>CM034532.1:25878581-26016452 GCA_020002185.1 Paraescarpia echinospica
TGTCGTAGAGTTTTTTTTTTAGAATGAGACCTCCGCAATGAGTCGACGATAGTTTTTGTTTCCATTTCCCTGTGTGAGATCTTTAAACCCCCCTGACATAGACACCAGGTAGAAGGGACAAACAGCTTATAGCGTCTCTTCCGAAAGACACAGGCAATGTAGGGTGAACGAAAGCGGCCGAACCACTACCGAACCACTACCGAATCACCGCCTGCCGGTACCAGGGTTTGAACCCCGGTTCATCCGAACGACAGCACTCTAACCGCTCGACCACTGCGTCTCACAAATACATATTGTTTTACTGAATACAGGGGCTTAGAGAGTTTCAGAGCGACGAATTTTTAGCAGCAATTGCAATGCGACTGAATACTTGCTACATAAGTTGAATTTCTGTATAGCGACCTAGAACCCCGGGGTAGGGGCACTACCCTTACATGTGGGTAGGGCGAAGGTCACATACCCCTACCCTTGATATGGGCCATCCAATAACACAAAGTATACCCTTGACCTAGGCACACATTTAAGAAAGACACACTTTTTAAGTAAGTATTTAATCCATATAAACATAAACGTATCTATAAGTGTGTGTATTTCGATACATATATGCACATTGAACCTAACTTGGTATGCTAATCGTCCCCTTGAACTCTACGGAATCCCATAGTGAAATGACGTCATCTCCCGTTTCTGGTCAATCTGGCAAAACGGGAATTAGGTTATTGGGGGATCGTCTCGAGTTGGACCACGACTTCTCGTGGCCGAATTTTCCGCGAAAATTGCCCCGAGTAGTTGCCGATAATACCGAAATATACGCGATAGGTAACCGTGAATGCTGCGATAAAAACCAAGCCTTGTTCTAGGGAGAGTTCCTCGAAATGACACCCTTTCTAGGGAACTTCTATATAATGTTGGCCCTTGTTCTAGGAAGAACATGTGAAAACAGACCCTTGATCTAGGGAGCCTCGGTAAAAAAGCGACCCTTGAAGTTGGCACATCCACAGTACTGCTAGGACAGGCAGTGTCCCCCCGGGCCTAGAACACTAAACACAGCGCTCTATGAGAGCCTACCATATTACTTTGCTTGTATAAAATGATAGTAAAGTTCGACCCGTGGATATAGTAATGTGTTATCGACATTTAATACACATGCCCGGTGACAACAGCAGCCATAGTATACATGCCCGGTTACAGCAGCATTCGTAATACTCACGGCTAGTGACTAGCCGTGAGTATTACGAATGTTGTTGTAACGGTTACAACAACATTCGTAATACTAACGACCATTTACAACAACATTCGTAATACTCATGACTAGTTAAAACAACTTTCGCAATACTTATTGCTAGTTACAACAACATTCCTAACACTCACGGCTATTTGTAACAACATTAGTAATATCCATGGCTAATTACAACAACATTAGTAATTCTCATGGCCAATTACAACAACATTCATAGTACACAAGCCCGTGGTCACAACTACATCTCAATTATAAAATTAGAAAATCCATTAAGTTTCACATCGGCACCCAATCCCTCTGTGAGGCTTTTGACCCGAAGTGTGTCGAGTCGATGGCCTCAGTCGCGGTCCCTCTGTGAGAGCTATGACCCGAGGCGTGACGTGTCGATGGCCCCGCAACGTACAAACCTCATCCAACCGGGAAAACCACGCAACTCGGTTAATTGTTAATCATATTTCAATATCCCTATTAGGTGTGTAATTGTCGGGGGCTTACAAAAGAAGAGCGCAGCAGCGAACACCAGCTAAGCGGTCGTGGTACTGGGGTTCCAAGACAAAAAAAACTGGGGCTCCGTGCAGGTAGAGAATCGTGCCTGACTGGTCGCAATACGGAGACTCTATGACAAAAGAGAACCGTGCATGACCGGTCGCTATACTGAGGCTCCATGACGAGAGAGAACCGAGCCTGACTGGTCGCAATATTGAGACTCCGTGACCGGAGAAAACTGTGCCTGACTCGTCTTTGAACTGGGGCCCCTTGCTGGGAAAACGAAGTTACCGAGTCGTTGGAGCGTGCAATCGACCGGGGGATGGGGACAATAAACAAGACGTGCGTGTGTGCGTGTGTGCGTGTGTGCGTGTGTGCGTGTGTGCGTGTGTGCGTGTGTGCGTGTGTGCGTGTGTGCGTGTGTGCGTGTGTGCGTGTGTGCGTGTATGCGTGAGTGTGTGCGTGAGAGCGTGGGTGTTTGCCTGGGTGGATGCGTATGCGTCCGTACGTGCGTGCGTGCGTGCGTGCGTGCGTGCGTGCGTGCGAGTGAGCGAGTGAGTGAGTGAGTGAGTGAGTGAGTGAGTGAGTGAGTGAGTGAGTGAGTGAGTGAGTGAGTGAGTGAGTGAGTGAGTGAGTGAGTGAGTGAGGGAGGGAGTGAGTGAGTGAGTGAGTGAGTGAGTGAGTGAGTGAGTGAGTGAGTGAGTGAGTGAGTGAGTGAGTGAGTGAGTGAGTGAGTGAGTGAGTGAGTGAGTGAGTGAGTGAGTGAGTGAGTGAGTGAGTGAGTGAGTGAGTGAGTGAGCGAGCGAGCGAGCGAGTGAGTGAATTATACATAGGCCGACGACAAATTATAACTTCAGGTGCGTTCTTTTTATTAAATGATCTCTGAGATTTTTCTATGCAAATAAAGTGGATTGTTCAAGGGTTGGATCGTGGTAATTATTCACGGAATGGTCACATGTTCACACAGTGTAGAATTAGACAATATCATGTTATCGTGCCCTCGGAAAAAAATGAGAGACAACTAGTGATTTATTTTAAGATAATTCAGTGCTATTTGAAAGAGAGAAAAGTTTGCATGGAATTCAGGAAGTTACAGTCATCGACCACAAAGCTGGCGTTGACAAAAGACGACATTCCTTAAGGCCTGCTTACTGCAGCGACGATCAAGACACGCTGTTCCCGTCTTGTCATACGGAACGGTTTCAGTGTATTCATACAACACGCTAAAGAACAATGATATGTGACTCATATCACCAATCCTCTAGGGTGCGTTGTTGTTGTTGTCGTTGTTGTCGTTGTTGTCGTCGTCGTTGTTATTGTTGTTGTCGTCGTCGTTGTTGTCGTTGTTGTCGTTGTTGTCGTTGTTGTCGTTGTTGTCGTTGTTGTCGTTGTTGTCGTCGTTGTCATCATCGTCGTCGTCGTCGTCGTCGTCGTCGTCCTCGTCCTCGTCCTCGTCCTCGTCCTCGTCCTCGTCCTCGTCGTTGTTGTTGTTGTTGTCGTCGTCGTCGTCGTCGTCGTCGTCGTCGTCCTCGTCGTCGTCGTCGTCGTTGTTGTTGTTGTTGTTGTTGTCGTCGTCGTCGTCGTCCTCGTCGTCGTTGTTGTTGTTGTTGCCGGACGGAACTGACATAACCAGCTCGACCGTTTAACGAACCATTATGCCTAGATTTTAGTAGCCAGTTTGAGAAATATCTTTCCAATAAGATGTAGGCCTGTCGGTCAGTATTGTGAACCTTTCTGGGCCAGTCAGTTACAAGTAGATGCACTCTTATAAAGTCATCATACCTGCTGTATAACTAGTCATATTTTCACAACTATCACTTCGTCTTCATGTATTTAAAATGCAATCTGTTCTAAAGTCAACAACAAAACAGCTCAAACGATGCCCAATGCCTACACATACCCCTATATGTCGTCGAGACAATATCGAAGGTTTGGTGACTAATCTATGAGTCTCCAGACAATCGGAACGCGTCACCCGCAGCCTTGGTCATGGATGACGAGGGTTGACACATTGTTCTCGCCCCGTGCCGACACCCACTCGTTGACAATGAGGACCCGGGTATAGAACGACAACACCTTTTGAACGAGTAATCAGGAGTTTGAACGTCAGCGACTCGGCGCCTGGAAGCGGCGGGGCCCTGGGCCGAGAGAGACTGGTGCCAGCGAGGAAAGTGTAAACTTAAAACGCTTTGAGCAGTTCTACGGACTACGTACTGCGCTATATAAGAACTTACATTTTACTTTTACTTGTTTTACAAGTGCCATGAATCGCACGTACTTTGTCCCTAAAGAATAAGCTTGTTTTATATTTAATAAATAACAATTTCATCAATAGACATCGTTTGTGTTGTCAATAAGTAACGATGCAATAAATAACCGTATAGCACATACAATTCAGCCTGTCAGACAAGGGTATTCATGACATAACTAATTTTAGTTCTTCAGAAGTGAGATTGATGTTTACAAGTAACAATGTTATAAAGGATTGTAGTCCCTAAACTTTGTTTAGATATTTCATTTGTATGTGGCGTAGTTATGGGGTCTCATAAAAGTGACAAATGGGGACAAATTTAGTCACCCATTATAGTGTCTCAGGATACAATATCACAGCTCAACAGATGATAATATTATAGCGAAAAATAAAGAAAGCATGCCAAAGGGTTCATGACTCAGCGGACTAAACCTTCACTATAATGCAAGAGGTAAGTTCTTACATAGCGCAGTGTCCAGTCCTTGGGACTGCTCGGAGCACTTTACACTTACTCCCTGGCAGACGTAAAGCTACTGATGACTTTTCTAATTATAGACCAATGTCTTTGTTACCTTCAATTTCTAAACTACTGGGAAAAGTTGTACGTAGAAGGACTTATGATTTTATACAGAAAACCAATATATTGAACAATAACCAATATGGTTTTCGTGAGAAACATTCAACAACCATTGCTATTTCCGCTTTTACTAGTGACGTTATTAATGCACTAAATAAAAAGGACTCGGTCCTTGCTGTTTTTCTGGATCCAAGTAAAGCATTCGATACTATCAACCACCAAATCCTATTACACAAACTTGAATATTACGGTATAAGGGGTACTCCACTCAAATGGTTTAAGAGTTACCTTTCAAACAGGAAACAGTATGTTAAGTACAGTTCTAGTGACTCACTTCAGCAGGATGTCACACACTGTGTCCCACAGGGGTCTATCCTCGGTCCACTTTTGTTTATATTATATATTAATTACCTTCCATTCTGTGTAAATAATAGTGTTTGCTGATGACACTATTATATTTTAAAAATGGAAAACAAATTAATGAAATATATAAAGATATGAATAACGAACTTGAAATATGGTTTCGTGCCAATAAACTATCTTTAAACATTTCTAAGACAAAATGCATGTTATTTTCTAGATCTCGTCCTGCTCAGAACGAAGAATTATTATTAGCGATAGCTAATAACATAATTCAGCGAACAAAATGTATAACATTTCTAAGCCTTCATATAGACGACAGACTTGATTGGGATGAACATATAAATGCATGCAAAAACAAGCTAACTAGTGCTTTATACATAGTTAATAAAGTTAACCGCTACCTTCCAGTAGCTGCACTTAAAACAATTTATTACACTTTAGTTTACCCCTACTTGACATACGGAATCATTTTGTGGGGATCCACATACAAAACACATATCGAAAAATTATTCATCATGCAAAAAAAGTTCGTTCCATTCTTAAAACAAACTATTGGGAACATTCATATTCACATTTAAATAGTATTATATTATCATAAAAGGCAAATGTTGTAAGGCGGTATGGTGTTCTAGTTTAATCTCATTCCACCCAGAAACGTCTGACATATGTGTTTGATATAATGTTATTCTACTTAGGTGTTATATCATTGCTGAAGCTTGGCATAACCACATGGTTTTTTTTCCGCAAGATCACTTATGTGAACATTTATCATCTGATATTACTTTTATCACATTTACATATATGTTCTATATATATAATTATAGCAACGTATATATATAATTATAGCAACGTATATATATAATTATAGCAACGTATATATATAATTATAGCAACGTATATATATAATTATAGCAACGTATATATATAATTATAGCAACGTATATATATAATTATAGCAACGTATATATATAATTATAGCAACGTATATATATAATTATAGCAACGTATATATATAATTATAGCAACGTATATATATAATTATAGCAACGTAACCAATACACTACACGTGAAACCATTGGTGATAATAGTTATTTTGGGGATGACGGCGACCAGTTTACTTAATTATTATTATCTTACATTGGAATAATTAAAACAAACTGGTTACAGCCTTAATTGGCTCCGCTGTCAACCATAAATTGTATATCATTTTGTCGATTGTTTTACCGATTGTTTATATGTATGATTTATACAATTCCAAATAAAGCCTACCTATCTACCTATTTACGCTGCAACTAATGCGCGAAGACTACATCCTCCACCGTCAATAGCCATGTACTCATTCACACAGCTGAGTGAACTGGAGCAACGTAGAGTGAACGAACTTGCCTAAGGTTCAAAACGGCAGCATATGAATAGAACCCGGGTTCTCTCGATTGAGAGTCCGATGTTCTAGCCTCTGCGTCCTTTATCTGCACGTGAAGACTCTATATTCCTCGAGGGTAAAACGTTGGGGTTAAAGGCTGAAGAAAACAAACGCGACACGTGTGGACGCAATGATCTCGGTAGATAAAACCACGGACAATAGCAATCAGTGTGGACAATGTTTGCTGTGTTTACGAAGAACATCGCGTGGCGTGTTGACGTGTATCGACGGGGAGAAAGCACACTGTGCTTCTCTCGTCTCTGATCACTATCTCTCGGGCTGCACAGGGGCCACATATCCGGGGGTACGTTTTTGGGTCTCACATCCGGATGTTCTATACACGAAACCCCACCTCGCCTTGTGTGGTCGAAGGGTCGCTTCTTATGATGACGATCTCACGATCGATGTCCTCCGTAGCCGGTCCTTTGGTGCCACTACCGTATCATCGAGATCAGCCCGTTCTTTGAAGGTATCCGCCCAAGCACTGGCGCGGAAACGAAATTAATATGGGGTGGGTGGTGCTGAGCCGAAGTTTCAGCACAATTCCGCTGTCGGTCGGATCATGACTTTGGAAGACAGCGGGAGGGGGGGTGTTGAATATTTTTCTCTGCGACATTCAAAGTTTTAGCTCTCCAGAAACACCCAATTGCACACCACCACCCCCACCGAGGCTCGCCAACACCCGACCTTCTGGCGCTCTAAAAATGTCGATTTGAACCCCCTTTCAGGCTCGCCAAAACCCTACCTTCAAACTCAGATTTACTGGGAGGGTGCAAAACAATATGTCTGCCCCCAGCGAAATTCGGGAGCAGCTGCCGCCTTTGCCCCCCCTGGTTCCCGCGCCAAGTCTGTCTCTGTGCCTCTCTTTCTCTACTCTACTGTGTCTTAAATGCTGGTTTTTGCCAGGCCTGTGGATCTCGTTACAAGTCCATACCATTGTAACTGTCGTCTTGTTACTACAGACAGGGTGTCTGTCAGGCCTGTGGATCTCGTTACAAGTCCATACCATTGTAATTGTCGTCTTGTTACTACAGACAGGGTGTCTGTCAGGCCTGTGGATCTCGTTACAAGTCCATACCATTGTAACTGTCGTCTTGTTACTACAGACAGGGTGTCTGTCAGGCCTGTGGATCTCGTTACAAGTCCATACCATTGTAACTGTCGTCTTGTTACTACAGACAGGGTGTCTGTCAGGCCTGTGGATCTCGTTACAAGTCCATACCATTGTAACTGTCGTCTTGTTACTACAGACAGGGTGTCTGTCAGGCATGTGGATCTCGTTACAAGTCCATACCATTGTAACTGTCGTCTTGTTACTACAGACATGGTGTCTGCCAGGTCCGTGGATCTCGTTACAAGTCCATACCATTGTAACTGTCGTCTTGTTACTACAGACAGGGTGTCTGCCAGGTCCGTGGATCTCGTTACAAGTCCATACCATTGTAACTGTCGTCTTGTTACTACAGATATAGTGTCTGCCATGTCCGTGAATCTCGATACAAGTCCATACCATTGTAATTGTCGTCTTGTTACTACAGACAGGGTGTCTGTCAGGCCTGTGGATCTCGTTACTAGTCCATACGATTGTAACTGTCGTCTTGTTACTACAGACAGGGTGTCTGTCAGGTCCGTAGATCTCGTTACAAGTCCATACCATTGTAACTGTCGTCTTGTTACTACAGATATAGTGTCTGCCAGGTCCGTGGATCTCGTTACAAGTCCATACCATTGTAACTGTCGTCTTGTTACTACAGACAGGGTGTCTGTCAGGCCTGTGGATCTCGTTACAAGTCCATACCATTGTAACTGTCGTCTTGTTACTACAGACAGGGTGTCTGTCAGGCCTGTGGATCTCGTTACAAGTCCATACCATTGTAACTGTCGTCTTGTTACTACAGACAGGGTGTCTGCCAGGTCCGTGGATCTCGTTACAAGTCCATACCATTGTAACTGTCGTCTTGTTACTACAGATATAGTGTCTGCCATGTCCGTGATCTCGTTACAAGTCCATACCATTGTAACTGTCGTCTTGTTACTACAGACAGGGTGTCTGTCAGGCCTGTGGATCTCGTTACAAGTCCATATCATTGTAACTGTCGTCTTGTTACTACAGACAGGGTGTCTGTCAGGCATGTGGATCTCGTTACAAGTCCACACCATTGTAACTGTCGTCTTGTTACTACAGACAGGGTGTATGTCAGGCCTGTGGATCTCGTTACAAGTCCATACTATTGTAACTGTCGTCTTGTTACTACAGACAGGGTGTCTGTCAGGCCTGTGGATCTCGTTACAAGTCCATACCATTGTAACTGTCGTCTTGTTACTACAGACAGGGTGTCTGCCTGGCCCGTGGATCTCGTTACAAGTCCATACCATTGTAACTGTCGTCTTGTTACTACAGACAGGGTGTCTGTCAGGCCTGTGGATCTCGTAACAAGTCCGTACCATTGTAATTGTCGTCTTGTTACTACAGACAGGGTGTTTGTTAGGCCTGTGGATCTCGTTACAAGTCCATACCATTGTAACTGTCGTCTTGTTACTACAGACAGGGTGTCTGCCAGGCCTGTGGATCTCGTTACAAGTCCATACCATTGTAACTGTCGTCTTGTTACTACAGACAGGGTGTCTGCCAGGTCCGTGGATCTCGTTACAAGTCCATACCATTGTAACTGTCGTCTTGTTACTACAGACAGGATGTCTGTCAGGCCTGTGGATCTCGTTACAAGTCCATACCATTGTAACTGTCGTCTTGTTACTGCAGACAGGGAGTTTCTCAGGCCTGTGGATCTCGTTACAAGTCCATACCATTGTAACTGTCGTCTTGTTACTGCAGACAGGGAGTCTGTCAGGCCTGTGGATCTCGTTACAAGTCCATACCATTGTAACTGTCGTCTTGTTACTACAAACAAAGTGTCTGTCAGGCCTGTGGATCTCGTTACAAGTCAATACCATTGTAACTGTCGTCTTGTTACTGCAGACAGGGAGTCTGTCAGGCATGTGGATCTCGTTACAAGTCCATACCATTGTAACTGTCGTCTTGTTACTACAGACATGGTGTCTGCCTGGTCCGTGGATCTCGTTACAAGTCCATACCATTGTAACTGTCGTCTTGTTACTACAGACAGAGTGTCTGCCAGGTCAATGGATCTCGTTACAAGTCCATACCATTGTAACTGTCGTCTTGTTACTACAGACAGAGTGTCTGCCAGGTCCGTGGATCTCGTTACAAGTCCATACCGTTGTAACTGTCGTCTTGTTACTACAGACAGGGAGCCTGCCAGGTCCGTGGATCTCGTTACAAGTCCATACCATTGTAACTGTCGTCTTGTTACTACAGACAGGGAGTCTGCCAGGTCCGTGGATCTCGTTACAAGTCCATACCATTGTAACTGTCGTCTTGTTACTACAGACAGGGAGCCTGCCAGGTCCGTGGATCTCGTTACAAGTCCATACCATTGTAACTGTCGTCTTGTTACTACAGACAGAGCCTCTGCCAGGTCCGTGGATCTCGTTACAAGTCCATACCATTGTAACTGTCGTCTTGTTACTGCAGACAGGGAGTCTTTCAGGCCTGTGGATCTCGTTACAAGTCCATACCATTGTAACTGTCGTCTTGTTACTGCTGACAGGGAGTCTGTCAGGCCTGTGGATCTCGTTACATGTCCATACCATTGTAACTGTCGTCTTGTTACTACAGACAAAGTGTCTGTCAGGCCTGTGGATCTCGTTACAAGTCCATACCATTGTAACTGTCGTCTTGTTACTGCAGACAGGGAGTCTGTCAGGCATGTGGATCTCGTTACAAGTCCATACCATTGTAACTGTCGTCTTGTTACTACAGACATGGTGTCTGCCTGGTCCGTGGATCTCGTTACAAGTCCATACCATTGTAACTGTCGTCTTGTTACTACAGACATGGTGTCTGCCAGGTCCGTGGACCTCGTTACAAGTCCATACCATTGTAACTGTCGTCTTGTTACTACAGACATGGTGTCTGCCAGGTCCGTGGATCTCGTTGCTAGTCCATACCATTGTAACTGTCGTCTTGTTACTACAGACATGGTGTCTGCCAGGTCCGTGGATCTCGTTACAAGTCCATACCATTGTAACTGTTGTCTTGTTACTACAGACAGAGTGCCTGCCAGGTCCGTGGATCTCGTAACAAGTCCATACCATTGTAACTGTCGTCTTGTTACTATAGACAGGGTGTCTGTCAGGCCTGTGGATCTCGTTACAAGTCCATACCATTGTAACTGTCGTCTTGTTACTACAGATATAGTGTCTACCAGGTCCGTGGATCTCGTTACAAGTCCATACCATTGTAATTGTCGTCTTGTTACTACAGACAGGGTGTCTGTCAGGCCTGTGGATCTCGTTACTAGTCCATGCCATTGTAACTGTCGTCTTGTTACTACAGACAGGGTGTCTGTCAGGCCTGTGGATCTCGTAACAAGTCCATACCATTGTAACTGTCGTCTTGTTACTATAGACAGGGTGTCTGTCAGGCCTGTGGATCTCGTTACAAGTCCATACCATTGTAACTGTCGTCTTGTTACTACAGATATAGTGTCTACCAGGTCCGTGGATCTCGTTACAAGTCCATACCATTGTAATTGTCGTCTTGTTACTACAGACAGGGTGTCTGTCAGGCCTGTGGATCTCGTTACAAGTCCATACCATTGTAACTGTCGTCTTGTTACTACAGACAGGGTGTCTGTCAGGCCTGTGGATCTCGTTACTAGTCCATACCATTGTAACTGTCGTCTTGTTACTACAGACAGGTGTCTGCCAGGTCCGTGGATCTCGTTACAAGTCCATACCATTGTAACTGTCGTCTTGTTACTACAGATATAGTGTCTGCCATGTCCGTTAATCTCGTTACAAGTCCATACCATTGTAATTGTCGTCTTGTTACTACAGACAGGGTGTCTGTCAGGCCTGTGGATCTCGTTACTAGTCCATGCCATTGTAACTGTCGTCTTGTTACTACAGACAGGGTGTCTGTCAGGTCCGTAGATCTCGTTACAAGTCCATACCATTGTAACTGTCGTCTTGTTACTACAGATATAGTGTCTGCCAGGTCCGTGGATCTCGTTACAAGTCCATACCATTGTAATTGTCGTCTTGTTACTACAGACAGGGTGTCTGTCAGGCCTGTGGATCTCGTTACAAGTCCATACCATTGTAACTGTCGTCTTGTTACTACAGACAGGGTGTCTGTCAGGCCTGTGGATCTCGTTACAAGTCCATACCATTGTAACTGTCGTCTTGTTACTACAGACAGGGTGTCTGCCAGGCCTGTGGATCTCGTTACAAGTCCATACCATTGCAACTGTCGTCTTGTTACTACAGACAGGGTGTCTGCCAGGTCCGTGGATCTCGTTACAAGTCCATACCATTGTAACTGTCGTCTTGTTACTACAGATATAGTGTCTGCCATGTCCGTGAATCTCGTTACAAGTCCATACCATTGTAATTGTCGTCTTGTTACTACAGACAGGGTGTCTGTCAGGCCTGTGGATCTCGTTACTAGTCCATACCATTGTAACTGTCGTCTTGTTACTACAGACAGGGTGTCTGTCAGGTCCGTAGATCTCGTTACAAGTCCATACCATTGTAACTGTCGTCTTGTTACTACAGATATAGTGTCTGCCAGGTCCGTGGATCTCGTTACAAGTCCATACCATTGTAACTGTCGTCTTGTTACTACAGACAGAGTGTCTGTCAGGCCTGTGGATCTCGTTACAAGTCCATACCATTGTAACTGTCGTCTTGTTACTACAGACAGGGTGTCTGTCAGGCCTGTGGATCTCGTTACAAGTCCATACCATTGTAACTGTCGTCTTGTTACTACAGACATGGTGTCTGCCAGGTCCGTGGACCTCGTTACAAGTCCATACCATTGTAACTGTCGTCTTGTTACTACAGACATGGTGTCTGCCAGGTCCGTGGATCTCGTTGCTAGTCCATACCATTGTAACTGTCGTCTTGTTACTACAGACATGGTGTCTGCCAGGTCCGTGGATCTCGTTACAAGTCCATACCATTGTAACTGTTGTCTTGTTACTACAGACAGAGTGCCTGCCAGGTCCGTGGATCTCGTAACAAGTCCATACCATTGTAACTGTCGTCTTGTTACTATAGACAGGGTGTCTGTCAGGCCTGTGGATCTCGTTACAAGTCCATACCATTGTAACTGTCGTCTTGTTACTACAGATATAGTGTCTACCAGGTCCGTGGATCTCGTTACAAGTCCATACCATTGTAATTGTCGTCTTGTTACTACAGACAGGGTGTCTGTCAGGCCTGTGGATCTCGTTACTAGTCCATGCCATTGTAACTGTCGTCTTGTTACTACAGACAGGGTGTCTGTCAGGCCTGTGGATCTCGTAACAAGTCCATACCATTGTAACTGTCGTCTTGTTACTATAGACAGGGTGTCTGTCAGGCCTGTGGATCTCGTTACAAGTCCATACCATTGTAACTGTCGTCTTGTTACTACAGATATAGTGTCTACCAGGTCCGTGGATCTCGTTACAAGTCCATACCATTGTAATTGTCGTCTTGTTACTACAGACAGGGTGTCTGTCAGGCCTGTGGATCTCGTTACAAGTCCATACCATTGTAACTGTCGTCTTGTTACTACAGACAGGGTGTCTGTCAGGCCTGTGGATCTCGTTACTAGTCCATACCATTGTAACTGTCGTCTTGTTACTACAGACAGGTGTCTGCCAGGTCCGTGGATCTCGTTACAAGTCCATACCATTGTAACTGTCGTCTTGTTACTACAGATATAGTGTCTGCCATGTCCGTTAATCTCGTTACAAGTCCATACCATTGTAATTGTCGTCTTGTTACTACAGACAGGGTGTCTGTCAGGCCTGTGGATCTCGTTACTAGTCCATGCCATTGTAACTGTCGTCTTGTTACTACAGACAGGGTGTCTGTCAGGTCCGTAGATCTCGTTACAAGTCCATACCATTGTAACTGTCGTCTTGTTACTACAGATATAGTGTCTGCCAGGTCCGTGGATCTCGTTACAAGTCCATACCATTGTAATTGTCGTCTTGTTACTACAGACAGAGTGTCTGTCAGGCCTGTGGATCTCGTTACAAGTCCATACCATTGTAACTGTCGTCTTATTACTACAGACAGGGTGTCTGTCAGGCCTGTGGATCTCGTTACAAGTCCATACCATTGTAACTGTCGTCTTGTTACTACAGACAGGGTGTCTGCCAGGCCTGTGGATCTCGTTACAAGTCCATACCATTGCAACTGTCGTCTTGTTACTACAGACAGGGTGTCTGCCAGGTCCGTGGATCTCGTTACAAGTCCATACCATTGTAACTGTCGTCTTGTTACTACAGATATAGTGTCTGCCATGTCCGTGAATCTCGTTACAAGTCCATACCATTGTAATTGTCGTCTTGTTACTACAGACAGGGTGTCTGTCAGGCCTGTGGATCTCGTTACTAGTCCATACGATTGTAACTGTCGTCTTGTTACTACAGACAGGGTGTCTGTCAGGTCCGTAGATCTCGTTACAAGTCCATACCATTGTAACTGTCGTCTTGTTACTACAGATATAGTGTCTGCCAGGTCCGTGGATCTCGTTACAAGTCCATACCATTGTAACTGTCGTCTTGTTACTACAGACAGAGTGTCTGTCAGGCCTGTGGATCTCGTTACAAGTCCATACCATTGTAACTGTCGTCTTGTTACTACAGACAGGGTGTCTGTCAGGCCTGTGGATCTCGTTACAAGTCCATACCATTGTAACTGTCGTCTTATTACTACAGACAGGGTGTCTGTCAGGCCTGTGGATCTCGTTACAAGTCCATACCATTGTAACTGTCGTCTTGTTACTACAGACAGGGTGTCTGCCAGGCCTGTGGATCTCGTTACAAGTCCATACCATTGCAACTGTCGTCTTGTTACTACAGACAGGGAGCCTGCCAGGTCCGTGGATCTCGTTACAAGTCCATACCATTGTAACTGTCGTTTTGTTACTACAGACAGGGTGTCTGTCAGGTCCGTGGATCTCGTTACAAGTCCATACCATTGTAACTGTCGTCTTGTTACTACAGACAGAGTGTCTGTCAGGCCTGTGGATCTCGTTACAAGTCCATACCATTGTAACTGTCGTCTTGTTACTACAGACAGGGTGTCTGCCAGGCCTGTGGATCTCGTTACAAGTCCATACCATTGCAACTGTCGTCTTGTTACTACAGACAGGGAGCCTGCCAGGTCCGTGGATCTCGTTACAAATCCATACCATTGTAACTGTCGTTTTGTTACTACAGACAGGGTGTCTGTCAGGTCCGTGGATCTCGTTACAAGTCCATACCATTGTAACTGTCGTCTTGTTACTACAGACAGTGTGTCTGCCAGGTCCGTGGATCTCGTTACAAGTCCATACCATTGTAACTGTCGTCTTGTTACTACAGACAGGGTGTCTGTCAGGCCTGTGGATCTCGTAACAAGTCCGTACCATTGTAACTGTCGTCTTGTTATTACAGACAGGGTGTTTGTTAGGCCTGTGGATCTCGTTACAAGTCCATACCATTGTAACTGTCGTCTTGTTACTAAAGACAGGGTGTCTGCCAGGCCTGTGGATCTCCTTACTAGTCCATACCATTGTAACTGTCGTCTCGTTACTGCAGACAGAGTTTCTTCATGTTGCTCGACATTTCGGCAGCTTATATTCCCGGCTACCTCACCGTGACGTCGCCATGAACGTGGGACGTTGAAGATGCGGCGGTGTCATCTTATCTCCTTCGTTTGTATTCTTATTTAATGTTCTGCTGTCATGGTCCAAGTCTGGCAAGTGACGTGAGCAGTCTGTGGTAGTCATATTCTGGTTTTGAGGGTGATATTGGTGTATCTCCTTAATGCGTTCACTCTGGCTAGCCAGTCGGAGATTTGTTCAACTCTTGAAAAAACTTCTGGTTTTCATCATACACCAAAACTACCACGACTAGCATAGAATGTATAACTAAACATTGGAGACAGCCTGCTCGACACATGCATGGACACACGAGAAGGGAATTGGAGACATGCGTCAGTCGTTAGAGACACACCACGCTGTATTCCGTTTAGTTGTTGCATAACCCAGTAAAAAACCTGCGCTGGGGTAAATGTATTGCTTACATTGCCCCAATAGTTTAGCAAGCTGGTGCTACACGCGAGTGTACACTGTTATCATTGACCCAACAGTCTACACGCAACACATTTACATAGCCAACTACCCACAACTCCAAACACAGTGAAACCTGCCTTATCAGACACCTATCTGTAATAATAGCAACATCGGACACTTCTGAAATTCCCGAATAACGAGTTTGCATTGTCATCCACCTGTCCATAGTGGACACCTGACCATAACGGACATAAGTATGTAGTGCCGACGACATCCACTCTGGAAAGGTTTAATTGTCAGCGTGAAGCCCCACGAGAGAGCACGACCAATTAGAGTAGACCCGACTCGAGTTCCGTGGTCGCCCGTCCGACGATGGTCGACTGGGCGATAAAGGCGGTCACGCACGAACGACTGGGCGATAAAGGGAGTCACGCACTGCCGGACACGGCGGCTTTCAGCGCCCGACGCGACAGACGACACTGACTGCGATAAGCAGACGACAATGCAAACGATGTCAGATATCTTGTTATTCACATCTCTTCTTCAGTGTTTGCCACACAAAAGGGTCGAATAGGCGATAGAACAAGCGTCCTGTCGCATTCTGTCGCCACGGCGCCTTATCTCGCCGTTGGCATTAGCGGTGATGTGTCGACGGCGAGCCGTGGATTCGGACCCGAGAACGGGGTGTCACCTCGGTGAATCCGTGACATTTTCGTAAAGAACACTTGGGCCATGGACAGTTGGGCAACAGACGTTTTGGTAATAACACGTTCCAGTAGTAGAACGTTTCGGTAATCGGACGTTTCGTTTAAAGGACATTTCGTAAAATTATTCAAAACAATCGAACCGTTTGGCTATTTTAAAGGTGTCTTATATATACAATAACACCTATACATTTTTTAATAATAGATAACACATTTTGGTAATTTATTATTAGTTATTTTTATTCATAATGTTATGGCATGTTTTGTAAGGTTTCTTTAACCTAATTACGTATGGTAAACTAAATCGTTAAAGTAATACAAAACTTGGTTTCTCCTGTGCGTCTCTAGGTACCTACAACCAGTTATTTGTGCCGGACGGATCACACCACTCGCGGTGGCGGTGGGCTGGAGCAGGTTGAGAAACTATCGTTGTACGTTTTTGGGTGATAACTTACACGGTGACCGGCGCTTCTTCGGGAGAGAACAATCATACTATGCAGCCTCTGCAACTCATAATTTTCATACGATGACATAGTAGAAAGTATCTGCTACTCGGGTTTATCGTGAGGC
Organism: Paraescarpia echinospica; assembly: GCA_020002185.1. NCBI lineage: Eukaryota > Metazoa > Annelida > Polychaeta > Sabellida > Siboglinidae > Paraescarpia > Paraescarpia echinospica. Next base: position 25,895,335 of record CM034532.1, read on the forward strand.
AGCGATACTTAACCTGGGGTGATTACCTCCTTGGGGGTAAAATTCTTTTTTTTTCGGGGTAACGCGGGCATTTAAATTTCGGAATATTTAAGTAATTCGTTATTGATTGTGACTGCTGCACACTTAAGGTATGTCGTGTAATGACGTATCGGAAGTTGAGAACGCCTCCCAGTCCTACTGAATGTGTGAAGTATTACACTGTCAGAGAGGGTCGCATCAAGCCATGTCTAGTTGAAACAATAAGATTGGGAACAGACGACATGAACCGACGTCACTTTTGGACACCACGGTAAAAAACCGAGTATCTGACATGTGCGAGGTAACGTTGTGATCGGGCTGTTTTAGTTGCAGAAACGAAAGCAAGCCAGTCCGTAACGCTTGAATCAACAGATGTGCACTCACTATGCCTTTTGTTCGGTATCTGAAAGGCAATTCTGTATAACAGGATTGTCTGTTCTCTGTATCGCAAATAGAGACCGTACATCACGACTTAGTCTCATACGTACAATCCCAGACACGCTTCCGTCTGACAGTTCGACAACGTAGGAACGAGGAAGCGCGCGGCTTGTCCGGCGACAGGCAGTATTAGTGTGCGAGTCGCTCACTAGGTGGCACGTCTGTCGCGCGCTGTCTGTGTGAAGGATACAGTGGCTGAAAACGGCCGACGCATCATTCATTTACTTCCAGGTTCTGATATAGGAATGAAGGGGTCAGGACACTGTTAGACAGACGAAAAAGTGCAGTATATTTTTTACAATATTCACCTGCTCTGACATAAGTGCATTTGAGTAGTCAGATTTCTAGATGTGATTGTAGAAGCTGTTGACAGTAAAATTGTGTATTTTTAGCTGATTTTACTAAGCGAAAGGGTATTTGGCAGCAATGGCTAGTTGACCATTTAGCCGGTTTACTGCCTGCATCCATTTGTAAATATGTGTCATACATACAGGCATTTTGTAAGAGCTAGAATTATAAGATTTTGACTAAACTCGACCAGCATGTCAATGAGATGATGATAACGGCAGGTGAGAAGTTTAATACATTTTCTAGGTCACGTTTTCTTATAATCAGACAAAACGTTAACATGGTCGCCAACGGGAAAACTATCAGTGTGCTGACCCCTGAAATACCAGCGCATTTGTTGCAGTTTGTTTTATATTGTCTTATTATATTGTCTGTTAAATTATATCTGAACATGGACATGGATATATTTGAAGGTGACGACACTCCTCCTGTGTCCAGGTAAAATGCCAAGTGGAAGGCTGGCAGCATATGCTCTCTGTGCCTATGTGACTGAGAGTATAATGCATTGTAGAATGGAGTTATCTTTGAGATTTGATGCGAGCAACTTGTCGATAGGGAGGGATAAATGTCGACGAATTTTATGCAGCAATTCTATGAGAGAATTTCAACATAGCTTATTTTAAGAATACATTCCAAATATGAATGTGCTGATATAATTAATAACAACAATGTATATACTGGCGACGGCGAGACGGCGCTGGTTGCTGTGTGTTGAATAGGTACTGGCGAGGGAACGAAATTAGAATTGGAGGTGCTGAGAACCGGAGTTTCAGCACCACTTCGCTGTCGATCACAGCATCGGAAGACCGGGGAGGGCTGGTTGGGAGTTCTCGGCACTCGACTGATGGCATCGGAAGACGGGGGGAGGGCTGGGTGGTAGTTCTCGGCACTCGACTGGTGGCATCGGAAGACGGGGGGAGGGCTGGGTGGGAGTTCTCGGCTATCGACCGATGACATCGGAAGATGGGGCTGTGGGGTCCAGTTGGCAATTTTTAGCGGCGAAATTCAAAGATTCAGATTTACTGGGGGCCAGAACCATAATCTGCCCCAAGCTAAATTACAAGGGGCAGCTATTCCCGCGCCTGTATGAACGGGTACCGGAAGTGCTCGTTCCTTGGCCCAGAATGCCGTGATGAGTCGAGGTGACGCCCGAACTTACACCGGAAGTGCACTCACGGAATCAGCGGAACACGACGACGGGCGCGTGTTGCTCGTGTTCTCGAAGTAGCTCGGTTGAGTTACTAACAGCGCTACAACAGTCTCCGCCGATTGACGGTATCTGAGCAAGTAGACGCAGCCTTCTGACTCTCGGTGTCTAATTACTCGACACTCGGGCACACGAAATGTGCTGTACAACAGACGACATGAGTTGAGGTTTCAAGTTACGTAAGTCTTCGGTTGGCGGTGGTTTTTTGTTTGACTCGGCGGGGTGGATTCGGTCATCTGTCTCCTGAAGTTGTGTCGTTGTGTTCCGTGTGCCTTGGGCGGTGTTAAGCAAGTGTGTCTGCCCGAGTCGACCGCGTGCAAGGCTCAGTGTCGACGGTGGGAACGACAGACGTACGTTAACGCTTCAGCGAAATACTATTGTTGAGGCGAGTGTAGGCGACGTCGTGGTAAGACCCTCATATGACACACCAGGTCACAGAGTGAGTTGTGGTTGAAGACATGTTGTGAACGTGGTGTATGTCATGACACAGTGTCGACACGCTGACTAGTCTCAGTCTCACATGTCGACACACGCTGTCGCGTCTCTCAGTCTCACCTGTCGATACACTGCAATGTTGACTTGTCTCAGTCTCACTTGTCGACAAGCTGAATGGTTTCAGTCTCACCTGTCGACACACTGACTTATCTCAGTCTCACATGTCGACATGCTGACTTGTCTCAGTCTCACCTGTCGACACGTTGACTTGTGCCAGTCTCACCTGTGGACATTCTGACTTGTCTCAGTGACAAGTGTAGACATGCTGACTTGTACCAGTCTCACCTGTCGACATTCTGACTTGTCTCAGTGTCACCTGTCGACAAGCTGACTTCTCTCAGTCCCACCTGTCGACAAGCTGACTTGTCTCAGTCCCACCTGTCGACACGCTGAATGGTTTCAGTCTCACCTGTCGGCATGCTGACTAGTCTCACTCTCATCTGTCGACACACTGACTTATCTGGGTTTCACCTGTCGACTTACTTATTTGTCTCTCAGTCTCACCTGTCGACACGCTGACATGTCTTTGTCTCACCTGTTGACACATAGACTTGTCTCAGTCTCACCTGTCGGCACGCTTACTTTTCTGTCAGTCTCACTTATTGACACACTGCCTTGTCTCAGTCTCACCTATCAACACGCTGAATAGTCTCAGTCTCACATGTCGACAGTGCTCGACACACTGACTAGTATAAGTCTCATCTGTCGACACACTGACTTGTCTCAGTCTCACCTGTCGAGATACTGACTTGTCTCAGTCTCACCTGTCGACACGTTCACTTGTGCCAGTCTCACCTATCGACATGCTGACTTGTCTCTCAGTCTCATCTGTCGACACGCTTACTTGTCTCTCAGTCTCACCTGTCGACACGCTGACATGCCGCAGCCTCACCTGTCGACTCATAAATGTGTTCCAGTATCACTTGTCGACTCGCTGAAACTGTTGCTCCCGTAGCCCCCGTGGACAGAAATTCTCGTAGCCTCCGATGATAGTGATGTTCCCGTAGCCCCCGTGGAGACTGATGCTCCCGTGGCCCCGTAGAGACGGATACTCCCGTAGCCCCCGACGAGACGGATGCTACCGAAGCCCCCGATCAGGCTGACGTCCCTTAACCTCTTAGGTTCCAGCACTCGGCTCGAGACTGTCACCGCGCGCCAGTTGCGAGGCGACCGAATGCAGATGATGTCAATGAATGGAGACTTGGTTACCTGCGGTACTAGGTACTAGCATTTCTGTCAGTTTCGATAGATGGAAAATTTAGAAATTGTCTTATGCTCTACAAATACTTAGATATCATGGATAGCTGGTACTGCGATTAGTGCCTTCGTTTAGTATGAATCGTTAAAGGGTGCGTGCGATACGGAAGGATCCTGAAAGTGAATGATCCGATATGAATGATCCTATATGGGATGAATTAACATGGACGGATCTGACATGGATTAATTTATAAGAAGGATCCAACAAGGATGATCGTGTAAGAAAATCGCGTGCGTGCGTGCGTGCGTGCGTGCGTGCGTGCGTGCGTGCGTGCGTGCGTGTATGACTTGACATTCCGTCGGTAACCCTCCAACTTCCCTCCGGTCAGTAATCTGCGCCGCGTTAGCTCCCCTCGCAGACACCTAGAACTCATCTTATCTGGGCCAATGTTCGTCCAGCCGGTCAATGCCGTCATGTGGTAAATCAGGTCAGTGGTCAGAGCGGCGAGGCGAACACGGATCAGAAGATGGACAGCAGGATGGATTACTTTTATGAGGTTTTAACAGTTTCGACAGGCGATGCTGACAATTCGTCTGTCGGCGGCGGCTGACCAACGGCCGGCCAACGGCTGACCACTGGCGATGACCGACGGCCTGGTGGGGGGTCTCGGTCAGTGACCGGCCCATCGGCCGCCGTGTGGGCCAACCAACGATTACATTCAAGTTTACCGGGCAAGCAGTATAGCTTCAATCTAGCATAGATGAAGGTTACGATTAGGGAACGATAACTAGGGCTGAGGTTGCAATTGATTTATCCATCACGTGACCTGTTTCCTAGCAAAAACTTCGTTAGACCATCAAAAAATGGATGTCGAACACGTGATGGGTTCGGACATTCCGTCGTATATTTGGTTGAAATTCTGCTCCGAACATTTTTTATGACAAAAAAACATAAGGCAAACTTTTTAAAGTGACAACTGTACACGGGAAGGTTTAATTTATGAGGTGTCGTGCAGCAATAGTAATGTTTAATTCACGTATATAACCGATATCAACAGTGTTGGCAAAGGCAAAGTTCGACGGCGGTCTCGCGCAGAATATCGACGTACTTGATATCCCAGTAGATGTATCCAGCGGTCTGCCTACGTCACAGTCTAAATTTTGCGCGTGACCTCCGTCAAGCTTTGCCTTTGCCAACAATGTTGATAACGGTTTATACGTGAATTACGTTACTGTTGCTGCGTGACATCTCATAAATCAAACATTCCTGCATATAGTTGTCACTTTTAAAAAACTCAGCCTTACGTCTTTGTCATAAAGAAACACTTTTGTGACCAAAATTCCAACAAAATATACGACGGAATGTCCAAACCCAGCACGAGTTTTTCTGATGGATTAATGGAGGTTTTGCTACGCAACAGGTCACGTGATATATAGGTTAATTGGCACTAAATGTGCCCAGATCCCAGGAATCTCAGACGGGAAACATTTGGAATTCAACGGAAACGTTTTTTGATCATCATATACCCGTGATATATCTACTTTAATGATGCAAGATAATAGAATAGGTAGTCGATACTTGGGTCGTTCGTAGACCATCTTAGCATGAGGATCTCCACGCAGACACGGCCAGATTTCCGCATGTTGAAGACCTCACACCGAAGGTAGACACGTCGCGTCGCGTCGGACTGTCCGCCAACACACGATGTGTTCTTCACCGCTACAGGCGCAGCCGACGGACATACGATGCGCAAAATCGTGTGCGGACTTGACTGAAAGAAATGGCCACAGTGTCGAAATATTTAAATTGTGATAATTGAACTACCTTTATACGAGTGTTCCGGTTCTTGGACGAACCAATTAAACGAAGGTGATTGGTACAACGGCGTCGTTAGTTACGAGGTTTAAGGTGACCCGAACTCATACAAGCACGCGCATGCGCGCACGCACACACATACGCGCGCACCCATGCATGTACACAAGCATGCAAACACACGCGCGCACACACAACACACACATACGTGCGCGCACTTACACACACACACACACACACACGCACGAGCACGCACACACACACGCACTATGTGAGCCACAATAAGTCGACGTCGGTGTACACTTATTACAAGTTGTCGCGGCGTGTTCAGACAGGCCCGGGTGTGTGAAAGGGTGCCGCGACCCCTAAACCGAATACTGGGTTATCCTGTTGTTATTTTAGGACGAGAGCATGTTTAGAGTTACGCGAGCAAGAAACGGACTACTAACACCGGGGTCACATGATGTTGTTGCGGTTGTTGTCCGACTAGGCGCGACAATCACGAGCTGGCGTATGATCTGTGGCAAGGGCAGTAAAGACAAGGGAAACACGAGCACTCGGGGTGTGGTTCGGGGTGTTGATACGACGAGTTCTACGGAACTCGTCCTAGTGGACGGGAAGTGGAAGGTTACCGGGGTATGTAATGGTATACACGAGAACAACATCGATTTAAATTGACGGATTGAATGTTATAAAATCCCACCCCAATTGTTACTGTAACCGACCATAAACATCTTAACCAATGAACGGTTCCCTTCAGATAGTCACCTACGTTACAATGATCGCATCCGACGTCGATGGTGACGTCACTGTCGTCACTGTCAACGTGAATGTGAAACTGTCAACGTCACTACCATCACACTGTCAACGTTACTGTCATTGGCGACGTATATACAGAGCTGAGATCCAGTCGTCACGGCCGCTGTCGTCACCGCTGCTGTCGTCACGGTTACTCTGGTTGCCATAGTTACTAGCATCATGTATCACCGCTTGCTGCGTGTTCATTTGACGTCACCGTCGTCATGTGGACTGACAACAAGGACGCGTCAAGCTGTAGCTGCTGTCGTCAAGATGCATACACAAAAGACTTCCAATTACAGAACCGGAATCTAGATAGGAAGTGTTTATTTGACCCAAAATTATACAACATAATGCAATAATATTATTGTACCACAGAACAATTTAAATAAATTTCTTTCGTAACAATTTCCTAGTATACATAAATATGAGACAGGTCAAAACACTTGCAATGATTATAGCAATTGACGAAAAACCGAATCATTAATATTATTAATATACAATTGACATTAGCTAATTTTGGTTTAGATAGAACAAAATAGTACAATCTCAAATTGGCGGCGGGAGTCGGGAGTCGGGAGTCGGGAGTAGGGAGTCGGGAGTCGGGAGGTGAGTGCGCCGGTGTAATATTGTAAATGCACCTATGTCGCATATGGACCGGGGGTCCATTTAAAACGGCGTGGAAAATGGAACACCTTGTCAAAAAAATGACTTTTCAGTGTAATGAGTGATTTAGAAGGGGTTCATCGGTATACGTACTATACTAAAAAAACTGCACAAAATTGTCCAAACCTCACGTATAAATCAACAATTACCATTTCAATATACTAACGGGTATTGAACATTTTTTTCTACATTTGTGCCTTTCAGAATAATACATTTAACAAATCTAGATATCAATAAATCGTATCTATAACCACTACGATGTGGAGGAATTTCGTCGCTGCCATAAACGACAATAGGAGTAATAGGCAGCAAATAAGTGAGTAATAATATTGTTAAGTCACTAAAACATAAACAATTATATTTTGTCATAAGAGGGTCCATATACAACCATGTGGCAAATGGACCACGGGAGTCAATTTACAATTTCGCACTCGCCCGGTGTGAGATTGTAAATGGACGAGTGCGCAGAGTTCGGCGGTCGACTTGGCCTCGTGCGGCGACGGCGCGGTTCGTGCGAAGTGTGGGCAATTCGGGGTCACACTGGGCCACAGTTACATGGCCTCGGATTACGGTTACATTTAGGGTTTAACCGGGGTCATATAAAGGTAGACCCAGAATCGCAATTACGGCAACGGAGAGGAGGTTTCGTTTAGGGGCGGGTTTATGCTTACAGCATGACATTCATTACGTACGATTGTTTTCTATTGACCCTGTCTCTTACGGGTGGGCTTGTCTTTATAGCATTACATTAATTAAGTGCGACTATTTTGTAGGCATGTTCATACTGAGTTGGATTTGTAGTGAAACCAAATGTTAGGCTCCTGGCCCTTTACGATAATGAAACGTTGTCATTTCTGCAAAGCACAACGCTACATAAAGTATAGGCTCGTACATTTATTCGACGAAATACAAAAAACACTTGATTTATGTGTTTACAAGACAACGTATCCCCGAACACACGGGGTACCCAAAAATAGTGTTTGTTGTCGCCCTGTCACGTGACACCTGCGTGTCAACATTGACGTAGGCCGCAAGATCTAGGGTCGTTGCCCTACTCAAACCCCGACTCGACCCTCGATGTCTACCGCCCGGCGATATCATCCTGTTACGCGGCTAAATTACTACTCTTTCCTATCGATTCGCACACAGATTTGCGCAGATCGGCTGTAATTATTCGTTCAATGTCCTTTGCAAATGTTGGGTTGGGTCAGTAACGGCAACGTTAACGAATTGGCCTTTGCGCAGACCGACACAAGCCTTAGCAGTAACAATGTAGTGACATAGGCAGCATACGGGGCAGCTTTGTGTACCTGTCGGCGACCTCGGAGACGAATGACGTCAGATGTTAAGCGGACAAAAAACTCACGTTGTTGTTAATGGAGCATAAAGTTTGTATAGTAAGTATTTAAGCGGGCGGGGTCGAAGACTGCACGAATACTTGACACGGTAGTCTTTTTAACACTGTCTCGTTGGTCGGTTCAGCAACTCAAGGCGTGTAAGTACACGTACGTCGCGCCATACAACTTATAATGAAGGATCACCGACTGGTTGGCACGCACGCACTCACGCCCGCACGCACGCCCGCACACAAACACACACACACACACACACACACACACACACACACACACACACACACACACATACATGCGCGTGTTATATTGAGAACCCTAGTATGAGGGGCAAGCTTATGCCGTCGACCACTGCGTGATAACAATAACGACACTTCACACTGATTATTTGGGGAAAAACCTCACACATAGCTTTAAGTTTACGCATAACATATGTAAACTTGTCACCTCAATAATTAACAAGTCTGCGCTAATTGTTTAACATGTAGGTATATATATGTGTGTGTGTGTGTGTGTGTGTGTGTGCGTGTGTGCGTGTGTGCGTGCGTGCGTGCGTGCGTATGTGTGTGTTTCCCGATAAATTTGATAATACAATTTGCTTGAGAAACTGTCAAACGGGATCATTCAGCCGTGTTTGTTTCTGGCCAGTGGCTGTTTGGCAAGTAAGTCAAGCATGATGTCACACTAGTTGATTCTTGTGAACGTCTGGATCGTCACTGTTAGAGTTAGATCTTGATCAAGCATTACGCCATCTAAATTCCAAGAAGGCATTGAAATTTTCTTAATTAAACCAATGACAGATCAGCGACGTCAGTGCCTCCTCAACGAGGCCAGCCAATCATGTCACTTACTCCACAACGAGGCCAGCCAATCATGTCACTTACTCCACAACGAGGCCAGCCAATCATGTCACTTACTCCACAACGAGGTCACATAGTTATGCCATTTATCCCACAACGAAGTCACCTAATCATGCCCCTGACTCCACGACGAGTTCAACCAATTGTGTCACTAACTCTACAACGAGGCCAGGCAATCGTGTTATTGACTCCACAACGAGGCTAGGCAATCATATCACCGACTCCACAACGAGGTCAACCAATCAGTCACCGACTCCAAAACGAGGCCAAACATTTGTCTCACTGATACGACAACTTCACGACGAGGTAGCTTACAAGCTTGGTGCCAAGCACACCCGGAGACATCTCCATTATGCACAGACATTACACGCGAGGAAGAGCGAGGAAACATTCCGACCCGACAGAGTCCCCTGTCTCCCACCAATTAGTGCTTCCCGAACGCAGACAGCTGTGATCACGCGACATCAACATGAGCGCGCTGACGTAAACGTACGAAATCGCTGCCGGGCTGGGAACCCGCGACGCCCAAAGACCGCAGACAGACAAATTAAAAGCATCACAAGACGCTGCTTCCTTTTGAAGTCGGCCGTTGCCGGATGAAAGAGACATTCCATTGACGGGGCGCTAACGGGGCAGGGCAAACTGTGGCCGACCCGAGGCGGCTCTCTCGATACCCGTCATGAACCCGTCGCGTCTGCGCCATTGGACTAGTGGTCGTCGTAGAAGCCACAAATTAAACTTTAGAAATAGTATCTCGACAAAATACAAGTAATGTAGGGCAGGGGTGATGGGGTAGTTGCCCAGGGCCCCACAATATAACCGTTTTGGGGGTCATTTATTTGTGATCGAAACGTTTTTAAACGTAACTTCTGTGCTTCAATAAGATGCAAAGTGGTATTCTAAATGGACAAAAGTCATATTTTTTAGTGACGTCCCTATAGCAGATTTAAATATCAATATATCAACACCTCTACAAAATAACTTAAATACTACCAACATATTGTTTGTTATACTAGTTCAGTATTATTCTAGCAACTTATTGCATCTTGTCTCGAAATCGCTGAAAACAACATGGGCGGCAAATGTAGTACCAACTTAATTTATGCGAGGGATTTTTCTTGCGGCGGACAAATCGTACGATAAAGTTCACGCTGCGTTGCGAAGAAAACACCCGACTTGATGCGGTTGTGGCACTCGCTGTATGCGGGTCACACGGCAGAAAACAACGCCGCCGACGTCGCCGTGTGTGAATACAAGGCGAGACAACAGAGGGCGTGGTTGCATGGACACATCAAAGCCGGTGAGTGTGTTGTCGCCAACTCGCTCACAAATACGACCGCCTGTTTGTGATGCACTCGGCGCACAGAATACATCGACAATGACCGGGAAATAAAGACCTGTGTACGCGCTCCACCCGTCAAATAGTAACGTCGATGTTGACAGCTCACAGTACACGCCGCGTGACGTCATCGACGACGACGTCACGAACGAAGAGCTGTGTCGCTGTAACTATATTACACACACTAATAAATTAGGGTTTACCTGGGGTGCTGCCGGGTGAAGGGGCCAGAGCACAGTTAACCTACATCGTGTGTTTCATTAAAAAGTACGACCTAGAAAACGGTGACATTTTAAATATGAAGAAAAACTGTTGGATGGGAATTGAATGCAATTGATCAGACATATTAGCGGGAATAATGGCATAATGTATCAGTAGTGAAACGGCGCATATTTTCAAGAGTTAATTGGCGGAGTGAATGTTTAGATGTTTCTCCACACAGCACACGTGGACGCAATTTTACGTTTTTATGTGAATATTGATGGCAGTCGTGCGTGCATGCATGGCATTTTTTGAAAGAGCTGGAGGTACGTCCGATAGGCCTATCTATATCAATGACACGATAGCAGCGGTTGGTTGAAACGTTTCATAGTTTTGTTATGCATAGTTTTCTTATGATCTGATAAAACATTAAAGGGAGCCAGTCAGTTCATCTACCCTGAATTAGGGGGCGTAGTAATTTTTAACAGAAAGTTTGCTGTGTTGAACCTGGGAAAACGGGACACAGCAGACTTCCTGTTACAAATTACTACGCCTGCTAATTCCGGGTAGGGGAACTAACTGGCTCCCTGTATTGATGTGCGTGGATGTTGGTTCTGACGTATGCGGAAAACTGGTAATAAAGAATAACTCGTATGACGGACTGACTTGAAGGTTGATGTCGGTGGACGATGACGGTGGGTGATGACGGTGGGTGATCACACACTGTATCAACAAATATGAACATAAAGAATTTGTGATTTCGCACGAAATCACGAATTCTACACTTCCGTTGCCCCCCACGTGCACACGCACGCACGCACGCATGCACACGCGCACGCACGTACGCACACTCACCCACACGCACGCACGCACACACACACACACACACACACACACACACACACATCCATATACACATTCACAGCAGCCACGCTTGTGTGTGTGATGACCGCTGGTGACGCAGCCACGTTGTCGTGTGGTATGACCGCTGGTGACGCAGCCACGTTGTCGTGTGGTATGACCGCCGGTGACGCAGCCACGTTGTCGTGTGGGATGACCGCCGGTGACGCAGCCACGTTGTCGTGTGGGATGACGGCTCGTGACGCAAGCACTGACCTGACTGCATATATAGGACATGGCATGTCATGAGCTATCTTATTTGACACAGTCCTAAAATGAGACGTCATAGTTATAGTCAGCTAGGCTCACGTTGTTCCAGTCCAATATGAAGTGTCCAGCACTTTGGAAATTACTCGCATTTTAAGGCAGTCGGCCAACAGATGGCGCGACAGGCGAGTTGCCAACAACATACCGACACGGCACGTCGCGCTGTCCGGCCGCTGGTCAGTCCGAGTGACCGGTGGCGATACCGCAGGACAACAGCCCGTAACGTAATGACACGGCGGAGAGGGTGACCAACGACGTCGGTCGAATAGCGGAAAGAGAACGCAAGCACGCACGCACGCACGCACGCACGCACTCGCACACGCACACACACACACACACCAATTGTGTACACATACAGGCCATATACGCCGCGTAGCACAAGCTGTAAACACTAGGAGCGTGTCCAGAAGTCGTGTCCAGTGACTGACTGACCAACGACCACAACTTTTGCAATATACACTCCTGTTAATATAGATAGTTTCAACAATGAGCGGCATATTGCTAAACGTCCCCATTGGCTGCTGGCAGACGGGTCAGTTGGCTGCTGGAACTAGAAGAATAGAAGTAGCATTAGGTCGTATTTGGGCTGACTCGGGACGGTAATTTTGATGACAGTGGCTACACAATAGTCAGCTGCACACCCGGGTTCCGTTGGTTCTGCCACCGACGTCCGTCAGCCGATCCAGGGGAACGCTGTGCGAGCAACCAGGCCCGTAGGGTGAGTAGGGTTTTTTTTGGGAGGGGGGCGATTTTACAGAAAGCGGAACATTTCTCTGAATTTGTGCCAAGCGTAAATGTTTCGGCCGTAGCGACGCGGCCCGGGAGACCTTCTGTCACTTGGACACGCTTGCATACTGTCGGACATGCTATCGCAAAAGAGAACTTCCGGCGTTTGCTGTTCGTTTTTTAATCGATCAGAATTATGTTCCCACAAGAGGAACTCTTATGCCTCCGCGGGTGTGGGGGTGCGTGCGCATCCATCGCACTCTTGTGGCGTGTGAATACTCTACGCAGGATCAGTGACATCTTTCTACGGTCACCGGAAAAGCTACGTTTGATCTATTTGCAGATAATTGCCACAATCACCCGTCGCCTGGACAAACTAATCTGAAATTGTGTACCCAAGTATTCTACTGTGAAAAGGGGCAAATTACCCGCACACTCGTTGGTCCGGGAACCTATTAGACTACGTGCCTCTGTCTCGGGAACCTCTTAGCGCCCCTGTCCAGGTAATCTCTTAGTGCCCTAGTCTGACGTCGGCGCCGAATTGTAAAGACAACGAGGAAGCGCCTGCGGTTATTGGAGCACCCTCGCAAAGAGCTCCAGACCCACCCTCACAATGGGGTAACTTACAGCGGGCGAATCAGGCCGGGAACAATTAGCGTAGAGTTTGTATTTGTATTGCAGTCAATCGCCGTATAATATATGACTTCCGCCGGACGCAAATATCTTTCATTCGACGAAGACACGACATAAATCTTGCGGATACGGGCGGGGTAGTGGCGCAGTTACCCCGGCTCATTCACTGCCGAATGATTCGACATTTATAGCGTGTCGTGTCAATTGGGCTGTCAATGTCAGCAAGATAAATGGTTTGTCACTTCCATGGTGTCAATGGCGCTAGTGTCACCAGCGCTAACGTAAACGGTGTTAGTGACAACGGCGTTAGTGACAACGGCGCTACAATGTCAACGACGCTGTAGTGTCAACCGCACTTTAGTGTCAACGGGGGTTAGTGATAACGGTGTTATAGTGTCAACGGCGTTATTGACAACGGCCCTACAATGTCAGCGCACTGGTGACAACGGCGCTATAGTGTCAGTACACTAGCGACAACGGCGATATAGTGTCAGCGGCGCTAGTGACAACGGCGCTAGAAGTTAACACGATAGGAACTTTGGCTGGCAGCGCCATGTTTCAGACGTCATGTCATGTAAGACTTGTGTGTTCATGTTAACAACGAGAACCTGCTACCGCAGAATGTTGTTTGCCAGACCGTGCAGACACACACGCACACACACGCGCGCGCGCGCACACACACACACACACATACACACGCGCGCGCACACACATGCACACAATTTTTTATCAGTGACAGAGGCTGGACATTATTGTCTTGCATAGAATTCCTCGAAGGGGAATCAACTCAATACGTGTTGCAAGCCTAGACCAACAAGCCTAGACCAACAAGCGACCAGAGAGAACATCGCTCCTCATGTGCGTTTGCGAAGTCGGAAGGCAGCGACAGCGCCGAGGCCTGGCAGACACGGCACATATCGGGCCATCAACACCGTCAGACAGGCGGCAACCACAGCCTACCTTTTGATCGCTCTGTATAAAGCAGGAACACGGCTCGCGACAATGACGTTTAGGGGTAGAGTGCTCGCACCCCGGCCGTCTAGTCGCCCCGTCTCTGCCAGTTGTTATCTATCTCGGTCGATGCGATATCGAAGCACGCTTTTGCAGAGCATTAATTGTGTGCCGCGAGATTGTAATCAGGCTGGTTGCAACATAATATACAGTATTAATTAAAGGGGTTCGGGCTTTGAGTAGTTTTCGTAAATGATTTCCAGCCATTTCCAGCCAGGTCGGTTTGACCAGTTCGGCAACTAGCGGGTGGTCATTGGCGTTGGTGACATCGTCGGAGTTGGCCGGGGGAGAAGGAGTCGATTCTTCTGCCAACCTTCGTCCGCGATCTCATAGCGCGCACATTCGTACGTGTATTATACGTACGACAGGCGTACACAAACACACACACACAAACACACACACACACACACACACACACACACACACACACACACACACACACACACACACACAAACACACACACAACACACACACACACACACTCACCACACACACACACACACTCACACACACACACACACACACACACATATGTACGACACACACACACACACACACACAAAACACACACACACACACACACACACACACACACACACACACACACACACACACACACACACACACATATGTACGACAATACTAATAACACACACACACACACACACACACACACACACACACACACACACACACACACACACACACACACACACACACACACACACACACACACATATGTACGACACACATATGTACGACACACGTACGTTTCTCACACGTACATTTCACTCGCATACGTGCCACACGCGTACACATCACATACATACGTACTACACGTGTTCGTATTACATGCGTACGAACTACAAGCTTATGACATACATACGTATCATTCCATATGTATTCGTACCAAGTGCGTACGTATCACACGTGTGCGTGCTACATGCGCACGTACTACAGAGGTACGTACTATACATACGTATCATAAACGTACGTACAACAAGCGCACATACCGTACGCGTTCGTACTACAACGGGTACATTCCACACTTTTATATACACATACGTAGAACGTCCCACACAACACGCGTTCCTACTACATATGTACGTACAACACGTGTACGTACGTATTACACTCGTACGTACATATTACACTCGTACATACTACACGCGTACGTACTGCATGCGTACGCAGCACACACGTACGTACTGCAGTCGTACATACTACACGCGTACGTACTACGTGCGTACGTAACTCGTGCATACGCAACACACACGTACGTACTGCAGTCGTACATACTACACGCGTACATACTATACGCGTACGCAGTACACGCGTACGTAACAGACGCACACGTACGTAATGTACACGCGCATACCACGCCTCCACGTGCTGCATGCGTACGTAGGCCTACCACGAGGCCGTCGAATGACGACCGCTCTCCAGTCGCCGTCTGTCGGGAGAACTCACATTCTGCGGCGCATCTGCAACATACTTTGGATCGTCACATAAATATTTATTTGACGAAGAAATATATTACACAATTCTACCATCATTTAAAAACTTACATTCAATTACCTTGCTTATCCACAGTAGCTCCCTTCCGTATGTCGACAACTTGAATACTGCTTATTGATTTTGAGGTTAACCAATCATTTGTCTTGACGCGCCTCTGCGCTTGGTTTCCAAGGATTTGGACGCAATACACATTATCGTCGTCGTCGTCTTCTTTTTCTTCTTCTTATTATTGTTATAATCATAATTAGTATGTAACTTGCGATGTAAGGGTGAAATGCATGCATAAATACAACTTATTTCATTACAGACATACGAACGTGGTCTGACCTGGTCCGTTGTGAAGCATGATGGCGTTTGGTCGCGGTCGGATGGGTGTCGGTCGAAGACGTGATTTGTCAGATTCCTGAAATATGCCGTAACTGCTGAGGTTGACGAATGCGGTCGTCACATCCGGGGCGCGATGGATCACTCCCGCCACACGATGACACAGTTTTCTTTCGTAGAAATCGTCAAACAGTTTGAAGAAGATGCCGGGTTGGGTTTTAATTCACTGAAATAGAGGCACAGGTGTAAATGTGGTATTACCTGTAAACGGCAGTTTCGTTCAAATGGAAGAAATAAATGTTCACTTACAGGACAGTGGCCGATGTAGCAGGGCGTGGCTCGGTGTGGCCCACTGTGGCCCGGCTTTATTCGATTTAGTCTGCTGTTAATCGGTGTGGCCCACTGTGGCTCACTGTGAATCGGTGTGGCACATTGTGGCCCGGCGTGGCTCGGTGTGGCCCGACTTCATTCGGTGTGGCCTGGTATGACTCGGTGTGGGCCACTGTGGCCCGGCTGCACTCGGTGTGGCCAAGCGTCGACTCCTGGCGACCAGTTGGGTATACAGGCAGCAACGGCGGAACTGTGAAGGTCTAATCCCCAACAGGTTGGGTTCCTACACGTTGACGCCCCCTATTACGCCACGTAGTGCCCCCAACACGTTGAGCCCACTATATATTGTGCCCTTTATACATTGACGCCCCCTACAGCGCTAGCATTGTCTGGTAACAACACTTTGGGGGGCGGGGAGAGGGTGATGACTTAGCGATACCTGCTGAAGCGAGGACAGTTCTACGGTCTACTTAAAGTGGCGCCAAATGGGCTACATCTGCATAGGCGTCTAAGACGAATGCGACGCCTGGTGACTAAGCAGGTTACGGTTACATAGCCAACTTCTCCAGATTAAACCCGTGTTGCCCCATTTCAATTAGTAGGTCCCGACTCTATAATATCATCTAAACTCTATATATCTAAGCCTAGGGCGAACTCGCGCCGTTTCAACTGCCAACAGCGATGTTTTAGTAGAGCCCCCGTTGCCTCACGGTTTGTGGTGCCTCACGTGTTGGGCAGATTTTGAAAATGACGGTTGATCTGAAACTGATATTTTGATCGAGGGTTCCGTGTTGATTCTATTTATCTCGTATACTGGCCTACGACGTAATCGACGCGTCACCCGCTTCGTAGAACTGTCGGCGCGACGGGTTCACTGCGGCGAGGCCCGCGGGGTGCCGGTGAGACTGGTGAGGGCGGGAGGGCATCACGTGCAGACGGTCCGGTAGATGGGAAGATGGTCGGATATATGGATGGATGGATAGATGGATGGAAGGAAGGAATGAGTAACTGGATCATTTAAAATCATAGGCGTCGGAACCTGTGTGGCTGGGTGGAGGGGGGGGGGGGTAAGGCTTTAATATTTTGGTGGAGGCTGGAGACAGGATTAGCCCACCAATATTTAGGGAAGGGGGTAAGTAATAGTACTACTGGGTACATTTGGGGATGCAATTGGGGGGGGGGGTAAAAGAGTTTTCTTTCGGAACATCATGGGAGTGCAATTGGAGGGTTTGGAAGAGCTTCAAAGGTATGTTTTAAGACTCAAGGAGGTTTGGAGGAGCCATTGGAGGTTTCTGGTGAGCCTCAGCCCCCCCCCCCGAATATTCTTCACGTTCCTACGCCAATGATTTAAAACGAGTTCTGTTCGTGCAACATACATCAATATTAGTCGTAACTACACAGTCACGCACACCCGACATATGCACGCACTTGGCCGGACCCCGGGGCCCACATGTCTCTCGTACAAGTAAACACGTGCGGATCCATTAATTACACCAGCTCCGCTTATCAGTCGTCGCTCTCATATGGCTGCCATCACGCCGGCGATCTCACCCGGCACCGGCACGCCACCATTATATATATTCATAATAAACCATATCAATTGGGAGGATGCTTAATCACCCCTGAATGCGCGCGCGCGTGCGTGATTCCGATTGGGGTGAGTGGGCGCGAGTAGGGTTTCGTTGGCCGGATGTGGAGTATGTCGGGGTCAGGGGTGTCAGTCATGCGGGTCTGTCACATACGGGTTCACCCATTGATGTTCGAGACACGGTGGACACATGAACGTACTAATTAGGCCGGTGTCTACGTGGGGATAACAACAGTGTTGGGGGTGAAGGGGGCAGGGCATGAGTGACAGGTGTCTGAAGATCACGTGGTCACCACACTAACACACACACACACGCACGCACACACATACACTCGCGCACACACAAACATACATAAACGCGCAAACACACACACATGCGCACACACACGCGCGCGCGTCTATGTAACCCACATTTAAGACATCCCAACTAGAAATTGGCATTAAATTCGAACCCACCCAGATTGACCACAGTTGACGTGTTTTGCGTGTTGTGCAATAAATTGTTTGCGCGTTTTGATTGCTTTGTGGTCTTGCTCAATTCACATGTGTAGCCTCGTGCCCGTGGGCGGAAGTGACGGATACCAAGTTTCGCTGTACACTTGTTCGGTTCATGTGGATACTGAGCCTATAAATAAACTGTTTATGCCACTCTATTTTATTTAGATCTCTGTTGCGACGAGCTTCGTGTCGTGATTTCGTGCATGTGTACGTAACCGCCGCCCCGTATTGTAAAGGGGAAAGAATTTAAAAGTGTTCAAACTTCCCCCTTGAGAAGTACACCCCCCTACACGTCCGTGCGTCTCCCGGGTCGCGTCACACGGCTACGTGTGACAACGTACGTGTCAGAGTATGTGATTTGTTGTCGTCGCCTGTTACAGTCGCCCGTGTCAGCCTACAGCCCCTGGCAACGGCGTTGTAACGGGTACTGCATACCAGCATTAATGAAAACTCTTCACCTCAATGTTAACAGGTACACCATGAGGAGCATAGATAGACGGTCAAGCTATTATCTAAACGACGGAATACTTTCTATGTTATGATATAAAAGCAATCACATACCCCCCGGAACGTTCTAAATCGCGCCATGGGGCGCTATTCGTATCACAGTACGTGTCTGTGGGATTAAACCCGGGGCAGTGTCGTGGGACGGATGTATTTCGGGAAGCGATAACGACAGGGTGGAAACTAAAGCCGACCTAAAAGCGTGGCCCGCCGTCTACGTGCGCGCTTGAACGCAATATGAACCATCGGGCCTTTCACGCCGTCTCACGTCAGCTCATTTACATTTCGTGTGTACCGATGTTCCACCGGACATCCCCGCCGGGGTCATTCGCAGTTAATTCGCGCCGAAACCATCCCCAACGCTCGGCGGCGCGTCAACTCTTTAGCGCGCGAAAACTTGTATAGTCGCGTCTCGCCGTTAACTGTTCAACCCCGTCGTTAACGCAACCCCGGCGTGACCTAGTTCTCAAAGTTCATAACCCGCCCGCCCGAGTGCTTTCACAACTGACGCCAGTGGCCACCTATGTCCACTAAAGCCTGACTAGTGGGGCCGTCTTACGTAACCTATCGCCAGCGTGTTGTCATAAGGGCCTATAACGGAACGAGTGCGCGACAAGGCGGGGGGAGGGTTGAAAAATGCCCACGGGGGTTCGCGCGTGGAGAGTGGAGAGATTCGGCGCTCCAGGGTCGTGTCATCCCACCTAAATCGCCCGCCCATGGTTACCGCGGCTAACTCGTTAACACTCAACCGCCGGAGTGCGCACACCGGAACAAAAGGGTTAACGCCGATTGCAATTAAGTCGATCACTGCGTAATCCCGACCCCCGGTCGTTGCCCAGCAATGTCCCCGACGAAAGAATGATGTTGATTAAGACGATACACCACGCGCGCCGGAACACTGGACTAGGTCACGGTCGAGTGCTTCGACTTCTTTAAGCCTCTACCAACTGCGCAGTTGCCTAAGTCTTCGGAGGTCAGCAAACTCCGCGTTAAGTGCAACTTTGGCGTTGCCGTGTTCGCGTCAACCGGGGGCGACGTCGCTGCGCCTCGGGTCGCACACCTCGGGCGATCTCTACGCCTTCGAACGCCTCACTTTGACAAACGCCCGTTCGACTTAAATTTAAATATAACGCAGGCCCGGAAGCACCAACGGCAGAACAAACAGCTGGCTAGGGGGGCGGCGTCGCCGTCTCAGCCCGCGTTGCCGTGGCGGGAAACGGGCGGGTATGATATTATGTGCTGTAGAACGTGCGAATTGGGGTCAGAGCGTTGTTACCGGGACGAGGGACGCTATCGCAGGCGGCAGTGCGTGAAACGAATGCGACTCGTCGGACGATGCGGCCCTTTTGGCGGCAACTATGAATATATTTAGACGACATGCGTAGAAACAGCGCCCGGGCACAGGGCAGACACGATCTATCTCCCAACTATTGCTGCCTACACCCCCCCTCTTGAACGAATACAAACGCAAACAAGCATTAAATTGATCGAATCTTTACTGTTTTCGCTAGTATCAATCGTGTGTACAGTGCTGTACAAATATTTAAATATAACAATAAGCATGTATTCCAATCACACTGATAAACTGGAGTGACTGATGTGTGCTAAAATAAAATGTCGTGTTTTTAGCGACAGACAGTCGTGTACATAAAGATATTGCGTCATACGACCGATGGATATATATATATATATATCCACGGGTAGTCGTGTATATACATAATACCTAATATATTCCCTACTACACGTACTAAATTCACGCTAGTCACCTCATCAGTTACTGCACCATCTCTTGGCCGATGACAACAATGACGTAATTGTAACGTATATAGACGACCTGTCTATACGATTTCTTTGTAAACAACTGCTAAGAACACTCTGTTATAAAAATGTCAAAAACATATACAAAATGTTGTTTCTGTGACAATGAACGAGCTGATAAATTATGCAATGTTTTCGGTCACTAAAATACCGTCCCCCCCGCCCCAGCAGTGGGCCCACCTTCCCCGCCTCCTATAAAACGCTATGAATGTACAAATTTGCTATTACCGCCGTGGAATTTCGTTTCGACAATATCATCCTTGCACAAATTTGCAACATTCGGTCGTCTCCGGTACAAATGCATACGGTTGTCAACCCATGCAGATTTAACCCTTTCCCTACCGTGCCACACCCCCCCACTGTCTGTTTGCGCGGGCTGAAAATATACAATATTATATCTTTCACACAAACGTTTGAGCTATGTACACTGTCCGTCCCTCTTCGGGCTCATTCCCGCTATTTTTGAACTGTTTTCGTAGAAAAATGGCATTAAAATATATGATATATTCGCAATATAAATCAACTCTCTGTCCAACTACGTACGAAATGTTACCTACATGCCAACGATCCATGTGGCTGCTGGCAAACTCGGCTAGTCATACCAGCCTAACGAGGTGCATAGAGTGACTAAGTTAATAACGTACACCAATAATATCTTCATATATATACAGGAAATGTGCCGCACGTTTCTGTCCAAATATACAAAAATGCGGCTGACCAGTCCGAGCGGGCGAATAATCATCTCCACTCCGCCGCCAACGTTTGACAACACCGATAGATAAATATAGCTATTCACAATAGTTGGATAAATATATAATATAGATATATATATAATACAAAAGTCTATATTTACTGCGCAGCAGTGAACGACGCTAGACTCGTGCCGAGCCAGTCGTCACAGATCATCTCCGTCACCTCCGGCGTCGAGTAATCCAGGAGGTGTTCATCGGGGAACTCGAAGTGCGAGCCCTGGTCCAGCAGGGCGGCGGCGGAAGGCAGGGAGGACGGCGGGGTGGGAAGCGCGTCCAGGTTGATAAAGTCAGTGTCGGCGAGTCTCGCTAAATCCATATTATTCAGTTCCAGGTGGAAGTTGGATGGCAGTTGAAGTAAATCCGTGAGATTGTCGAGATCGGCGAGTGAGTTGCTGTTGTCGATTATCGTCTGCGTTTGTTGCGACGGCAACGGCAACGGAAACGGCATCTGTTGCAGAGGTAGACACGGTTTGACGTCGACGGGCGAGCCGGGCCCGACTACCGTAGTCGTGGCCGCCGGGTCGAACAGGTCGTCGTGATAGAAGCTGGCGCTCTCGGGCGTCGCCGGCGACACCATGCTCGGACTGCACGGCACCTTGGCGGGCGGCGTCAACTGGCTCACGGAGATCGGTACGTGTCGGCTCGCCTTGATACTGTCCCGGAACTTTCGGTCGATCGTCACCTTCAGTTTGAGACGATCCCCCGCCTGACTCAGGTGCGACGTGTGAGTGGCGACGGTGGCCTTCGTCACCCCTCGCGACGCCACCCCTACTCCGGCCGACCTGTGGCGGTCAGCGGCCGGGGACTTGGACGATTTCGTTTTGCTGCTCTTACCGGACTCCGCCTTGGTCGGCTTCACCTTCTTGCGAGGTCGGTACTTGTAGTCGGGATACTCTTGCAGGTGCAGCAGTCGCAGTCGCTCGGCTTCCTCGACGAACGGGTGGCGGTCTTCGTCCGACAGGGTCTTCCATCGCTTGCCCAGTCGCTTGCTGATTTCCGCGTTGTGCATGTCCGGCTGCACGGCCGAGATCTTACGGCGCTCGAGTTGCGACCACACCATGAACGCGTTCATCGGCCGCTTCACGTGGTTCGTCGCCTTCTTGCAGTTCGTAGCGTCCGTGTAGGGCGTCGAGGTGCCCGGAGCGATCTGCATCGACCCGAACATGGCCTGTTTGCCACCGGCCGCCAACGTCGACGAGGAAGCAGCTCCGGCGGGATTGTTACTGTTCTGGGGAACCATCGCTGCTAATACATTCCAGGCGTGCAGCGATATAGCGGCGTCTCCGGGTGTGCTTGAGTCGGTAAGCGGGTGACGCTGCGCGGTCGTCACAACTTCGTAGTACTATACACGTTCGCCCAGCGCGAGTTTCAGCGGCGTCTGCCTCGCTAGCGCCAGTGCGCTGCCATTTAGCGACGCTCAGCCGCGTCACGTGGCCGTTCGACTTGCCCAATCGGCGCCAAGCGCATTCATGCCAGGCCACGCCCCCGGCTGCGGTGATTCGTCGGACGAATGTAAACAATTTATTCCGGTCAGCGAATATTTTACTATTAATGAGGGTCAATCGCAACGCGTGTATTGGGGCACAGCGAGCAGCTGGTTTTTGAGTGAGTCGATTTTATGCAAACTTGACAATCTGTGATTGCGCCCAACAACCACCCCAGCCGCCAAATACCCCGCCACTGGGTACGCTGTTTTCGCCATGCCCAAGTCAGAACGGAATAAACGAGTACTCAATACTGCCACTAACCCGACTAGCTTCTGGGTAAACAAGCTGCTGCGGATCTAGGAAAGCAATATTACATATCCGTGTATTAACCTGTACCTCATTCATAGCTCAAAGTTACTGATGTTTAGGTCTATTTTGCGCTGTTCCGGGGATGCTAACACGCAATATTAAACACAATTGAGGTGTGGTGATCTAACAATTAGACGGACAACGGATTAACAAGTCGTTATTAGCACAATGTACTAAACATTAGCGCATTATTAATTTTTAGTACTGTGGATTAAGCAATCGGTGTTAGACTGCCAATGACAATGTATTGGTGCGTGCGTGCGTGCATGAGTACATGTGTGCGTGCATGCATGCGTGCGCGCGTGCATCAAATACGACGTAGGTCCGCACAACAAATCGATAGGAGCAGTGTACGCGGTGGCGTTGAGCCGAGATCGCGAGCTGCCCGGACCGGGCTAGTCACCGCCACGAGGCGGGCGGGCGTCGGGGTTAACAGACGACAGGGTCACGACCCCGGCCTGCGACAGGAGGCGGGGTCGGTCGCGTGCCACACCACGGCACCCGTAGCCGACGGTGACACGCCGTACGCAGGCGCCACGCTGCGGCCACTGCGCTAACTAAGACGTGGGCTGCGGTACAGAAACCGGTGAAGCGCAGCGAGATTAATAGTCAGCCGTGACGGTGGACCCCAGTACAACTGTTACGTCCGGGTTTACGGCCCACGCGTAGCGACAGAAGAAAGTCGTACACAGACATGATGAAACATTACATTAAGACGACGTAGCGAGGTTGCTGTGTCCGGTTGGAAACAATGATTCGTTATGTTTATGTGGGCCACAAATTGTGTGGGCCGCGACCAGTGGTTGTCAACAAACTGACCGCGGCTGTACGCCTATCGTTACACGGCAGTCACTGCAGTCAACTAGAACTGAACGACTCATAGCCGTGAACTATCTATCGTGGAGTACATAAGCCCCCTAATCCATACAATACTAATATAATACATTTATTCGTCCTATATATGTACAATTCAATTAAACACTGTCAACCCGATACATTAAATAGCGGGCAATGATAGCAGCTCGTCTTTGAAATGCATTTTCGATATTATCCAACACATCTACATTGATAGTTTCTCATCCAGCCCTTCCTGATACTGGTGGTGGTTTTGAAGATTGGGTGATATCATAACACTAGCTAGGCTTCATGTCACAATAGGGCGTGACATCAAGTTTGAATTGAGACAACTAACAGTTTCAGAACGGAAAAACACAAACCATGTATCACCTTTAACGGAAGGACACACCCCGTGAACAACCTTTAACGGAAGGACAAAACCCGTGAACCCCGTTTAACGGAAGGAGTCAACCCGTGAACAACTTTGATGGAAGGACACAACCCGTGAACCACCTTTAACGGAAGGACACAACCCGTGAACACGCTTTGACGGAAGGGTAGGCCTACAACCCATGAACCTACTTTGGCAAAGTTGCTTCCCCGGGTATTCACTAGAGGGCACCGTGACTCGCTTCCCGCCCGCTCAGGCCCTGTACCCCGCCAGCCGCCCTGCCTCATCCCACAACCGCTACCCGCTCACGGGAATGCAACCATTTGAGTCGTTATTGAACACATTAAATACGCTAGTCGCAAAGTCGATCATATGGATTGTCTTTAATGATCCATTCCCAGATCAATTTGTAATATTATGTTCATTCTACAAACTTCTATAATACTTATAAATACCCCGCTCAGACTATTGACTTGGGAACCTTGACTTCTACGACTTCTTCAACAATCGCCAACTTCTATGACGACGCAGTTGTCAGTGTGATTAATAAAAATTAACCCAGAATGCTTTGCGTGGAGCACAAAGCTGCTTCTTCGTCTCGTTTAGCCATCGCGAATCCTGCTATTTTATATTCCGGTGTGTAATGCGTTAATAGTTTAAATTAATGTGTGCAGTCTTTTTAATGAAAAGCGTTCTTTTAATCATATAAATATAGATGTCTGTCGATACATCTACTAGTTGCGAAAGCCAATTGCCGAGCGGACATTTTAACGCCAATTAGTTGAACTTGGCAGTCGGTCACGAAACGACAACGAAACACCTGCATCATTTTGTCCACTGGCATTGCGCTGTAGCCTTTCCCAGATACCTCCTCGTGATCAACAACTGTCTCTAGCTAAATTAGGCTTTTTAGCCATCCTTTTAGCTGATTTGATGACATTGACACTCGCACGAAAACCTGCAAACTTGTCATGTAAACAAACCGGACGTGAGTTGAGCCCGGCCGAACTGACCGCAGGTTGTCGGTCGTCTATCTGTTTACTTGTCTAATACGTTTGTCGTATGTATGTCAATTTTGTTGACATCTCGTCAAAGCTCATCTCTGGCGTCATTGCACTATGTCTAAGCTTTGTCGTCGTCTCGTCACTTCTCAATTCAATCGTCATCTCGTCATTTCTCAGCTCTGTTGTCATCTCGTCACTTCTCTGCTCTCGTCACGTCCCAGCTCTTGCTGTCATCCTGCTACTTTTCATCTCAGTCGTTATCTCGTCACGTCTCCGATCTGTCGTAATCTCGTCAGTTCTGAGCTCCGTCGTCATCTCCTCTCTTCTCAGCTCAGTCGTCGTCTTTTGTTGAAATGTCAACTTTGTCGTCATCTCGTCATGTACCCGTCTTGTTATCATTGGTTCCTCTCACAGATGACGTTCGTTCACGGTGTCGCCACAGTCCGTACTGTGTCAACCCGACCGCACGGACTTCCAGGTAATGACAGGTGGCGTTCCGCTTCCGTTACGGCGCTTACTAGCCGGAAAAGATGGTCACAGGTGTGTCACCTATTGGTAGGCCCTATATGTGTCACTGAGTGACTTGGAGAGTACGATCAGGTCAGGACACGTTTCTTTGTCAAAGCATTTTGTTTATGATACATAACGTATGGGGAGTTAGATAGGGTTAATAACTCTTGCTCTTTCGATAGCTCTCTTCACACATCTCTCCATCTTAATTGTCTTTTTCACTAGTTCTTCCACGCCGCATGGTCTGTCCTCACTCATTCTCGACATAATATTGCCCATCGCAATCTTCTCCCGACTCCTTTTATTTTCAGTTGTTTATTTATTCCTTTTAATCTCTCAATTCCCCCGGCTTCCTCCAGTCTTCGCGTACCACATAATTATTCTTCTGAATTCGGACCCAGTTCCTCTCTGTTGTAGGGTGCATGCTGCTTCTCTTGTGGTTTCTCCGTCAATGCCAGTGTCCACACCCCATATGTAAGCTGGTGCCGCGCTTCGTAGACCTTTGCCTTCAGCTGTTTCTTTAACGTTCTGCCTGCTCACATCGGTGTGACATTGGGATGCTGTAATAGGCACAATTAAAACATGGAAATTAAACAATTTAATATATATATATATATACATACATACATACATACATACATGACATGACATGACATGACATGACATGACACGCCAAATCGTGACTGAGTGAACGGATTAGCTGCCGTTCTACCGGGGTGAAACATGAACGAGACGATGTATACACTTCGTGTCGTCGACTCGCACCGCACACTTGACCAAGTCACGACCGGACCACGCCGCTTATACACACACACACACACACACACACACACACACACACACACACACACACACACACACACACACACACACACACACACACACACACACACACACACACATATAATATATATATATATATGTATATATATATGACATGACACGCCAAACCGTGACTGAGTGAACGGATTAGCTGTCGTTCTACTCGGGTGAAACATGCGCGAGACGATGCATACACTTCGTGTCGTCGACTCGCACACTTGTCCAAGTCACGACCGGACCACGCCTCTTATAATAAGAGGCGGCAAGCATTTCATTAAAACACAATTTTTGAGCGTGTTTACACCGCTATTTATCGCTGTAGAACGTGGGTTGACTGGGTTTGTTTAGCACAATAACGCCATTGTCAGTGACTGTCTAGAAGGACTAGAGACACTTTGAAGATAGTTACGTCTCACCGATGACTTTCCGTGTAAAACCAACCCAACGGCGACGACAGACGTGCGGTGCTCGTGGTATCGACTCGCCTCGGGTCGACCGCCGAAGAAACCTTCAACTCAACCGAGCACATGTAGCACTTATTAACTACAACCGGCGAACAGGAATCCAAGCGCATTTGTGTCTTTGAACTTCCGCCACTCGACGGAAGCAGGACGAATTATGGCAACTGAGGCATATTGCATTGGATGATTGGTTGTTTTATTGCGTCCAGAAAAAAAACGGCGGTTTTATACGAGACACATATTATCTAAGCCTAGGTCTATCGTCTACAACTCGGTACCACCGACAGAACACGACGCTGTCTAATTAATCTAACTATAAGTGTCGTCTATAGATAGCAACTGCCCAGTTAATGTCACCCGAAATAGACAACTATAAATTTACGAGTCGGTCACACTAGCACATTGTATACTAAACAGGCCCTTATAACAGGTGATAGTCCTATACATACGGAGGATTTCAACGAACAGAAAATTAAACGACACGTCGTGCATTGTTACGTGGGTCTATATCGGCTGCAAACAAATAGGGCTGAGAACTGCCATTATATATCATATTGATATCACAAGCGTAACGTATGTTAACATGTCTGTTAATATGTTAACAGACACCATCGTCAACACTGCTTCGTGCCATTTCCAATCAACTCGGCAGCCTTGCTGTAGATGAATCATCACGTAGAGGGATCTAACATATCGGAACTTCTGGCAAATAAATGAAACATTCAAGTTCAAGAGCTGCGTCATATGGTGACTTTTTGATCGGTCATTTTGAGACACTTTCTCACGCTCGGACGAGTGGTGGAGCGCGCGTCACCAGGGCAACGCTTCCAATACGGCACGCGTCGCCCGCAAGAGGGGGGGGGGGCACCGGGGCGACACGCGACGCTCATTGACGGGACAACGGCTAACGGCGCTTATTGTATCGGGCACGCGACGCCGGGTAATCTAAGAGCCCTTTAACGGGGTTCAATTATCGACGAGGTCGCGAGACGCCATCTGGAGCGTCAGTGAACGAGTGCTTGCCCCGATGTCCGCCCTTGTTACCCGGCGTCACCGGAAGGACGCTGGCCCGGCGGACGTAACAACCAGGTATTAGCATGTCACGTCCCCTTCCTCCCATCCCCGTCTCCCTGGGTGTCACCCGGGCGCTGGCACGCGGGAGGCACTCGCAACACTCGAAAAGAAAGGGATCTGTAAATAAAGTTACATTTAGACTGTTACTCCAGCCAAAAACGATGCTTTGATGAGATGATCACAGAAACAAAATAATGTTCACCAATGCACATGCACGAACGCACGCACTTATGCAAGCAAGCAAGCACGCACGCACGCACACGAACACACATTAGCACACACGCACGCACTCACACACCGCACGCACGCACGTATATATACACACGCACACGCACGCACGCGCGTGAATTAATTCAATATGAAAGTGTCTCCATACAAACCGTGCGTTGTGCTACTCCAGACCAAATGACAGCAGCGTCTACAACCACAGACGCCATTTCGTCTCCTCCCCTTGTCGCGACAGATACACTGAATGCGAATAGCATTCTTTGACGAGTATTGTTCCGATGTTTCTCAAACTGATTTTGCTTAATAAAACATCAAGTACCACTCACGTCTAGTCGCGTCCATGTAAAATAAAAGCTTATTCAGTTTACAAACACAACATGTAGGACTACACAAAATTCCTATTGTAAAAGTATGCCTGTCCTCAGTTCCCATTACTTTACGTACAGTGGACGTCAATGCCGTTCATTGGTCACTGGCGCGGCAATTATTGAAAGGAATTTACCAAACCTTACAGTTATTATAATTATATATATATATATATAATTATAATAACTGTAAGGTTTGGTAAATTCCCTTCAGTAATTGCCGCGCCACACACACACACACACACACACACACACACACACACACACACACACACACACACACACACACACACACACACACACACACACACACACACACACACACATATGTGTGTATATATTATACATTTATATATTACCCCGTCGTGTATTTTATAAATTACCTCCAAATGCCAACTATTTATAGGGCCTATATAAATTGTAGCCTTATAAACCTCGGTAAGTCACACTGCCCTCCGAATAACAACTAGCTGATTGTAAATTGTAGAAACAGCAAAATTACCGCAGTTGCGCGTGTGCAGATTTTTTTGTAAACGACCGAGACAGTGTGCCCGTTCTATGAATAATAATTAGAATTAGCATATTTGCCCCCGATAAGCGCCTGTCCCGCCGACAACACCTGCCCGCGTCTGACAGCGGCACACGCCACTCTGTCAAGACAAGCCGCTATCAACATTACATCTCGCATTCAGCCTTGTCGCTTGAGTGGAAGACGGCGGGCCCCGAATGAAAGCGGGGGTCAGACTCGGGCCGACCTGGGGCGCTCCTCGCGTAATTTACTTTCGCACTTTTTCACGACGCGTCACGCGCCCGACCAGACAGGCTTGAAAGGCGGCACGCGCCACAAAGGCGACGTGAATACGGCGGCAACTATCGGGGCACGCGACACCGCCTCGCAGCCAGCGACACTGCCGAGAATCACAAGTTTAATCGACGCACGATCGCGTTGTCAATATGATCCGTCGAGCGACGTAATCTCCAGTAAACACGGCGTCCTTTCTAGTACGCACGGCGAGCTAGGCTGTCGGCCATGGGTCGTACTAGACATCAGCAGGTGGCCGCAATAATAACCGCTCCCGCAAGATGGCACGCGACCGACGCCAGCTGCCCCGTCTACCAGCCAATCGGAGCGCGCGCCCGCTGAAAAACAATCCCCATTAAGCTGAGACCCCCGTTGTCGTGGCCGCTTTTTTCTCGTGCGGAGTCGCCCCAGGCGATGTTCCCCGTGTCGGGTGCCGTTACACGGATCGTCTGCCGGTAATTTCGATAATTAATTCGCCCTTCGCTTCTGAATGACGCGTTTCTCTTGAATGTCGGTGTCACTTGTACATAGCGCGTGGTAACTGGACCCCGTCCCCCACTTCACCCCTCCACAATACGCCACGAATGCTGCATAGGTCTACGTAGTTTACCGAAAATAGACTAATAAAATAGGGCGTCAGGCCGCACAAGTAGTAAAAATACTATAAAGTGACATCCCAACGATACACCCTAAATAGAAATGTAACTATTCGTTTTTTTCATTTATTGGAAGTTAGACTTTCTTAGTAGTGTCTAGCCTTACAACCTTTTTTGTTCGTTTATGCAGTTGTTTTTTACTGTAGTTTTGTTTAAATAACCGGACAAACTGTTATACCCCTTTTTCTACATTAGTTTTTATTTCTGAACTAAAACGGGGACAAGTGGCGCTGAATATTGTATTAGCCAGCCTAACAATCAAAGTTAATTATTTGGATAATTTTACAAACAATAGGCATGCGCACTCTTTTATTAAATTGATTGCGCACATTGCATAAAACTCCCATCGCAGCAAGTTTAGCCCATCGCAAATGTTCGGTGATATTCAGTAATAATGCAATGTGTGGATAGTTTATATTATAAATATGCCCAGACGGTTAAACTAAACAGTGTGTGATTTTATTAAAATCATCTTCATAATTAGCATTTATCTATCTCCTAAAAAGAGACGAACAAAATGTCATTGTGAAAGCATTTAGAAACTCTTCACGAACTACACATTTGGACGAACCGAATTCGCGATAAGTTAATCAATTGAGAAGGTACCATTAAATGATGTAAAAAGGCACCTTTAAAATAGTGTGAGGATGCACCTTTAAATTAAAGAGAATACAAACATTTATTGCTCGAATTCATGTTATATTACATCCTGCTATCTATTTCCACGTCCACCAAGCAAAAAAAAAAAAATCAATGAATTAGAAATTCCACATTTTATAGTTTGCATCCGGACATTTTCGAATATGCATATTTTTGGCGCGCTTTTCGGGATGCCAAGATGTGACGTCACTTATGACACACACTCGCATCAGGCCGACCCTTTCCATGCATTCAGAGCATGTTTACAAGGATAGCTTTTGGGTCGAAACGAGCGTCAGAACGAGTTATTGTGCAATATTCCGACGTAGTACAAACACTAGTCATCATAGAGGAACAAGCAGTTATCTTACGGTTCCACATGAATCGAATTTTATTCAACACAACGAATTCGAATGGGCTTACAAGTCGACTAGGTTTTATAATGCACTGTTTATAAATAATTTTTAGTTTTGTAGTAACTATTTATTCGCCACAAAAATGAAAATATGGTCATTATATAACGTTGTTTCTAAATTTTATTTATCCAAACAAATATAATGTAATGGATATATAATTTATTAATTGTAAATATATTGTACGGTAATATATTGTAATTATATATGTGCAAAACAGATTGAGGTCTGTCTGGATAAATACAACTTAGAAACATCGTTATATATAATGACCATATTTTCATTTTTGTGGCGAATAAATAATTACTACAAAAAATATTTACAAACAGTGCATTATAGTATAAAATGATTTTGTTTATATTACTTCGTGAAAACATAAACAAGAAAAGTGTAAAGAAAATCAAAGGTTTGCATGCTGTCAGGATTGAACCGGCGTCGCCCGATTGTAACAATAAATGACAAGTAACCAACGCGCCTACCCACTGAGCTAGCGGGACCAGCGGAAACTGTCTGACTGATTTAAGTTGTTATGATAAATTGTACAACTCCTTCATATATCGATATTTTAGTGCTATTATAAGATTATACACGTTACTTTATGTAGCTGGATACAATATATGTTTGCTACGTATGTTTATTGGTGTAGATTATCTCCCGTTGGTTGCATTCGATATAATTATTCTGAAAACGAGCCCAAGCTCGACGAAACCTAGTCGACTTGTAGGCCCATTCGCATTCGTTGTTTTGAATAAAATTCGATTCATGTGGAACCGTAAGATAAATGTTTGTTCCTCTATGATGACTAGTGTTTGTATTACGTCGGAATATTGCACAATAAATCGTTCTGACGCTGATTTTGTGTGTCATAAGTGATGTCACGATACCACGTGATCGCCTAGCTCATTAAAATTTAATTTTCCGCGGGAATCGCTTCACAGACGAGCTTCAAATCGAATTTATGCTACAAATGTATTTTTCTGTATTTGTTTAATGTTGTCAAATGTTACATACAATGTTAAACTTTGTGTACACATGGAAAAAGGATTTTAGCTAATGCCTTATTTTTATTTCCTTTAATTGTGAAGGCACCTTTAAATTATTTGAGGAGGCACCTTTAAATGATTTGAGTAGGCTGCTTTAACCGATATTTCTCACAAAGTCCTACCGCTAGAGGTTTCTTTCATTTATCCTATCTATGTAGACCAGATAGCAGGCATTCAAATAACTTGGAAATTGAGCTATTTATTTCGACAGAAATCAAATCAGCAAATGATACTGCATGGCGTCTGATAATATTGAATCACCATCGCCATGGCCAACATGGAGCACAGTTTCTGATCATTTTTATGATAAACACCGACAGAATCAATGCCTTACAATTCGTCCACGTGGCCGCATCCGATTTGATAGAAATAGCGACTTTATATGTGCATGATTCAGCAAACCGTTAACACTCGAAAGAAAAGGGTGACACATTAATAATAAACGCCTCCCCGTGGGCATTTCCGATATTTTATCATGTCAATCATTATCGATTCAATCGTCGTGTATCTCCATATCTGTCGGTGCGTGCCACGCGTCTGACCTGTCAAGTCGATTGTCTAGGCCTGGCTTTACAGGGGGTATGGCGGCGGGGGTTCGGCGACATTCTCCGCACATATGGCGGGTGCTGGCGGCAACCAATAACGGGACATCGTAGACTGCGTGGTCTTCGAGTAATCGCAGGTTCACGGAGTTCGCCTTTTGATATCTCGCCGCCACGTGCCTTTATTTGTTGCCAGCAGGCGACAGGTGGCCGCGAGGAAGGACAGGCTCGATTCTTTTAGGTGGCTATAATGTTCTGGAGGGTGTTGGTGTAGTGTTCTGGAGGGGGTTGGTGTAGTATTCTGGAGGGGTTGGTGTAGTGTTCTGGAGGGGGTTGGTGTAGTGTTCTGGGGTGTTGGTGTAGTGTTCTCAAGGGTGTTGGTGTAATGTTCTAGAGGGGATTGGTGTAGTGTTCTGGGGTGTTGGTGTAGTGTTCTGGAGGGGGTTTGTGTAGTGTTCCGGTAGGTGTTGGTGTAGTGTTCTGGAGGGGGTTGGTGAAGTGTTCCAGAGGGGGATGTAGTGTTCTGGAGGGGTTTGTGTAATGTTCAAGAGGGGGTTGGTGTAGTGTTCTGGGGGGGGGAGTTGGTGTAGTGTTCTGGAAGGGGTGGTGTAGTGTTCTGGAAGGGGTGGTGTAATGTTCTGGAAGGGGTGGGGTAGTGTTCTGGATGGGGTGGTGTAGTGTTCTGGAAGGGGTGGGGTAGTGTTCTGGATGGGGTGGGGTAGTGTTCTGGAAGGGGTGGGGTAGTGTTCTGGAAGGGGTGGTGTAGTGTTCTGGAAGGGGTGGGGTAGTGTTCTGGATGGGGATGCTGTTGAATCCTAGCAGGCAGGTGGTGGGTGTTTCCAACACAATGACGGTTTGTTCAACTAGGTTGCGTTCAGACAAAAAATGTTTTGAAAAATATGCATCCAACAACAAGCAGTAAGCCAGTTTCACGGCCCACTCACTTCGCGTAAAATCTACGATGTCAGCACTGATCTGTTTGAGTGTTTAGAGACCTTTGTATGCCAGTCGATTAAATCAAGTCAATGCAATATTTGTTCGAAGGCTGCCTCCAAGGTTGTCGTATAACGCGGCCATGCGCTTTCACGGAAACCGATTTCATCGCGCGGTCAAACACGTTGTGACTTACGTCACTTCTCTTGACGCAAGTCTACGTTAGGGCTAGACGTCATTTAAAAATCGATACTAGTTAGGCCTATGCGTGCGTAAGGTGTATACGTACCGGCAAACGTATTCCAATGTAAGTTAAATCACTGTATGCGTATTTATTCATGACGGTTTAGTGTTACATATCAAATACAATCAAATCAAATTTATTTATACACCCCATATCTGTACAAAGCAGATTCAGGGGTGTTTACAAACTAAAATATGGTGTAAGAACAGTCGTTATAACATTACTATACATGGGTTACATATGCTAACAGAACTACACATTTCATTTATTATATAACATTAAGATGTACATGTATCATTTATTGTACATATTTAAAAATACAATAAATTACGAAAAAGCCTGATTAAAGAGGAATGTTTTCAGGTCTCTCCTAAAACGTCCAGAGTCACGTTGGCTTCTTAGCTCTAGTGGAAGAGAGTTCCAGAGGGTGGGACCTGCACATGAAAATGCGCGTCGGCCAGGTTAACCAAACCTTTCACAGAAACAACTGTAAAACTGCGCTGCGATTTCCTCGTTAAAAACAGGTAAAATACAAAAGTTGCCCGGAGCTTATAAGTGCAGCCACATGCAGACGCGACCAATACAAAAATCCACGCACCACAACGTGGTACGCACCAATAAAATCCAAAGAACGAAATCTGCTGTAGTTATATACTTAGTTCTTCCGGTAGTAGGGCCTACAATTTTTTAATATTATATTACGAGATGTTTTCTCTTGACGTGCACAGAGCAAGAGCAGGCGTTTCGTTAAAGCGAGCCGATATTAAGTCTTCCATGACGTCACAAATAAATCTAAGTGAACAAACGTTTGATGTAAAAAACTTTTTGAATAGTTTGGGGTAATTGTGTATTTTAAACTGTTATCGACGTTAAATGAATTAACACGAGAACTAGTCAGCACTTCCCTGACAATGGTATACCCATGCTCCATGACAACAGTCACGAGGCAGTCTTGCAGTATTTCGGTTATGAGATTTCGCATATTTATTCAAGTCAAGGTAGATACTCGAAGCCATCAGATCGCTGCACGCTACATTATGATATAAATAAGAAATAACGACGAGTAGCGTTGAGTGCCTGGGAAGATTGCCTGGAAGTCGTTTGAAAGATGACCCTGTGGACGACGCAGTGCGGACAATAACTGGCGCCGCGGGCCGAGTTGACAGCGGTGACGACAGCTGCATGCGTGCGTCGTACGTGACCGTTGACTTGGCGTCTCTCTCTCTCTCTCTCTCTCTCTCTCTCACTCCCTCCCTCCCTCTCACAGTCTCCCTCTCCCTCTATATCTCCTCTCTCTCTCTATTTCCTCTCTCTCTCTCTCTTTCTCTCTGTCTCCCCCTCCTTCTTTCCGTCCGACCGCTCGTCCGTCCGTACCCTCCCCTCTCTCTCTGTCTTCACGTCATCCACGTAAAAGGACGATCAGGTGCGGATGTTATACAGTAATCAATGACATGTATGTGATAATTGGTCACTGGTCACCTATTGCCGGAACTTGTTTACATATAATATAGATGAAACGAATGAGATGTTTTCGCGTAAAATAGCGTTTTCGCGCTTTGGTTGGTCATTTCATTTTGCTCTTAACGAACGATTTTATTCCAATAAAACGTTATATTAAAATATAGTTTCAGTTATTTCCACGCACATTTGATGTGATGGTTCTGTGCAAACGCGGCCGTGAACTAACGGCTACTTTGAATGTAACGGAATAATCGGCTGATGTAGAGCTACTCAGACGCGGCTCGTACGGACACGACGGGACAACGGCTCCTCCACGGCACCGACGGGACAACGGCTCCTCGATGGCACCGGCTGGAGATCAAGGCGAGTATCTTCGGGCGCCGACACGGGTAATCTAGGCGTGTCATTGGCGTGTGAGAGCATTAATGCTCACCCGCAGAGCGCAATTGCGTAATCCCAGTTACATAAGAGGAGGACGGGGAAACTAGGTCACACGGTGTAGCCAAGCCTGCAACCAGCGGCCCGGTGATTGACACACGCATAGGTACAACAGCCAGGAAGGAAGCAGGGAGAGAATAATAGGCGTAATTACGTCAGCGGGCATGACGCTGACGTCGTGACGAAAACAAATCAAACTCGGCTCATTCTTTAATCAATATCACTTCATACATCGTTCAAACACTGGTCGGATTCCACTAGCGTTCAGTGACCTTCACTAGCGTTCTGCAGGACTCGGCTGATCCAGCTACTCCAACTGCCTGTCACTGTCCAGTGAGTACGTCATGACGCTGACTTTGTTTTCATCACTTGGAAAGGACATTCGTTTGGCAGAGGGATCAGTGTCCACGCTGCCACCAGCACCTGCTCCTTTGGTTCATATCACTGTAACGTCAGACTTCTGCAAGGAAACATACACCACGGTTAACTTTCAATAGTTTTGTTCACGATGCGTGGAACAATGACAACAGTGAAGGCATTACCATCACAAGCCTGTGACGTCATCACAGAAGCCTGTCACGTCATTACAGAAGCCTGACTGTCAGATCATTAGAACACTCTCAGATCATCACGTAATCTGTCAGATCATCACAGCACCTGTCAGATAATCACATCACCTGTTCGATCATCAGAGCACCTGTTAGGTCATCACATCACCTGTTAGATCGTCATAGAACATGTCAGATCATCACATAACCTGTCAGATCATCACAGCACCTGTAAGATCATCAGAACACCTGTTAGATCATCAGAGCACCTGTTAGATCGTCATAGAACATGTCAGATCACCACAGACACCAGACGGTCAGATCGTTTGAAGACATAGGGACACACCAGGCAGCTCTTCAGTGTATTCAAATAGCATCAACACAACTCGATTGAGGGGTGAAACCGCCGAGATACTCCAAGTGCAATGATACAATCGGGCTTCACGAAGCCTTGCCACACCCCAGCAAATGACAGATGTCCGTGTTATTAGGGACAAAGTAGCAACGTTTTAGCACGCTGATATATGATCTACATAGCCACAAGTGCGCAGTCAGAATGAAAGATACAAGTGCACGAACCAGTGTTGGCGTCTCTCTGTCTTGTCCCTCGCGACACTCGGAATCAGATGGAAACTCTACCAGAGCTCGACAATTGTTGGGCCTCGCGGATACAGAGCATTTCTATTGACACGCTTTTTCTTGAAGACGTAAGAAACAAAAAGAATCCACGTGGATGAGCTGGCAAGCGTCTTATCAGATCACCGATGAACACAAGACATTATATAGAATCTTATCAGTTTCTGAATGAAGAAGGCGTTTCGAATGACCGCCACAGTCATGGCTTTGTATGAATTGAGAAAACATTTGCCAATACGCTGTTTGCTTAATGTGACGTTTTCGTACACAGAACTTGTCTGTAATAGTGGCCAGGCGAACCGAAGAGTTAAACACTGTAGTTTTGGGTGAACAGATGTATGTGTTGCGTGGTGTTGCGTGTGTTGTGTGCATGCGTGCATGCGTGTGTCTGTGTTGTGTATGTGCATGCATGCATGTGTATTGTGTGTGTTGTATATGTTGTGTGTGGCTGGCTGTGAGAGTTATGATGATAGATGATCTCTCTCTACAACTTTATCATACCTTCCATTTTCGACCATCTACAAAAACCACATGCAGCGCCGTAATTAAAAAACTTGTGTTCATCGGTGATCTGATAAGACGCTTGCCAGCTCATCCACGTGGATTTTTTTGTTTCTTACGTCTTCAAGAAAAAGCGTGTCAATAGAAATGCTCTGTATCCGCGAGGCCCAACAATTGTCGAGCTCTGGTAGAGTTTCCATCTGATTCCGAGTGTCGCGAGGGACAAGACAGAGAGACGCCAACACTGGTTCGTGCACTTGTATCTTTCATTCTGACTGCGCACTTGTGACTATACACATCACAAGTCAACACATTACCCATTGCTACTGCTGAACCTTGCCCCTTTGGTCCTCTTATTCTAAACGTGTTTGTCCCCCCCCCCCTTGTGGCTATACACATCAAAAGTCAACACATTATCCACTGCTACTGCTGAACCTGGCCCCTTTGGTCCTCTTATTCTAAACGTGTTTGTCCCCCCCTTGTGGCTATACACATCACAAGTCAACACATTACCCACTGCTACTGCTGAACCTTGCCCCTTTGGTCCTCTTATTCTAAACGTGTTTGTCCCCCCTTGTGGCTATACACATCACAAGTCAACAAATTACCCACTGCTACTGCTGAACCTTGCCCCTTTGGTCCTCTTATTCTAAACGTTTGTCCCCCCCTTGTGGCTATACACATCACAAGTCAACACATTACCCACTGCTACTGCTGAACCTTGCCCCTTTGGTCCTCTTATTCTACACGTGTTTGTCCCCCCCCCTTGTGGCTATACACATCACAAGTCAACACATTACCCACTGCTACTGCTGAACCTTGCCCCTTTGGTCCTCTTATTCTAAACGTGTTTGCCCCCCCCCTCTTGTGGCTATACACATCACAAGTCAAAACATTACCCACTGCTACTGCTGAACCTTGCCCCTTTGGTCCTCTTATTCTAAACGTGTTTGTTACCCCCCTTGTGGCTATACACATCACAAGTCAACACATTACCCACTGCTACTGCTGAACCTTGCCCCTTTGGTCCTCTTATTCTAAACGTGTTTGTCCCCCCCTTGTGGCTATACACATCAAAAGTCATAACATTACCCACTGCTACTACTGAACCTTGGCCCTTTGGTCCTCTTATTCTAAACGTGTTTGTCCCCCCTGGCTATACACATCACAAGTCAACACATTACCCACTGCTACTGCTGAACCTTGCCCCTTTGGTCCTCTTATTCTAAACGTGTTTGTCCCCCTCTTATTCTAAACGTGTTTGTCCCCCCTTGTGGCTATACACATCACAAGTCAACACATTACCCACTGCTACTGCTGAACCTTGCCCCTTTGGTCCTCTTATTCTAAACGTGTTTGTCCCCCCCTCTTGTGGCTATACACATCACAAGTCAACACATTACCCTGCTACTGCTGAACCTTGCCCTTTGGTCCTCTTATTTAAACGTGTTTGCCCCTTGTGGCTATACACATCACAAGTCAACACATTACCCACTGCTACTGCTGAACCTTGCCCCTTTGGTCCTCTTATTCTACACGTGTTTGTCCCCCCCCCTTGTGGCTATACACATCACAAGTCAACACATTACCCACTGCTACTGCTGAACCTTGCCCCTTTGGTCCTCTTATTCTAAACGTGTTTGCCCCCCCCCTCTTGTGGCTATACACATCACAAGTCAAAACATTACCCACTGCTACTGCTGAACCTTGCCCCTTTGGTCCTCTTATTCTAAACGTGTTTGTTCCCCCCCCTTGTGGCTATACACATCACAAGTCAACACATTACCCACTGCTACTGCTGAACCTTGCCCCTTTGGTCCTCTTATTCTAAACGTGTTTGTCTCCCCCCTTGTGGCTATACACATCACAAGTCATAACATTACCCACTGCTACTGCTGAACCTTGCCCCTTTGGTCCTCTTATTCTAAATGTGTTTGTCCCCCCCCTTGTGGCTATACACATCACAAGTCAACACATTACCCACTGCTACTGCTGAACGTTGCCCCTTTGGTCCTCTTATTTTAAACGTGTTTGTCCCCCCCCTTGTGGATATACACATCACAAGTCAACACATTACCCACTGCTACTGCTGAACCTTGCCCCTTTGGTCCTCTTATTTTAAATGTGTTTGTCCCCCCCTTGTGGCTATACACATCACAAGTCAACACATTACCCACTGCTACTGTTG
The DNA here is from genome assembly GCA_020002185.1 of Paraescarpia echinospica. NCBI lineage: Eukaryota > Metazoa > Annelida > Polychaeta > Sabellida > Siboglinidae > Paraescarpia > Paraescarpia echinospica. The sequence goes on from CM034532.1 coordinate 25,935,469, forward strand.
AACCTTGCCCCTTTGGTCATCTTATTTTAAACGTGTTTGTCTCCCCCCCCCTTGTGGCTATACACATCACAAGTCAACACATTACCCACTGCTACTGCTGAACCTTGCCCCTTTGGTCCTCTTATTTTAAATGTGTTTGTCCCCCCCCCTTGTGGCTATACACATCAAAAGTCAACACATTACCCACTGCTACTGCTGAACCTTGCCCCTTTGGTCCTCTTATTTTAAACGTGTTTGCCCCCCCCTTGTGGCTATACACATCACAAGTCAACATATTACCTACTGCTACTGCTGAACCTTGCCCCTTTTGTCCTCTTATTCTAAATGTGTTTGTCCCCCCTTGTGGCTATACACATCACAAGTCAACACATTACCCACTGCTACTGGTGAACCTTGCCCCTTTGGTCCTCTTATTCTAAACGTGTTTGTCCCCCCCCCTTGTGGCTATACACATCACAAGTCAACACATTACCCACTGCTACTGCTGAACCTGGCCCCTTTGGTCCTCTTATTTTAAACGTGTTTGTCTCCCCCCTTGTGGCTATACACATCACAAGTCAACACATTACCCACTGCTACTGCTGAACCTGGCCCCTTTGGTCCTCTTATTTTAAACATGTTTGTCTCCCTGTCTCCATATCTCTCTATATAAATATATCTCTCTATTTCTTCCTCTCCCCCTCTCTCGATCTCTCTGTAAAGACTAAAGACTTTTTTGAAATTACCTCTTTTGTATATCTCTCAAGACAAATGGGCTCCTTGATTTACATATATATTTCATCAATGTTAATACTAGTTCCGGAACAAAACTCTCTCTTCCTCTCCCGCCCATCAAACTTTAACAAACTGCTCAGCTGCAACTTTTCATGTAAATAACATGTTTTCTTAGAAAAACAAATGTTTAAATAAATTTACTACCACTGCTTAATTACAACTTACGGTATGAATTAGAGGCATTCTTATGGAAACAAATGTTTAAAATATGTCTACTGACACTACAATCTGCAGTGATGCTGGTCAAGGTGCTGTAGCAGGCAGTAAACTGATAAGTAACCAGGCTGACCAGTCTGACTGCTACATGAACTATGGCCAACAAACTGCAGATACACTGCCTAGCAATACATATCACATGACAAACCGAGCAAAACTGCATCTCATCAGCACAACCTTTCTTACTGCAAAATTATTGATATTAACCAAAGGAAAATAATGGAGAATTGAGGAAAAAGCAGACATCGCAAACATGAAAACCGAGCAACAAACATTGGCCACCAACTGTGATGAAAGCTTTAATGAATTAATCCGAAGTACAAACTTTACATTATATTTTTTCACACATAACTCATGCATTAGAAAGGAACAAATTTACGACTAAAATATATTTCTTCAAAATGTTTTATTAACAAAATATTTTAATGTAAATCATGGTACAGGAAATGCAATTGTGAATAAATCGTGTTTACCAATCTAAAAAAATCTAGGTTACTTGGTAAACTATTGCTTGAGATGGGCCTAGAAACCCAGAATGCCTGTGATGTTATTACACCAGATCTCGCATGAGGTAAGCATGTTGTTGAGGACAAACTCATCGAGTGAACACCCAGCATGACACCGGACCTCGCATGAGGTAAACATGTTGTTGAGGACAAACACATCGAGTGAACATGCAGCATGACACCGGACCTTGCATGAGGTAAACATGTTGTTGAGGACAAACACATCGAGTGAACACGCAGCATGACACTGGACCTCGCTCGACATTCCTAGAAAGCCTTGATGCAAAATCAATACGCCGGCAATAGTGTGTGTGTGTGTGTGTAGGGGTGTGTGTATGTGCGTGGTGTGTATGTGTGGTGTGTGCGTGCGTGCGTGCATGCGTGTGGTGTGTATGTGTGTGTGTGTGGTGTGTGTGTGCGTGCGTGCGTGTGAGGGTGTGTGTGTCTGTGTGTGTGTGCGTGCGTGCGTGCATGCATGCATGCGTGTGGTGTGTATGTGTGTGTGTGTGGTGTGTGTGTGGGTGTGTGTGTGCGTGCGTGCGTGTGTGTCTGTGTGTGTGTTGTGAGTGTGTGTGTGTATGTGCGTGCGTGCGTGTGTGCGTGCGTGTTGTAAGTGAGGGATCAACAGAAACAAGAAGACAATTTGGGAAAGTTGGCGGTGCACCCCAGGACACCCCAGGACACCCCAGTGATCGTCGGAGTCAGGACAAAAAACGTTTGACTAGGAAACGAAGGCGACGCTGTAAAAGATACCATTCCTGAAAATTCCAGGCAATTGGTGTTTTTCATATTTATATTACGTTTGGGGTGTGATTTCACCAGCAGGATAATGACAGCTTGCCTCATATTTTCGATTACGTACGACTGTCGGATAACATAACCTAGACAAAACATAACCTTGTCGGTACTTTGAGGTGTAGCTGTGGATTGCTGAGGTTGATGGGACCACAGCTATAAAAAATGAACTGGTGTCTCAAGAATGACCAGGTCTTTCAGTGTAGAACAGAACAATGAACGTTTCCAGGAAAGACACACGCTGGTTTGGATGAGCTGTTTCCCCAGCAATATCAATAATGTCAGCTCACCACTTTCAACCCAGAAGCACTACACCAATAGGTGGGTGATTAGTTCAGACTAATAGACAGATAGGACATTGTGTTTGTGTTTCCAGCAGCTGCACCAATTCAACAGCCACCACAATTACTTCACAGTAATTTATCACTTCTGTTTGTCCTCCCTTTCACCCTCAGCAAAGCCAATTAATTAACCATAAATGTTGTCTGGCATAATAATTCCCAAAGCAAATGGACAGGGTCTCTGGTGATGTCATTTGCATATTATATCCTGCAGTACCTGCGACATAGCTGAGGCTATCAACGCATCCGTAGTAACATTTTACACAGCGCACAAATTCCTGTGAGAAGGTCAAATATGTTCACTCCATAAGGAACGAACCTGTGCACTCTTGGGTCTAATCTGAGACTCTAATTAATTCTGACTATGTCTTATTATGGTAAATGTAGACATGATTTATGAAGACCTATTTGCTTGTGTGACCAGAAGACAGGGGCTTCTGCAGCCAGTGACTCTCACAAGATCCTTAAGGACCATTGGATGACTCTAAACAGACCTCGGGAGCATCTCGAGGACCACAAAATGAATCTACACAGACCCTGACACCTCCTTGAGAACCACTGTATGGTTTTAAACCGACCCTGGCACCTCATAAAGGACCACAAAATGACTCTACATAGACCATGACACCTCCTTGAGAACCACTGTATGGCTTTAAACCGACCCTGGCACCTCATAAAGGACCACAAAATGACTCTACACAGACCCTGGCACCTCATTGAGAACCACTGTATGGCTTTAAACCGACCCTGGCACCTTATAAAGGACCACAAAATGACTACACAGACCCCCGGGACCTCATTGAGAACCACTGTATGGCTTTAAACAGACCCTGGCACCTCTTAAAGGACCACCAAATTATTCTATACAGACCCTGACACCTCCTTGAGAACCACTGTGTGGCTTTAAACAGACCCTGGCACCTCTTAAAGGAACACAAAATGATTCTACGCAGACCCTGGCACCTTCGTGAAGACCACCAAATAAGCTTCCATCATCACCGCAGATGAAGGTGTCAGTGTTGTGAGTTTACATGAAATAGACATATGACTATAGTGTCACACAGGTACCAAGGACACATTAGAGAGACAAGCTGACTGGGATTGTGGGTGGGTTAGCCAAGCAGGACTTGTGACATGCTGGCTCATCCATAACTGAACTCAAGCATGGGTCATCAAGTCTTCTAACAACTTCACTCTGTAGACCCAGTTAGTACAGCCAGTACAGTTAGTACAGCTAGTACAGTTAGTAATTTAGATGTCAGCAAAACAGAAAATACAGTCACTATATTTGTATTAATACACATACAAGGTAGTACATGGACTTAACGGGGGATAAAGACACTGATCTTATGCCTACACCTGTCTCTAGTCAGGACATCTGGCTGCCCTATAATCACCTGTACAACTGTTTCTCATTAGGACATCTGGCTGTCCTAAGATAGATTCTACACCTATTGTCACCTATGCGCTGTTGATATCAGATAGACATCAGCTGGTTGTTTGTTTGTCAAATATAATTGCTACAGGTTTTCCATCAGCAAACGGAAGACGTCTTGATCAAACAGGTTGATAGACCGTCATTGAGGGTATTAAAAGTTTTCTATCACTGCTGCTCTTGACAGTGATACAATCAGAGGAGAAGGGCTTGACTTATGATTCGCAACAAGGGTTTGGGCAACGGCATCTGTTTCAGGGTTGTCGATTACAACTGCGCAGTCTAGGATCTGTCTTGGCGCCGGTTGCAACAGGTACAAATTGCATCAAAGGCATATCAACTTACTAACCTCTTCTTAGGAAGCTACATTAAGAAACCAGGTCAAAGACAATAAGATACAGTCTATTCAGTCCTTTCTAAAGCACATCAGTAGGCTGAAAAGAATATAGACAGTTGTCAGTGACACCTGTATATAGGGTCTACAACCCAAGTTGTCAGTGACACATGTATTTAGGGTCTACAACCCAAGTTGTTATTGACACCTGTATATAGGGTCTACACCCCAAGTTGTCATTAACACCTGTATATAGGGTCTACACCCCAAGTTGTCAGTGACACCTGTATGTAGGGTCTACAACCCAAGTCGGCAGTGACACCTGTATATAGGGTCTACAACCCAAGTTAGCAGTGACACCTGTATATAGGGTCTACAACCCAAGTTGACAGTAGGGTATTATAGGGTCTACAATCTAAATAGTCTATTACAGATAGGTGTTGATTACGGGTCTATTTAAGACTGATGTTCGTTATAGCGAGGTGTTGCTGAGACTGGTTCTACTGGTGCTGTAGTATAGAGGTGTCAACCACAATATCTGAATATCCAGTGGCAGTGTTGAGGACCAGACAAAGTTAAATGTCAGACTACAGCACTATTGGGAGTCTAGAGATGACAGCTGACTCGACATGTTGGCACTTCCTCAGACAAATTGGTACAGAGACTGCATGACTGGTTAAGCTGAACACAGGGATGGAGAAGATGTGACTTGATGGGAGAGACACTAAGAGAGAGAGAGAGAGAGAGAGAGAGAGAGAGAGAGAGAGAGAGAGAGAGAGAGAGAGAGAGAGAGAGAGAGAGAGAGAAAGAGAGAGAGAGAGAGAGAGAGAGAGAGAGAGAGAGAGAGAGAGAGAGAGAGAGAGAGAGAGAGAGAGAGAGAGAGAGAGAGAGAAAGAGAGAGAGACAGACAGACAGACAGAGAGAGAGACAGACAGACAGAGAGACAGAGAGAGAGAGAGAGAGAGAGAGAGACAGAGAGAGAGAGAGACAGAGAGAGAGAGAGACAGAGAGATAGAGAGAGACAGAGAGAAAGGGTGGAGATAGAGGGGTGGGGAGAGATAGAGAGAGACAGAGAGAAAGGGTGGAGATAGAGGAGTGGGGAGAGATAGAGAGAGACAGAGAGAAAAAGGGTGGAGATAGAGGGGTGGGGGAGAGATGGTGTGTTTCCTTACATTTGGTAAATATTGCTATCATGACTGTCACAGATAAGGTACAATGTCCTGAGACAGGCATTTTGCTAGTAATAATAATAATAAAAAGTACCTTCTTTTGCACCTAAATCCTCAGAAATCAAGAGGCGCATCAAGACAACAATCTCAAAATCAATAAGCAGTATTAAAGTTGTCACCAGACATGGACAGGATACGCCAGGGAGCTGTGGTGGATATGCAAAGTAAAAAGGCAAGTTTTTAAATGGTGGCGGAATTGTGTAATATTTTCAACTGATCTAACATTAACCGGGAGCAAATTCCAAGGAGTCGGCGCAGCAACATGTAAAACCCTAGTTCTAATGTTAGTATTAACTCTAGCAACAAAACATTGTGTTAACAATACAGTTTAACTCTAGGAACAAAACATCATCTTAATAATACAAGTTCTTTATATATGTCCATATAATGAATGACACAATACGGAAATAAACATGCACCGATTACTCTGACATTAAGACAAATATCAGCAGCACGAATAATTTAATGACATTCACCAGCCAATTACAATCCTTCTACTTAAAGTTGTAAATGTCCCTCAGTGAGTTGGTGACATGCTGAGTTTGACATCACCTGCTGTCAACCCCACTTACAATGCGACATTTTTTCCAGACAGTTTTCCAGCTGCTGCAAAACACCCCATTCTATAACGGGACCACATCCAAGCCCCGAGGGCAAATAGCCAGGGAGATGAATAGAGAGGTATGTAGCGCCAGCTGTGTCACCCCATCTAAGGCGGGGTAAAGGGTACAATGATTGTGCATGTGTCACACAAGTACAAGGCACACTTGGTGACAGTGAATGGGCACGCGCCATACTGACGTAGGGTGATGGCCCGACATGACAAGACACACGTCATTGATTTATCTCCAGCTTTCATCTATTTTAACCATGTAAGACAGACAGACAAGACAGACAGCTGACAGACAGACAGGACGACCTGGGGACAGCTGCCACTGTCTGTCTGGTGACAGTGCTGGTCAAAATGATAACATCACATTATGACGATGATGATGATATCTTATGCTGACAATAGTGACAGTCACTGACACTGCTCGTGCTGACAATAATGACACTATGTATGCTGACAATAATGATATTTATTGACACTGTCCATGCTGACAATGATGTCACTGTCCTTGTTGACAATACAGTAATGACACTATGCTGACAATAATGACATTTATTGACACTGTCTATGCTGACAATAGTGACATTCATTGACACTGTCTATGAAAACGATGGCAATATGTAAGCCTACTGACCACAGACACGATCTGGTCACTCTTGCAGACCAGGGCCATAATGGGATCCACTGTGGGTGACATCTAGGGTTGGGGCTTGTAATTAAGATCAGGTTTAGGGTCCACCTCAGCATGGTACACAGGGTTCTACCTGTTTTAGGGTGGAGGTCTGTAATTAGGTTTAGGGTCCACTTCAGCATGGCATACAGGGTCCTACCTGTTTTAGGGTGCGCTTTAGCATGGTATACAGGGTCCTACCTGTTTTAGGGTGCGCTTTAGCATGGTATACAGGGTTCTACTTGTTTTAGGGTCCACTTCAGCATGGCATACAGGGTCCTACCTGTTTTAGGGTGCGCTTTAGCATGGTATACAGGGTTCTACTTGTTTTAGGGTGCACCTTAGAGTGGTATACAGGGTTCTACTTGTTTTAGGGTCCACCTCAGCATGGTATACAGGGTTCTATTTGTTTTAGGGTCCACCTCAGCGTGGTATACAGGGTTCTACTTGTTTTAGGGTCCACCTCAGCATGGCATACAGGGTCCTACCTGTTTTAGGGTGCGCTTTAGCATGGTATACAGGGTTCTACTTGTTTTAGGGTCCACCTCAGCGTGGTATACAGGGTTCTACTTGTTTTAGGGTCCACCTCAGCATGGTATACAGGGTTCTATTTGTTTTAGGGTCCACCTCAGCGTGGTATACAGGGTTCTACTTGTTCCGCCCATGTTTGGTCACAGAGCTGCTTTCTTGGGTCTCTCCTGCCACCCTTCACTGTATCTGGGCCACTGCTTCCCAACTGCACAGTTATCTCCAGAGATAACAGAGATAAGAGATAACAGAGATAAGAGTATTGTGTCCTCACAGATAAGAGTTGGGACAGGTGACTGTCTGGAACACAGAGACAGAGAGAAACACCTGCTGGGGGCGGACAGAACTAGATCGTCCAATTCACCCCACATCCTGCTCAAGGTATTACAGGTCCTTTTCCATACAGTGGTTTGACTTCAAATGGATGGGAAGGGGTAGGGGGTGAAGGGAGGGATTTTTTTGTAGGGGGGACATGGCAGATACAGTAGAAGGGACATGGCCTATGGTAGCAGGGGCATAGTTCACACCATGTGAAACAATCAATTCTAGGGTGTGCATGGTCCATTATATGGTGTGCACGGTCCATTCTAGGTTGTGCATGGTCCATTCTAGGTTGTATTTGGTCCATTCTTGGTTGTGTTTGGTCCATTCTTGGTCCATTCTAGGGTGTGCATGGTCCATTCTAGGTTGTGCATGGTCCATTCTCGGTTGTATTTGGTCCATTCTAGGTTGTGCATGGTCCACTCTAGGTTGTGCATGGTCCATTATAGGTTGTATTTGATCCATTATTGGTTGTGTTTGGTCCATTCTAGGGTGTGCATGGTCCACTCTAGGGTGTGTACGGTTCATTCTAGGGTGTGTTAGGTCCACTCTAGGGTTTGTATGGTTCATTGTAAGGTGTGTATGGTGTACTCTAGGGTGTGTACGGTTCATTCTAAGGTGTGTATGGCCCATTCTAGGGTATGGTCCATTCTAGGGTGTGGACGGTTCATTCTAAGGTGTGCATGGTCCATTATAGGGTGTACATGGTCCATTCTAAGTTGTGCATGGTCCATTCTAGGTTGTTTGGTCCATTCTAAGTTGTAAGGTGTCCATTCTAGGGTGTGCATGGTCCACTCTAGGGTGTGTATGGTTAATTCTAGGGTGTGTTTGGTTCACTGTAGGATGTGTATGGTTCATTTTAGGGTGTGTATGGTCAAATTCAAATCAAATTTATTGTAACTCATTACAATACAATACAAATCAAATTAAGACAAATCCTATATAATTATATAATGAGCACAACAAGGGAAGAACATTAAATAATGTTATACTCCCTATGGTCCATTCTAAGGTGTGTATGGTCCATTCTAGGGTGTGTGTGGTCCATTCTAAGGTGTGTACAGTCCATTCTAGGGTGTGTATGGTCCATTCTAAGGTGTGTAGTCCATTCTAGGGTGTGTATGGTCCATTCTAAGGTGTGTACAGTCCATTCTAGGGTACGTATGGTCCATTCTAAGGTGTGTACAGTCCATTCTAGGGTGTGTGTGGTCCATTCTAAGTTGTAAGGTCCATTTTAGGGTGTGTATTGTCCATTATAAGGTATGGTATATTCCATGGTGTATGGTCCACTCTAGGGTCTAGGGGGTGTATCACACAGAGACAGTAAGTAGTTGTATCTTTCTCTACTGGACTGAGGGATTCTTGGAAATTACAATGAAAGGGCTCCTGAACTGTCAGTGGGGTGAATGGTCCCTAGACTATCAGTGGGGTTGTTTGGTGGGGTACAATTAGGGTGGATGAATGGTGATGTCCATGGGGTGGTGGGGGGTGTCACAGCCTGTCACAGCATGTCACAGAGTAAGTGGTCCATGTCTTAATGACAGCCAGTCATGTGACACGATGGCCGGCACACTTAGCTGAATAGACATGACTGCTCACACACAATTGCGGCACGCGCTCGCATTCAGCGCATTCAGCATGCACACGCACTCGTGGGTGTTATTACCACCCTTTCTGATTACTTGCAGCCGCGCCATTGTGTGGCTATAAATAGCAGAGGGCAAGTAGAGGGCAGCGACTCCAGGCAGGTGGCAGCACCAAGGGGTGACAGAGATCAGGGTAACTAACAGTGGGCACTGAGGGGGTCAGACCACATTAGATTTTAAATTGGTGGCCATTTTAACATTCCGTTCATTTCCTGCAAAGCTTCTCTAACAATCTTCTTGAAAATTTCACAGCTTATTTAACTTCCATTGACACAAATGTACGTAAAATTTGTGAAATTCTCATACCTTGTTTTTAAGAAAAATCCACCCAAACCTGATATCCTTCAATTTTGCACCAACCTGATTTTGAAATGTTGGTGTATTCTGCAAAATAGCCAACAGGCGAATACGTGTGCAACTATCATATATTTGTTGTTACCTCGTGAAAGATCTAGTGCAGTAGCACATTCAGTATTCACTGGAGTAACATGTCCCATGTAAAAGTGCTCGAAAAAAATTCATGCATCACACCAAAATGCTATATTCAAGGGCCCTCTTTCACTGGGTAATGGCCTACGAATCCTTAATGTGATCTTATGCAAGAGGGGACATCTGTGAAATAAGGCTAGCACAATGGGGTGATATAACGGTGATAAAATAGGGTGATACAATGGTCATTGAAGGGTGATTGAAGGGTGATTGAAAGCTGGGGAGATAGGCTCTGACCATCTGGCACCTAACTGTACTTTCTGCCTTGTCCCTGCACTGACCACACCCATACATCTGTCAGTGACTACATAGGCATCGTTAATTCATCGATCAACCCTTCAGGTAGCCCTGCATCCAAACCCTGTCGGACCACTGGTCTTGTCCGGGCCACTATTTTTCCAAAAAAGAAGAGATAATTTTAGGGTTGTATGTTCATTGGATATTTAAGCCTACTAGCTATTAGAGTCATCAAAACACAGCAGGCTGCGTTCACCACCAAACGCAGGATGACTACAGTAACTGACCCATGTCATAGCAAAATAAACTAAAAACAATGAACTACAATATATGTTTTACTGTATATTACTGGACACTTCTGTGTACAGCAAAGCTCTGCGCAGAGTGGTGAGCTGTACATCATGCAAGTCTGATATGCTCGCAGATATGCTTTTAAGAATTACGAAGCTGAATAATTCGTACGCCACAATTTCCAGATCAATGGAGTCGATGGCTTTCTTGTTAAGATGGCATAATTGTTCACGTGGAGCTGACCCATGGTCATTCAAATTTTGACTTGATACGAGCAAATACTAAATATGACGTTTCTGTGGGATAGACCGTGGTTGGCAGACACATTAAGGGTTCCATCACTCTCGAGTAGAACAACAGGTAATTCGCAAAGTGATCTCTTCTCACCAATTCTGTGATGGCGTGGAGAGTGGACAACAATCCTAGAACAACTGTCGCCTCACTGTTGAATGTGTTGCAGTCGATGTCGGGGTGGCGTTCTCGAAACGCCAGATCTATGGCGATCTTGATCAGAGCAGACTCGCCACGGCCCACCATCGTTACGTCCTCTGTGTCATCGTTTCAGTCTATAGCGAACACCACTTGTTTGAGCCACTCCTGATGGATCCGGGAGATGCACCGCTCGTGAAGCAGCTCGGCTTGATCGGTGTCAGGGTTTATCTTCAATCCTCTTCTGGCAGTGTGCTTAAGCTGCCGACTCTCGCTCTCCATCCCCTCTGCGTCACTCGCGACAGTCTCATAGAAGGTGACGAGCCCTACCAGTCATTACTGTGCTCCTCCAGTTGCTGCGGAGAATTCTGGTTGTGTCACGTGCGATCGTGAAAGGCAGCACTGGTGCTTGTGAAACACGGTGGGTAGGAGTGTGGGTGTAGTATAGGTCTTCCATATTTCTATTCGAACGGAGTAGTAAACGTCAGGGTGGTTGAGAACGCTGAAATGCTGTCTTCCACCGTCCCGCTCTCTTGCCGTTTTTCACCTTGCTGGTAAAATAGCCTATCAGTTGTCTTCGAGGGTAGCTGGCACAGTTTTCGGGTTGCACAGCAATTGAGTTTCCGACAGAAGATTCAGCGTGTTTGACCTTGAGTGGGTCGGGTCATCGATAAACTCCTCTCTTGCAGAGTCTTGGTGATCGTTGTTCTTGCCATTACAGGGCACGTCGTCTTCCGCTGACACTTCATAGTCTCCACCATCAGGCTGTGTCCGTTCCATATCATGGCTCCACAAATTCCCTTCGCCGTTTTGAGGCATATAGTAGCTACTTTGCTTATCACATATATAAATATTATGATGTTCTAATGCTAGGCACACAGCTGCTGATTTTTGGCACACACCAACCGACTAATCGGCGTAAAACCCGTCGGCCGACGGCAGTCGGTTGGTGTGTGCCGAATTTATGCCCGACGGTCGGCCTTATAGTGCCGACTAACGCCGATTCGAATGTTGAATCAGCGGTCGGTGTTAATTGGCGGTCGGGCGTTAATCAGCAGTCAGCGTTAGATAAGGAGGTATCCGGTGACAAGTCAGCGCATATCCAATGACGAGTTGGCTGGTGTGTGCAGGTTTTTGTAATGACACGAGGGTCGGCGGTAACTTGGCCAATAAGAAATCATAGGACGATCATGTGATAGGCCTCATATAAGGCTAAGCCTGGCGTCTTTTTTGAGTTTTCAAGCCAATTCGGGCCTCAAGTTTTCATTTTTACTTTCATATTTTACTGATCTGGCAGGTTACCAATGTTTCACAAACTGGTAGATTATTTTTTATCCTGTTGCCATTGACCATCATTGTTTTTTATCGCTTGTTCTTAAAACAGGCGCCACAAATAAACCTAATTTCCACCTGACTTTGTTTCCCGCATCCGACAGGAATCGCCATTTGTCTTGTGAAAAATGCTACCTCTGGTGGCGCTGCTAAAAATCCTTAAAAAATCCTTAAAAATCCGCAAAGCGGCGCTAGCGGTGGGAAACGTTTTTGAGGAATTCGTTGGGTGCGACTGATTACACTTGAACATAACTGTTAACTGAAACGGCTAAATATAACGTTCTGCGTACTGATATGAAACATAGTTCGACACTATGCGTTTCTTTGCTGGAGGATATGCTAAATGCTCAAGCCATATCGTCGTGAAGGCTGACGACGAAGCTCCGACTTACTATGTAACAAGTTTGTTTAGTTTTTCTGATAGCCGTTTTGGCCTACTTTTTACAAATGTTTTGTGTGTTTATTGTAGGCGTATCAAAACGCATTGTTAAATCCGTAGTAAACATGCGTATTTATAGTGGATTTGTTTTCCACAAGGATCATGTCGAGCACCAATGGCGCGAGTCGGTTGGTGAGTGCTGGCTGGTGTGTGCTGGCAGAAGTTGGCGCTAGTCAGCGGAACTAATTTGCGTTTAGTGCCGACTGCTTTTTGCGCCGACTGGCAACCCAAGTCGGCGTTAGTCGGCTGGTGTGTGCCTAGCATAACTCAGTCAGAATGGCACCCGCAGCAGTCTTCGCCACCAGGATACACACATGATAATGTCTACAAGAAAAAAGCGACTTTTAACCAATAAGTTTACATATCGGTGGGTTTCCAAACGGGTATCCACCCTGTTTATTGCAGCCCAGTAACATAGCTGCTTTTTGGTGGCGGTGGGGTGGCTGTTGGAGATTGTTTGCGGTGACGTTCCGCCCGTAAGACCTCAAAATAAGGGCCTGCATTTTCCTATGGACTATACAAGAGTGCAGGATGTGGTTACGCCCCTGACCTACGTATTGTTCCGAACATACCTCTGGGCCCTTCAAAAAAGCGCTTTGCCTGAATGAATGTTTTCGAAATAGAAACATTTAACAAGATTTAACAAGATTGCCACCCAGAGAATTAACTCTAGGTGGCAGGTGGACAAGGAAGCCCTTTGGCTTATCGAGAGTCCGACCCTTTTATCTATGTGTATCCAGCCCGTCTGAGGTATGTGTCGATTTTATTTTTAAACATATTCACGCTACTAGCACCCACACAATCAGCAGATAATCTGTTCCATTCATTTACAGTCTTTTGTGAGAATGAGAACTTTCTTATATCTAATCTACACTGCTCCTTTGCCAATGTAAGTTCATGTCCTCTAGTCCTTCTATCTTTCTTAACTGAGAAAAAAATATTTCTATCAATATTTTCATAACCCTTCAATATTTTAAACACTTCTATCTGATCTCCTCTCAACCTCCTGGTCTCTAGTGTTGTTAAACCGCATTTTTTTAGGCGTATTTCGTAACTAAGATTCCTCAGTTTTGGTATCATTTTAGTTGCTCTCCTCTGCACTCTTTTTAGCATATCTATGTCCTTCCTGCGATATGGCTTCCACGCTTGAATACAATATTCTAAATGAGGCCTAACTATTGTTTTGTACAGCGGTATTATTAGCTCTTTTTCCTTATACGTTATGTTTTGCCTAATTAATCCAAGGATTTGATTTCCCTTTGAAGCTGCAATTCCGCACTGCTCTGAAACCTTCATATCAGCACTAATGGTTAACCCTAAGTCCTTTTCTTTTTCAGTAGTACTTAATACAGTACCCCCCATTGTATATTCTACCTCTTCGTTCCCATGTCCTGTGTGGAAGCATTTACATTTCCCAAAATTGAACAGCATTTGCCACTTTTCAGACCATTTGATCAACCTGTCAAGATCATCTTGTAAATGCTGTCTATCTCCATCACTTTTAATCCTTCTAAACACTTTTGTATCATCCGCAAATTTCAACACCTTGCTTGTTATATCATCATCCAAATCGTTGATATATATTAAGAATAATATAGGTCCTAATACTGTGGTACCCCACTCAATACCGATTTCCAGTTTGAAGCCTCCCCATCAACTACTACACATTGTCTTCTGTCAATCAGCCATTGTTCTATCCAGTTTATTATACCATTTCCTATGCCATGGGCCTTTAGTTTAAGCAGTAATCTTTGATGTGGTACTTTGTCGAAAGCTTTTTGAAAATCTAAGTAGACGATATCTACTGGTGATCCCTCATCTACCCACTTAGTGATGTCTTCCAAAAAACATAACATATTTGTTAAGCATGACCTCGCTTTAAAAAAACCATGTTGAGATGGGTTTATCAAGTTTTGTTTAACAAGAAAATCCACCATGTGATCTTTAATTAGTCTTTCTAATAATTTACAAATCACTGATGTTAAACTCACTGGTCTATAGTTCTCTGACTTGTTTCTCGAACCTTTTTTGAATAACGGTATAATGTTTGCTTCTTTCCATTCTAAAGGAACCACTCCCTCTTCTAATGACAAGTTGAAAACTGTTGCAAGCGGTATGCTAATTTGTTCTACAATTTCCAATAGTAGTTTGGGTGGAATACCATCCACTCCAGGTGATTTATTATTCTTCATAGCCCTTATTTTCTTAGCTACCATTTCCGGGGTTACAATTAATTGTCCTAAATAGTCTGAATCTGCCCCCTTGAACTTAGCCTCTGGTACTGGCAGTGAACTAATATCTTCTCTGGTAAACACTGAACTAAAGTACTCATTCAGGTCTTCTGCCATTAAGAATCCCTCTGATATTATATTTCCAGCACTATCTTCTAGAGGACCGACCTTATCTTGAACTTTCTGTTTGCTTCGAACATACGCATAAAAACTCTTGCTGTCATGTTTTATATTACTAGCTAATTGTTGTTTATAGCTTCTCTTTGAATTTCTAATTTCAGCTGTAGCTTGGTTAAGTGCTTCTTTATAACTGTTGTAGTCTTCATCATTTCCAGTACATCTATATGACTTCCACATCTTTTGTTTATACTTAATTTTTCTAATGGCTTCTTTCAATAAGTGTTTCTTTTTGGACCGTTTTCCTTGTTTTTTGAAGGGTACAAATTTATCGACTATGCACTTAATTTCACTCTTTAATATATTCCAGCATTCTGTTGCCGTCTTATTTTTTAGTGTGTTATTCCAGTCTATCTTTGCTAAATATTTCCTCATGTCCTTATACCTCTTCCTTTGTGGAAATTACTCCAACATGGGTAGGAATTAGCTATAGAATCTAAAATCGATCAATACCAAACTAACTTAGGGAAATGGTGTTTACAGTTGCATAATGGTTAAATAATGTCCATCTGAAGGCAGACACATAAGGGTTGCTATCGATGACTATATGGTCTCGAGCATTGATCGTAGGTCCGGCCCTCTGGGCCGTGGATGCTGGGTAGAATGCCATTCGAGCCGCCCAGCATTAAAGTCGAGTCCAGGTTGTTACGACGCCCATGTGTGGCTAGTCCAGCTGCCAAAGGCTACCAGTGGTCACACAACCTGGCTACTAGAGCTGTCCACGGGACCTAAATACAGGACCTGTCCATGGGACCCAACTACAAGACATGTCCATGCGACCAACTATAAGACCTGTCCATGGGACCCAACTATAAGACCTGTCCATGGGAACAACTATAAGACCTGTCCACGGGACCAACTATAAGACCTGTCCATGGGAACAACTACAAGACCTGTCCATGGGAACAACTATAAGACCTGTCCATGGGACCAACTACAAGACCTGTTCATGGGACCCAACTACAAGACCTGTCCATGCGACCAACTATAAGACCTGTCCATGGGACCCAACTATAAGATCTGTCCATGGGAACAACTATAAGACCTGTCCACGGGACCAACTACGAGACTTGTCCATGGGACCAACTACGAGACCTGTCCATGGGACCAAATTACAAGACCTGTCTATGGGACCCAACTACAAGATCTGTCCATGAGACCCAACTATAAGACCTGTTCATGGGACCCAACTACAAGACCTGTCCATGGGACCAACTACGAGACCTGTCCATGCGACCAACTATAAGACCTGTCCATGGGAACAACTATAAGACCTGTCCACGGGACCAACTATGAGACTTGTCCATGGGACCAACTACGAGACCTGTCCATGCGACCAACTATGAGACCTGTCCATGGGACCCAACTATAAGACCTGTCCATGGGAACAACTATAAGACCTGTCCACGAGATCAACTACGAGACTTATCCATGGGACCAACTGCGAGACCTGTCCATGGGACCAAATTACAAGACCTGTCCATGGGACCCAACTACAAGATCTGTCCATGGGACCAACTATAAGACCTGTCCATGAGACCCAACTACAAGACATGTCCATGGGATCCAACTACAAGACCTGTCCATGGAACCTAACTACAAGATATGCCAATGGGACCCAACCAAAGGTCCTGTGGCAACCAGAATCTAAAATAACTATTTCATAACTTTTTGAAAAAGTGCACCGCAATGAACAATTAAAACAACCATTTAGTTTCTTGCTTTTTAACTTCCTACACGTTTTCTGAGTAAATTGTGATACATCAATGGGTAATGATGACACACCAATGAGTCAGTGTCAACTCCCCTAGGAGATGATGACACACCAATGAATTAGTGTCATCTCCCCTAGGAGATGATGACATACCAGTGAATCAGTGTCATCTCCCCTAGGAGATGATGACATACCAATGTCATTTCCTAGGGGATATGACACACCGGTGAGTCAGTGTCATCTCCCCTGGGAGATGATGACACACTGGTGAATCAGTGTCATCTCCCCTAGGAGATGATGACACACTGGTGAATCAGTGTCATCTCCCCTAGGAGATGATGACACACTGGTGAATCAGTGTCATCTCCCCTAGTAGATGATGACACACCAGTGTGTCAATATCATCATGCAGTTTTAAAATTAACTTATATATGTAAATATATATTAAATTAGTATATGATTATTATGTTCTTTAGAAAAGTATATACATTTTTAATTTTTTATTTAAAGTAGCTTTTATACTATTTGTAGAGAATGTGTGTTTATTTAGCAATTTCATAAAACTGTATTCGTCTTGCACATTGTAAAGTACCACAAACAATTTAAAATTGGACCTGGCGTTATATTAAATAAAATATATATTATTATTATCGCCCCTAGTTGATGATGACATACCAGTGAAGTTGTTCAGTGGTGTCAGCCCCCAGGAAGAGAGATCCCCTGTCCTGGTAGGATGTCATCAATCAATCTCATTTATAACTGATTCACCATTACATCAGCACTTGCAGGAAATAACTGGTGGCCATTAGACGGAATCACCCCAAAGTATATGTGCACTTCCTAACATGACCACTTTCATCTGTCTGCCCCCCGGGAGGAGTAAATGTGCATATCCATAGAACCACCAAACTTACAAATCAGGCACAAATAATACCAGATCAAAAGTAGGGCGATTGTAAAAGTAGGACGATTGTAAAAGTGTTTGAGTAGCCAGCAGCAACTTGTACCAACAATAGGTCATGCTAAACAATCACGATTGTGCCACACACTTCCCTGCATGGTGATTACATTGAAAAAGCACAGCTGAACTACATTACGTATGACCGCAATTATACTGTTATCCCACTAAATGTTTCAGCTAAGCATGACTAACACCTGTAGTAAATTAATACTTTGTATAAAACAAGTCCAGCCCATCTGACTCACGCTTGCGATGCGCTCTATTGCATGTTTAACGCACCAAATGTCTACTTCAGAGAGTCATCAGCCGCCAATAACACATATATCGTTCCGAATAAACTGCCACCAAATGCGAGTGCACCGACAATGCGGTTTGTGCACCTCGTTACCTTTCAGTTGTTGCCGTTTAGCTGTTTGACATGTCAAGTTGTGGTTAGGCTGCTGTGTAACTATTGCTCTATGTCGTCAACAGTTGCTATACGCAGAAACCAAATACGGCAAGGACTACCCGACAAAGCGACCCAAAACTAATGACATTTTTTATTCTGATTCACGACGAGAATTGATGATTTCATCGGGAATCCGAGAAATGACATGACCACTGTTTTCAAGTGTAATACCAATTTGTCAACTGTCAGTAAATACATTTGCTTAGTCACCAAATGACAGTGTGCATGTTTAAGTGCATGTGTGTGCATGCGTGTGCGTGCATGAGCATGTGTGCGTGTGTGTGCATGTGGTGTTTGTGTGTGTGAGTATGTGTGCATGCGTGTGTGCGTGTGTGTGCATGTGGTGTTTGTGAGTGTGAGTATGTGTGCGTGCGTGTGAGCGTGTATGCACGTGTGGTGTGTGTGTGTGTGGTGTGTGTGTGTGGTGTGTGTGTTTGCGTGTGTGTTTGCGTGTGTGCGTGCATGCGTCTGTGTGTCAATTCATCGCAGCCAGAATACTTCAAACTTCCCTTTACTAGCCTAAATTAGTAAAAACTATCAAGGGAACACATTTCTATAAGAGAACTACAGTGCTACTTATAGAAACTATCAGGGGAACACATTTCTATAAGAGAACTACAGTGCTACTTACAGAAACTATCAGGGGAACACATTTCTATAAGAGAACTACAGTGCTACTTACAGAAACTATCAGGGGAACACATTTCTATAAGAGAACTACAGTGCTACTTACAGAAACTATCAGGGGAACACATTTCTATAAGAGAACTACAGTGCTACTTACAGAAACTATCAGGGGAACACATTTCTATAAGAGAACTACAGTGCTACTTACAGAAACTATCAGGGGAACACATTTCTATAAGAGAACTACAGTGCTACTTACAGAAACTATCAGGGGAACACATTTCTATAAGAGAACTACAGTGCTACTTACAGAAACTATCAGGGGAACACATTTCTATAAGAGAACTACAGTGCTACTTATAGAAACTATCAGGGAAACACATTTCTATAAGAGAACTACAGTGCTACTTATAGAAACTTTGCAGTCAGGTGACAAACTTGATGTCTTAAAAATACTATTCATCCATAATACCATAAAAATATCCCACCCAGAAATGCACCTAATTCGAACCACTGACAAATTCCAAAGTTACCCAGTTTGGAAGACGAGTATTTTTGTTAGTACACATTAATTAACTCAACGCATGTTTTCAAAGAGAGTTGCACTAAATGTGGTGGCAATTAACTGCCGTTTATACGGTCCCTTAACACAAGGCCCAAAAAGGAAGGTTGTGGAGTGCACTGCTAAATAAAGCCACAGCGTCAACCCCCCCCCCCGCCCCACCTGTGAGGGAGCCACTGGGTGCGCTCCTGTCAGAGTGTGTAGCACCCTCCACTAACAGATGCACAGTGACATCAGCAAACGGAAAAAAACAACAGCGAAGGTTGGACACTGAAATCACAAGACTCCGCAGAATCAGAAATGATTAACTGTGGAGAAAGTGGAAGAGAATAACAAGCAGTGACTGGATGCAACTGTGGAGAAAGTGGACGAGAATAACAAGCAGTGACTGGATGCAACTGTGGAGAAAATGGAAGAGAATAACAAGCAGTGACTGGATGCAACTGTGGAGAAAGTGGAAGAGAATAACAAGCAGTGACTGGATGCAACTGTGGGAAGGTTAAGGGGGGAGACCAGGAGGAAACTACAGCTATGATGACCTGGAGTACGGAGTAGACTTGGGGTGGAGTATGTGTGTAGTCTTCCTAACAAGTATGTTGTACAAGAGTATCGTACAAGTGTGTCATATGAGCGTGTTGTACAAGTGTGCACGCAAGTGTGTCAAACAAGTGTGGTATACAAGTGTGTTGTTCAAGCATGTCATACAAGTGTGTCTTACAAGTGTGTCATGCAAGTGTGTCATACAAGTATGTCATACAAGTGTGTCGTACAAGTATGTCATACAAGTATGTCGTACAAGTATGTCATATAAGTGTGTCATACAAATGTGTCGTGCAAGTGTGCCGTACAATTGTGTCGTACAAGTATGTCATACAAGTATGTCATACAGATGTGTCGTGCAAGTGTGTCGTGCAAGTATGTCGTGCAAATGTGTTGTATAAGTATGTCATACAAGTATGGCGAACAACTATTTCGACACCCAAGGAGAATGTGTGGATTACAAGGTCAGATGAGGTCATTACAAGGTCAGGTGAGGTCATTACATGATGCTCTATTGATGCCTCTAACAGGATTGGTAAAAACCTTCTCAATCACATCCGACTTGCTTTCAATTGACATTAATAACACTGGTGACAACTGCTCAAATGACACTGGTGACAACTGTCGTAATGACACTGGTGACAACTGCCCTAATGACACTGCTGACAACTGTCCTAATGACACTGCTGACAACTGCCCCAATGAAACTGGTGACAACTGTCATAATGACACTGCTAACAACAGTCTTAATAACACTTGTGACAACTGACACTGCTGACAAGTCTTAATAACACTTGTGACAACTGCCCTAATGACACTGCTAACAACAGTCTTAATAACACTCGTGACAACTGCTCAAATGACACTGCTAACAACAGTCTTAATAACACTGGTGACAACTGCTCAAATAACACTGGTGACAACTGTCCTAATGACACTGCTGATAGCTACCCTAATGACACTGGTGACAACTGCCCCAATGACACTGGTGACAACTGTCATAATGACACTGGTGACAACTGTTGTAATGACACTGGTGACAACTGTCCTAATGACAGTGGTGACAACTGCCCTAATGACAGTGGTGACAACTGTCCTAATGACACTGCTGACAACTGTCCTAATGACACTGGTGACAACTGCCCCAATGACACTGGTGACAACTGTCATAATGACACTGGTGACAACTGTCCTAATGACACTGGTGACAACTGTCCTAACGACAGTGGTGACAACTGTCCTAATGACAGTGGTGTCAACTGTCCTAATGACAGTGGTGTCAACTGTCCTAATGACACTGCTGACAACTGTCCTAATGACACTGCTGACAACTGTCCTAATGATGCTGGTAACAACTGTCCTAGAACAAGTAGATAGAAAAACTGACAAGACTTAGTCACCTCTGGTAGTTGAATAGTGACCAACTGACCAAGGGGCGAGGGTAGAAAACTGAACCCTGGATGTAAATGCAGGCATTTATAGCTTATCTCGCCACAGATGTCACACCTCATTGCACAGTGATAAGGAAGCTATCTGAGTGCTTTTATTCATTAAGTTAGATTGAATAGAAAGACTGCCCTGATAAGAGAGGTGGGCACTGGTAAGTCAGTGCTGTGGTAAACAACTGCTAAAGTAATGATCCATTGGCTGACATTGATCCTATGTGTATAGGCAGGGTGTATAGACCAGGTGTGCAACTGGGGCAGAAGGGGTTGATATGTTCATTCAGAAAGAAGACAGGTACATCATTTTATCTTTAAATTATTCCAGGAAATTTATACTGTAAAATGGTTAGGGATCATTAGTAGTGATGGATCAGTGGTTGGGTCAACCGGTTTTTGCAACAAGTGAAAAACTGTTTTTTATAATAAGACGTCATGTTCTGTATATCTCAAAGTGTTACTCTACATACTATACCAAGGATCCTACGATCCATATCACTCTGACTAGGGACCCTTACATAGCCCATACAACCCTGACTAAGGACCCTTACATAGCCCATACCACCCTGACTATGGACCCTTACATAGCCCATACCACCCTGACTAGGGACCCTTACATAGCCCATACCACCCTGACTAGGGACCCTTACATAGCCCATACCACCCTGACTAGGGACCCTTATATAGCCCATAACACCCTGATTAGGGACCCTTATATAGCCCATTCCATCGTGACTAGGGACCCTTACATAGCCCATACCACCATGACTAGGGACCCTTACATAGCCCATACCATCCTGACTAGGGACCCTTAGAGAGCCCATACTACCCTGACTAGAGACCCTTACATAGCTAATACCACCCTGACTAGGGACCCTTAGAGAGCCATACCACACTGACTAGGGACCCTTACATAGCCCATACCACTCTGACCAGGGACCCTTAGAGAGCCCAAACCACCCTGACTATGGACACTTACATGGCCAATACACCCTGACTAGGGACCCTTACATAGCCCATACCACCCCGACTAGGGACCCTTACATAGCCCATACCACCTTGACTAGGGACCCTTACATAGCCCATACCACCCTGACTAGGGACCCTTACATAGCCCATACCACCCTGACTAGGGACCCTTACATAGCCCATAGCACCCTGACTAGGGACCATTACATAGCCCATACCACCCCGACTAGGGACCTTTACATAGCCAATACCACCGTGACTAGGGACCCCTACATAGCCAATACCACCCTGACTAGGGACCCCTACATAGCCAATACCACCCTGACTAGAGACCCCTACATAGCTAATACCACCCTGACTAGGGACCCTTAGAGAGCCATACCACCCTGACTAGGGACCCTTACATAGCCCATACCATCCTGACTAGGGACCCTTAGAGAGCCCATACCACCCTGACTATGGACCCTTACATGGCCAATACACCCTGACTAGGGACCCTTACATAGCCCATACCACCCCGACTAGGGACCCTTACATAGCCCATACCACCTTGACTAGGGACCCTTACATAGCCCATACCACCCTGACTAGGGACCCTTACATAGCCCATACCACCCGGACTAGGGACCCTTACATAGCCCATAACACCCTGACTAGGGACCCTTAAATAGCCCATACCACCCCGACTAGGGACCCTTACATAGCCCATACCACCCCGACTAGGGACCTTTACATAGCCAATACCACCCTGACTAGGGACCCTTACATAGCCAATACCACCCTGACTAGGGACCCTTACATAGCCAATACCACCCTGACTAGGGACCCTTACATAGCCAATACCACCCTGACTAGGGACCTTTACATAGCCAATACCACCGTGACTAGGGACCCCTACATAGCCAATACCACCGTGACTAAGGACCCTTACATAGCCAATACCACCCTGACTAGGGACCCTTAAATAGCCAATACCACCCTGACTAGGGACCTTTACATAGCCAATACCACCGTGACTAGGGACCCCTACATAGCCAATACCACCGTGACTAGGGACCCTTACATAGCCAATACCACCGTGACTAGGGACCTTTACATAGCCAATACCACCCTGACTAGGGACCCTTACATAGCCAATACCACCCTGACTAGGGACCCTTACATAGCCAATACCACCCTGACTAGGGACCTTTACATAGCCAATACCACCGTGACTAGGGACCCCTACATAGCCAATACCACCGTGACTAGGGAACCCTACATAGCCAATACCACCGTGACTAGGGACCCTTACATAGCCAATACCACCCTGACTAGGGACCCTTACATAGCCAATACCACCCTGACTAGGGACCTTTACATAGCCAATACCACCGTGACTAGGGACCCCTACATAGCCAATACCACCGTGACTAGGGACCCTTACATAGCCAATACCACCCTGACTAGGGACCCTTACATAGCCAATACCACCGTGACTAGGGACCTTTACATAGCCAATACCACCGTGACTAGGGACCCCTACATAGCCAATACCACCGTGACTAGGGACCCTTACATAGCCCATACCACCCCGACTAGGGACCTTTACATAGCCAATACCACCGTGACTAGGGACCCTTACATAGCCAATACCACCGTGACTAGGGACCCTTACATAGCCCATACCACCCCGACTAGGGACCTTTACATAGCCAATACCACCGTGACTAGGGACCCTTACATAGCCAATACCACCGTGACTAGGGACCCTTACATAGCCCATACCACCCCGACTAGGGACCTTTACATAGCCAATACCACCGTGACTAGGGACCCTTACATAGCCAATACCACCGTGACTAGGGACCCTTACATAGCCAATACCACCCTGACTAGGGTAAAATGTCACAATTTCTCAGTACAAACATTCAAATAATGTTCAGAATGTCATAGGTACATTTACACCATCACCATAATTTTAAGAACTACACTGTTTATATCCTTCTAAATTACCATGATGTAAACAAAGTCGTAAAAACAGATTAGGAGAGAATGACACTTCCTGGCCATAACAATCAGCCTTAACTCCTGACAATTGTACTCAGTCTAAACGCAATCAGAAATATAAGACCTATAATTATTAAGTGAAACAGTGCAATTAATCAGTGAATCAACCCCACTAAACCCACTTGCCAAGTGTCATGTTGTGGTGTTCTCTGCAATTGGCCCTCACAGAGTCTTATCGAGTCTGTAGATCAGCTGGCAATATTCTGCAACTAATTCTGTAAGATCAACAAGATTGTACCATGCAATGTGAGATCTAACCACACAATTCCACACAATTTACGGGTTTGTTTCCTGCTGATTGCCCTGTAGTCTTTAGGGTCAGTAGGTATACAAGTGGAAGGGACTGGTTCAAAGTACTACAGCATTGATTATGCAACCGCAGCCCAGCGTCAACAACATAATGGCAACGTTTAGCTGGATTAACTGGCACTCTTTACTTTTCGAGGCAAAACAAATTATTATTTGTAAATCGTTTATTATCCACTATTATCTAATTTAATATAATAAGTAAAAAAATTACTGGTATTAGGGTTATAATATTATTTTCATTTTTACGAACAGCCTGCCGTAAATGGATGTGATATCTTATATATTCTAGGTGATGTCACATGTGTAAATTTGTGTACTCTTTTATACAGTCTTATATAGGTTTTTTATGTCTAAAAATGGCAAATAATTATAAGTATTTCATTTATTTTTGCCCTTTTCCGACAATTGTATACTTTTATAATTTCATAAATTGACACTTCTATTATGTTTGTTGTTGTTGGTGAACTAAAGATTTGTTCAAATAAAATAAAGATTCATTCATTCAAACTGCACTGAATGGTGCCTCCTGATGTTGACAGTTGTTAGTATACAAGATCGCTATTTAGGTGCAAAATCTATTTTAAAGAGGAAATAAACTCTTACAATTGTTAGTGAAACAGTCCCCAGAGCCAAGTCTGACAACATGTCATCAATCCAAATCATTAGGGTCATTATAACAGACAACTGTGGCAGTGATCTCTTGTTTTAAAATCACAAACAATTTAATGCAGTCAACTCAGAAACAAACCCGTCATCTCGTCTATTTCAGATACATTTTGGTGGTGGTTTTAAAAACATTTGATGTTTTGTTTTTACGGTGGGGATAAAAGAACAAAGTTTACCTTTATCAACTGATTTATTGGATAACCCCCTAAAACATGACCTATAATAATTACACGTCGGAACACAAATTAACAGCAATAAACGACCCGACATTTTCACAGTCTTCGTTAAGATCTTCACTGATTTTTATTGGGTTAAAACTGGCTGGCTGTTTTTTAAGACAGAGCATTTGCCTGCCTGTTCACTCCCTTCCGATACACTGAGTTTGAATGAACACGGAGGTGACTAGTCCAGCCCACTCATGGTGCTCAACTTTTTCTGCAGAGATTGCATAATGTTGACAACTGCCAAGTGCCGCCGTATAACATGACCAATGAACAAACAGCACTTTCACTGCCGAACACGCCCTTTGTGACTTGCGCCGCGCAATGAGTGAAAAAACCGTCAATAACAACCACTCTATTCTGTGTAGTGGCCGACTTTATTTGCTGTACCCAGATGACCCGGAATCCCATCATGCGCCTGGCCGAATCGTTTGCATTACGTTCCATCTGCCTCACGCTGACTTCGCATGTGCTCAGTTAATACAATAACGTCGGCTCTCGGGATCGACATGTCCGTGTTGTCAATAGCCGGTCGGTCGTGTGAGCGACAGTGGCGGCCCTGGTGAGAGGCTGGGGAACTAGGTCAGTTGCCTATTTCGCAGACACAAGTCTTGCCTGACGGGCCAGCCAGGATACATAGTCGGCAAAATCAATATGCACGGTCGGAAGGCCGTGGCCGTATATTCTAGCTGTGGGGAGTAACGCAATCCACTAAATCATACAAGTGACAGCGACTTATCCACAAATCAACTACCTCTGTCTACACACACACACACACACACACACGCATGCACGCAGCACGCACGCATGCACACACTAAATATATCTGGACATCTGGGATGTATGAGAAGTGGTAGTATCAATGTCCAGCCCTGC
This sequence comes from Paraescarpia echinospica, assembly GCA_020002185.1. NCBI lineage: Eukaryota > Metazoa > Annelida > Polychaeta > Sabellida > Siboglinidae > Paraescarpia > Paraescarpia echinospica. The sequence continues at coordinate 25,961,883 of CM034532.1, forward strand.
TGAGCCAAACATTAGCCAGGTCTTCTTCAATATAGAATCTGATAGCTGTGAAATTAATTATGTGTCCACATGTGAGGTTCAGTAACCGCATCAGTGATCAACTAATGACGTATGCAGTGGTGGTCTTGGGTTCAGTAACTTGGGTCTACACTACAGGGGCCCTCGAAGTAATCACATTGACAACATCACTAGCCTTGGTCAACAGTAAGACACTCAAATGTTGCACTCAATAACTACTTTTGAACAGAACTGTTTTCACAGTTTTCGTAAGTATCTTTTGACAACAAATTATGATGTTGATAATTCAGTGCATTAAAAATAATATATGATTTATAAACACCATTAAATACGTGACACGGACTGATTTCTACAGAACTACGGGGGATGGATACACACATTATTAACAAGTTCCTACGGCCAGAAACTGAATCCTGTGGATGACATTTGCACACAACTTTGCCAGCTCCAAGAAATAAAACACAATAAAAGAACTACTAAACGTCTGCGCTGAAATCACAGCAGCACTCGCATAAGATATTTAATTTCAAAATCAATAGTGTCTTGAAAACGAAACGCATCTATACCCCAGGGAGTACGTTCATTAGTGCCATGATCTGGCAATGTGTAACGTCAGTGAGACGACCCTCCATAAGCATCTTAGCGGTGAAGGTCATTAATTGTCTTATGGAGGATACAACTGTCACTAAACCTGGGACTAAATACCAATTTCTAGTAAGCTGATATTGTAATAGATGATGACAGCCAAATTAAAGTAAGTGCACCACCAGGCTGGTGCTTCAGTTACAACCTGCCCTGGTCAGTACTAAGTACCCTGTACGGTGATTTGTGGACTGCCGAGGTGCAATATCGGATGACAATTACTGTGAAAAAATGGGCCAAGTGGCCCTGAAGTCCTTTGGACTAATATGTCTATATGTGACCCCGGCTGACCAAATGAGTGATAAGTCGGAAAAATTGTAACATTGTTTTCTTACATCCTTGTAAAGGTTTGGTAGGGTGCTTTACACGGTTTCAAAAATATGACTGCTACAAAAATTGGCAAAGTTATGGAGCATTGAACATGGTAGGGATCAAAAAGTGAAAATGAAGAAAACGGCTGTTGAAGTTTTACATTATATATGCAAATGGATTGCATGGAAATATTACATGCACAACATTCAAATGTGGCACACAGTATGTAATATGTATGTTATGTTGCAATGATACATTGGAAGTACAAATGTGCTGCTACAAAGACTTATCAAGTTATGCCAGATTATTGGTAATGTGTAAAACTAAGAGGACAGATTATCTGAGAGCAAAAGGTAGACTCGCTGTTTGACACAGTTTAAAACCTACAGGCAACTGTCCAGTTTAACAGGGGTCTAGTGGCTTAATGCTGTCTGTTGACACAAGCTACTGCCAGTGACCAATTACAGATTAGTCACAGTTTCCATCAAACAATAGCAGGCAGAGAATCTTAGCTCTACAGCTGGGTGTAATACACAACCAGAGCCACCACTGATTCATGGTCAAGTAGATTAGCTCAATGCACCAACTAAGACAATACACAACACTGTGAGTGACAGTGTCCAGAGTGAGGCCTAAGCAGTGTCATCATTGCTGAATAGATCAATTAAACCTGCCAAATGGGTGACATTCTGCACAAGTGTTCATTAATCCTTAGTGATTGTTCAGAACACCAGACTGACCACATACCTAAACAAAACGAATGTAATAGGTGAAGAACAGGCAGTGTTCAAATAGGGGTATTGGTTGAATTGTATTTGTCTCGACACAAAAGGCTTTATTGTGTCTTCATCGATTATAAGAAAGCATTTGATTTAGTAGACCGGTCCTCCCTGTGGTCTAAGATAATTAGTATAAATGAGGGCCAGGCTATGTCAGCCTTCTTCTCGTGTGTAGAGGTATGGCAAGGAGAAAACTTGTGTCCTTTGTTATTTGCTATTTACCTGAATCATTTTGAACACTGTTAGTCACAATTATAACAGACTTGACATGGCAGCTGGTTAAATTTACAACAACCTTAGTGATGATGATGTAGAAAATGTATGTTCTACTATATGCTGATGATACTAGAATGATTCAATCAAATACAGATTTCTTGCTTGTGTATAGCGGAACTATGTCAACTCTTCTAATGGTTGACATTTGGTTGTTTCAGGTGTCAACTATATTGTGAATCTGTAATTATTAGTCTATATTGATACAATTTATTTACACAGTACCATGTCTACACAAGGCATGGCAAGCGTAAACAGAACAGTAGAATGCATTTGATATAAATAAAGTGTAGGATATTTCACTCTATAGTTGTCCAGAATATTAATTTTCTATGTTTGTCACCTACAGGTTTCTACAGACAATACATCTTTAACCAATAGACACCACAGTCACACCATTTTATAATAATTAAATGAACATCAAAATAAACACAACTTGCAATTATAGAAAATCAATAGTTTTGAAGATACAGTTTAAAAGTGTTAGGCAACTGTTCAGTCTAACAGGGGTCAAGTGTGTCTACTCTGCCTGGGTGCTGTGACCAATTAAAGATTAGTCAAGGTCTCAATGGACTGGGCTGTAGAGATTAGTCACAGCTGTTGACTTTGTGGCACAATACACAACATCTAATGTCTCAAGGGCCCTTCTCAAAACCACATCACTAGATAATGTAAACCTTTTGCACTTTGGGGCCCCTTAGGTGCCCTTAGACTGATTCAATCAAATGCAGATTTCTTGTATATAGTGGCAGCACCCTAAGATACATCTATGCAAAATTAGAAAAAAAGTTGCTGAACAGTTTTAACAAAAATAGGCCAAATGTTTTTACCAGTTTTGGGGTCCTTGGAGGCCCTAGGGAGCCCTTAAAATTATTCAATCAAATACAGATTTCTCGTGCATAGTGGCAGTGCCCCAAGATATGTCTATGCAAAATTAGAGAAAAAGTTGCTGAACGGTTTCTGAGATATGGCAGCTAACGGCGGACGGCGGACGCAGAGTGATGGCAATAGTCCCTTGGACCTTCGGCCAAAGGACTGAAAAGGTAAATTCTTATATAGCCCAGTATCCAGTCCTTATTTGCTTTTACACTTTACTCTCTGGCAGACCTGTTCAATCGAACACCATCTCAACTTCTCTAGGAAGCATTCAGCCTTGCTGCAATTAATGTGCGAAGACTATTTGTACACAAACATCCACTGTCTATAGCCATTCTCACTCATTCATAATAGCTGAGTGAACTGGAGCAATGTAGAGTGAACGAACTTGCCCAAGGTTCGACATCATAGCAAAGGATTCGAACCTGGGCAGCAAGACTTGATCCAGTTTCCATTTTCCAATCACCTATTGTACAAGAATGGGGCAAGAGAAGTGTTTCAAGTGGCCAGTCTGGGGGTTCTGGGGCACGGGCAAAAAAGTTACACAATGTCTCTGCAGCAATCGGTGATGCCATCTTTAAAACATATTGTAATCATCATAATTATTTTATTTAAATTGCAATAAACAAATTAAAAGTAAATTAAATAATCATCATCAAATAAATATTATTTACTACTAGTCGCCACATCAAAAAAACAATCAATTATTTTTTTAAATTGCAATAAACAAATTAATAGTAAAATAAATAATCATCATATAACTGGTCTTTACTACTAGTGGCCACATAAAACAATTTTATCATCATAATTATTTGATTTAAATGGCAATAAACAAATAAGAAGTAAAATAAGTAATCATCATCAAATAAATAATCTTTACTATTAGTGGCCACATCAAAACATTTTCATCATAATTATTCTATTTAAATTGCAATAAACAAATTAATAGTAAAATAAATAATCATCATCAAATAAAGCATCTTTATTACTACTGTCTACATAAAAATGTCATCATCATTATTATTTTATTTAAATTGCAATAAACAAATTAAAAGTGAACTAGATAATCATCATCAAATAAAAATAAATGATCTTTACTATAGTAAGATAATAGTATATAATAGGCCACATAAAAAAGTCATCATCATAATTAAAAGTAAAATAAATAATCATCATCACATAAACGATCTTTACTACCACAGCATATTTGCCACATCAAAAAGTCATCACCAGTATCTTATTTAAACTTCAATAAACAAATTAAAAGTAAAATAAATAATAATTCAAATACAAAATCTTTACTACTAGTGGCCACATCATGATGGTAATGGGTCCAGACAATTGATGATGATGTAAAATGATGATGATTTATAAAAATGATGATATAAAATGATGACGATGTAAAATGATGATGATGTAAAATGATGAAGATATAAAATGAAGATGATATAAAAATGATGATAATGTAAAATGATGATGATGTAAAATGATGATGATATAAAATGATGATGATGATGTAAAATGATGATGATGTAAAATAATGATGATGTAAGAAGGTGACTGATTAACCCCAAGAAAACTGCCAATTACGAGAGATTCCTGAGAACTGTCTGGCTGCGAAATTGTCTCATGTCATCGTTACAATCTCGCTGTCACCAAGTCGAGGACAGGCAACAGGAACGCAGGTCACATGATCATGACCAGGGCAACGAGACACTACCTGGAAGACATCAACCGACCTCCTAGTGGCAGTACCCTGAACCGACGCCGCAATAAGGTCACTGACCAAGCCACTGTCACCTAATTAACGCTTGATGCACAGATAATGATTAGTTTCTTCTTCGATAACAAGAAACCATCATGATTGGCTGAACATATCTTTTATAACACGGTAACAATGTTATACTGTCAGGTAAGCGTGTTATATTTTCACAAAATTAATTATGCTGTAGGTAACTAGGCTACATGTGCACTTGCCACATCCTTTAGCTAGAAATCTATATTTTGTATTTAAAAGTCATAAATTAAAAAGCCATTAACATTTGTATAATGTTTTGTATTGGTGAACTGGCCTATAGCATCCCTATCCTGCCAAAGTGTCACGCTATCAAATATATCATCAACAACTAAATCTGTCATGTATTGCTGGAAATGATGACGTGTCATCATCTGTCGTCTTCTTCTATTTGATGACGACCTTCATTTGGTTGAAGACTTTGTCAGAGCTTGGTGTATACCTCTGTCCACCTCAAACCTAACCTACTAGGGTTTGTTGAGAATCTACTTAACATCAAAGTATTTCACGTTTGACTACCATATACATTTGTCATTCGATTTTATACACAATATAACATGTATGTCCATCTTTAGAAACAAAATTCCATTTGAAGCAAATCTGTATTAAAATGTGAGGCGCCATATTTCCCGAAATCCATAAGATCCATACTGTCCACAGAACATCTGTACGTGATGTGTCTGGTTAAAAAAGCTGAACTGACTTAGAAGGTAGCCACTTATTACCATCACCCCGTATTACGCTAGCCTTGACTGAGTATGATGCTAATACTACAGTGGATTTGGCATACTTCTTATTAACCTTGCTGCAGACACCAGCACTTAGTGCCCTGACTGCAGGCTTCAGCACTTAGTGCCCTGACTGCAGGCTTCAGCACTTAGTGCCCTGACTGCAGGCTTCAGCACTTAGTGCCCTGACTGAGGTGTAAACATTCATGCCTGGTGCTTACTTATCTCAATCGGTGCAAGTTGCAACATAGTAATCTAATTTTCCGTCAGCCAGAGGGAACTTGTTTAGAACAATGTCTACTTATTCTACCCCCAGTCAAACGTCAAATGAAAGCAGGTGTACTACGCAAATACGCCTTAACCAAGGCGTGAGAATATTTTTAGCCAGCTTAAAAATGGTTAAAAATGCACAGTTTTTATGCACACCGATATAATTATACATGCATGATGTTGCAAACACACCACGCTGATTAAGTGGAAGCCACACTTTTTATACATGTTATGACACAATAGATTGTCCTGCATAAAGTTATGGAGTAAGTAGTTGCGAAAACATGTTGGAATGTTTCTGCACTCCTTCTGCCCTGACAAAAAATATTTTTTCGTTGTGAGAGTGATTATATGTCTCACAACTTGCACCGACCTTAATGACTGCTCCCTTGGTGCTCTGCCAGATAATGACAGCTCCCTTGCTACTCCATGTGAGGATGTGTGAACTCTCCATAAGTACCGCATGAAAACAACGAAACAGTCATCTGAAGATCTACTCCTCTGCAAAAAAAAGATTGAAGAAAAGATGAAACAGTTTTGATCCGATGCACACAAACACAACTGTCAGGACAGAAGGTTTAACCTGAGGCACACAAACACAACTGTCAGGACAGAAGGTTTGACCTGAGGCACACAAACACAACTGTCAGGACAGAAGGTTTGACCTGAGGCACACAAACACAACTGTCAGGACAGAAGGTTTGGCCTAAAGTTCACAAACACAACTGTCAGGACGGAAAGGTTGGCCTAAAGTACACAAACACAACTGTCAGGACAGAAGGTTTAACCTGAGGCACACAAACACAACTGTCAGGATAGAAGGTTTGACCTGAGGCACACAAACACAACTGTCAGGACAGAAGGGGTGGCCTAAAGTACACAAACACAACTGTCAGGACGGAAAGGTTGGCCTAAAGTACACAAACACAACTGTCAGGATAGAAGGTTTGACCTGAGGCACACAAACACAACTGTCAAGACGGAAGGTTTGACCTGAGGCACACAAACACAACTGTCAGGACAGAAGGTTTGGCCTAAAGTTCACAAACACAACTGTCAGGACGGAAAGGTTGGCCTAAAGTACACAAACACAACTGTCAGGATAGAAGGTTTGACCTGAGGCACACAAACACAACTGTCAGGACAGAAGGGGTGGCCTAAAGTACACAAACACAACTGTCAGGACGGAAAGGTTGGCCTAAAGTTCACAAACACAACTGTCAGGACGGAAAGGTTGGCCTAAAGTACACAAACACAACTGTCAGGACAGAAGGTTTGACCTGAGGCACACAAACACAACTGTCAGGACAGAAGGTTTGGCCTAAAGTTCACAAACACAACTGTCAGGACGGAAAGGTTGGCCTAAAGTACACAAACACAACTGTCAGGATAGAAGGTTTGACCTGAGGCACACAAACACAACTGTCAGGACAGAAGGTTTGACCTGAGGCACACAAACACAACTGTCAGGACAGAAGGTTTGACCTGAGGCACACAAACACAACTGTCAGGACAGAAGGTTTGACCTGAGGCACACAAACACAACTGTCAGGATAGAAGGTTTGACCTGAGGCACACAAACACAACTGTCAGGACAGAAGGTTTGACCTGAGGCACACAAACACAACTGTCAGGACAGAAGGTTTGACCTGAGGCACACAAACACAACTGTCAGGATAGAAGGTTTGACCTGAGGCACACAAACACAACTGTCGGGACAGAAGGTTTGACCTGAGGCACACAAACACAACTGTCAGGACAGAAGGTTTGACCTGAGGCACACAAACACAACTGTCAGGACAGAAGGTTTGACCTGAGGCACACAAACACAACTGTCAGGACAGAAGGTTTGGCCTAAAGTTCACAAACACAACTGTCAGGACGGAAAGGTTGGCCTAAAGTACACAAACACAACTGTCAGGATAGAAGGTTTGACCTGAGGCACACAAACACAACTGTCAGGACAGAAGGTTTGGCCTAAAGTACACAAACACAACTGTCAGGACAGAAGGTTTGGCCTAAAGTACACAAACACAACTGTCTGGACAGAAGGGGTGGCCTAAAGTACACAAACACAACTGTCTGGACAGAAGGTTTGACATAAGGCTCACAAACACAACTGTCAGGACAGAAGGTTTGGCCTAAAGTTCACAAACACAACTGTCAGGACGGAAAGGTTGGCCTAAAGTACACAAACACAACTGTCTGGACAGAAGGTTTGACATAAGGCTCACAAACACAACTGTCAGGACAGAAGGTTTGGCCTAAAGTACACAAACACAACTGTCTGGACAGAAGGGGTGGCCTAAAGTACACAAACACAACTGTCTGGACAGAAGGTTTGACATAAGGCTCACAAACACAACTGTCAGGACAGAAGGTTTGGCCTAAAGTACACAAACACAACTGTCTGGACAGAAGGGGTGGCCTAAAGTACACAAACACAACTGTCTGGACAGAAGGGGTGGCCTAAAGTACACAAACACAACTGTCTGGACAGAAGGGGTGGCCTAAAGTACACAAACACAACTGTCTGGACAGAAGGTTTGACATAAGGCTCACAAACACAACTGTCAGGACAGAAGGTTTGGCCTAAAGTACACAAACACAACTGTCTGGACAGAAGGTTTGACATAAGGCTCACAAACACAACTGTCAGGACAGAAGGTTTGGCCTAAAGTACACAAACACAACTGTCTGGACAGAAGGGGTGGCCTAAAGTACACAAACACAACTGTCTGGACAGAAGGGGTGGCCTAAAGTACACAAACACAACTGTCTGGACAGAAGGGGTGGCCTAAAGTACACAAACACAACTGTCTGGGTAGAAGGTTTGGCCTAAGGCTCCCAAACACAACTGTCAGGACAGAAGGTTTGGCCTAAAATTGCAAACACAACTGTCTGGACAGGATGTTGACATAAAGCTCACAAACACAACTGTCAGGACAGAAGGTTTGGCCTAAAGTACCAAACACAACTGTCTGGACAGAGGGGTGGCCTAAAGTACACAAACACAACTGTCTGGACAGAAGGGGTGGCCTAAAGTACACAAACACAACTGTCTGGACAGAGGGGGCCTAAGTACACAAACACAACTGTCTGGACAGAAGGTTTGCTATAAGACTCAAACACAACTGTCAGGACAGAAGGTTTGGCCTAAAGTACACAAACACAACTGTCTGGACAGAAGGTTTGGCCTAAAGTACACAAACACAACTGTCTGGACAGAAGGGGTGGCCTAAAGTACACAAACACAACTGTCTGGACAGAAGGTTTGACATAAGGCTCACAAACACAACTGTCAGGACAGAAGGTTTGGCCTAAAGTTCACAAACACAACTGTCAGGACGGAAAGGTTGGCCTAAAGTACACAAACACAACTGTCAGGATAGAAGGTTTGACCTGAGGCACACAAACACAACTGTCAGGACAGAAGGGGTGGCCTAAAGTACACAAACACAACTGTCTGGACAGAAGGTTTGACATAAGGCTCACAAACACAACTGTCAGGACAGAAGGTTTGGCCTAAAGTACACAAACACAACTGTCTGGACAGAAGGGGTGGCCTAAAGTACACAAACACAACTGTCTGGACAGAAGGGGTGGCCTAAAGTACATAAACACAACTGTCTGGACAGAAGGGGTGGCCTAAAGTACACAAACACAACTGTCTGGACAGAAGGTTTGACATAAGGCTCACAAACACAACTGTCAGGACAGAAGGTTTGGCCTAAAGTACACAAACACAACTGTCTGGACAGAAGGTTTGGCCTAAAGTACACAAACACAACTGTCTGGACAGAAGGGGTGGCCTAAAGTACACAAACACAACTGTCTGGACAGAAGGTTTGACATAAGGCTCACAAACACAACTGTCAGGACAGAAGGTTTGGCCTAAAGTACACAAACACAACTGTCAGGATAGAAGGTTTGACCTGAGGCACACAAACACAACTGTCAGGACAGAAGGGGTGGCCTAAAGTACACAAACACAACTGTCTGGACAGAAGGTTTGACATAAGGCTCACAAACACAACTGTCAGGACAGAAGGGGTGGCCTAAAGTACACAAACACAACAGTCAGGACAGAAGGTTTGACCTGAGGCACACAAACACAACTGTCAGGACGGAAGGTTTGACCTGAGGCACACAAACACAACTGTCAGGACAGAAGGGTTGGCCTAAAGTTCACAAACACAACTGTCAGGACAGAAGGTTTGACCTGAGGCACACAAACACAACTGTCAGGACAGAAGGTTTGACCTAAGGCTCACAAACAACTCTCATGACAGAAACTATATATGCAACGAGTCATTTAGGACCAACTAGTTCATTTAATAATTGGCCTTATATAAAATATTTTACTGTTGCAATGTGCCTCAGAATTTACAAATTAATGGCTCACACAAATGCTGTTTTATTATGATTAATGTACGCAGAAGAAATAAAACAAGTACACCCTCATCAAACTGCACCCAGACAGCATTTCTGGGCAATGGAATTCAAAACAGTAATATTGTACATTAGACCTGTGTATGATTTGTTTATACAGAAAGCTCCTTAGTGTGAACACATGCACTGGATACCAAACTGCAGGAAGAAATGAGCCCTCACTGTACATAGCACTGCACTGCTCTATTAACCACTCGCCAAGACATTAGCATATTTACCTCAGTGCTGGTTTCTGACCCAATAAGTTGATTGACAACTGTAGAACCCAGAAAAAGGACTGACCACTGAGCCATGGACCAGAATGAGAACTAAGTTGCACGGGGAATGATTGTCTACATAGACAAAACTTGAGACAATCCCCAGAGGCTCAGGGGCTCTCAAGGGATTGTGCCAACAGGACTGTGTGTATTTATTTATATCCACAAGTATCTAGGTCATTAATTACATACATATATAAATTATATTAATGTTTGGGGATCATCAATCAAAACGACATTCATGCATTATTTATCATCTATGTACGTGTAAATGTGTGAATGTACCGGACATAAATAAAAAACGTTAAACAAATTCATCATGCAGGATTGTCACACAAGTGCACCATGCTTGCATGCACGCATACATGCAAGCATTGTCAGCAGAACGGGTGTTGAAAGAATGATTACAGAATAATACTATATGTCAGCGGTATGTATCATAGTGTGCCTACTGAATATTGCTTACAGTAAAAATGTCAAAGTATATATTGCAAAACTGCAACATGCTGTCAAAGACCTTGCTGACCACCCATTCGGACACTCACTGACCACCCATTTGGACACTCACTGACCACCCATTCAGACACTCACTGACCATCCATTCGGACACTCACTGACCACCCATTTGGACTCACTGACCACCCATTCGGACACTCAATGACCACTCATTCGGACACTCACTGACCACTCATTTAGACACTCACTGACCACCCATTCGAACACTCACTGACCACCCATTCGGACACTCACTGACCACTCATTTGGACACTCACTGACCAACACAAGGGAGTCCACTCGTCCCTGACCCACAAGACTCGAACCACAACAAAGCCGACCCAATGACACACGGACCATCAAACAAACGTTGTGTCACTGCGTGTCAACACACTGTCAGTGTCATGACGACACGTCAACATTCGGCTTCATCGCCACAGTCTTCAAAGGCTTTCAAGACGCCACACAGCATGTCAGGCAAATGACTTGTCTCAATCCTGCATTAATGACGGCGCTTGATCACGTCGGATTTTGACAGCGCGGTGATAAAACTACGCACCAGCATTCCGCGCACGACCGTGCATCGATCCCGCGACTGACGAACACGTTTTGTGTTTTTTACACCATGCTGATGATCGCTTGTGTCAAGACCACTGAGGCAAAATGATCACATCGCTGTATGAAACGAACCAAGCATCGAGGAGCATCTGTTGTACCATCTCATACTAGCTGATACTCTTTTATACTCTCTCATTCTGTCTCACACTAGCTGATACTGTGTGTGTGTGCATGCATGTGTGCGTGCGAGTGTGTGCCTGACTGTGTGTGAATATGTGTGTGTGTGTGCTTGTGCTATAAATGCATACGTGTGTGTGTGCGTGCATTTGCATGTGTTTAAGCGTGTGTGTGTGTGTGTGTTTATAAGTGCATGTGTGCGTGCATTTGTGCATAAGCGTCCGTGTGCATGTTCTGTAATAAACACTTCAAAAGCTGGCAGCTTAATCACTCATCCACTACAGACTGGACACTAAGTAATCTTCAGTCCAAATAGGGATCTTCCTACTGTCCCTTTTATGTGAAACAGACTGGATAATTTGACCCAGATGAAAACTGAACGAAAATATCCCTTCATGACCCTAAACCATTGTGCCTATGCAAACTCTATACAAGTATTCCCTGCAGGTGGTATAAGAACTAGGGCAGCCACCCTGCATAGGAACCCACTCTACTAGGGGGCACTCTGCATAGGATCCCACTCTATTAGAGAGCCATACTACATAGGAACCCACTCTACTAGGGAGGCCACCCTGCATAGGAACCCACTCTACTAGTGGGAGCACCCTACATAGGAACCTACTCTATACTAGGGGGGCACCCTACATAGGAACCCACTCCACTAGGGGGGCACCCTACATAGGAACCCACTCTACTAGGGAGGCACACTACATAGGAACCCACTCTACTAGGGGGGCACCCTACATATAGCAAACTGTCTACTACCACTAGTGCGCCACCTATATATATAGGAACCCACCATGCTAGGGTGGCTAATTTTAGCATTAACAGACATGACATTGTGTCCTTGTTGATGTCAGCATTAACAGACAGGATAGTGGATCCTTGTTGATGTCAGCATTAACTGACATGACAGTGGGTACTTGTTGATGTCAGTATTAACAGACATGACATTGGGACCATTCTGATGTCAGCATTAGCAAACATGACAGTGGGTCCTTGTTGATGTCACCACTAATAGACATGACAGTGAGTCCTTCTTATGTCAGCACTAACATACGTGACAGTGGGTCCTTGTTGATGTCAGCACTAACAGACATGACAGTGGGTCCTTGTGTCAGCACTAACAGACATGACAGTGGGCCCTTGTGTCAGCAGTAACATACATGACAGTGGATCCTAGTTGATGTCATCACTAACATACATGACAGTGGATCCTTGTTGATGTCATCACTAACAGACATGACAGTGGGTCCTTGTTGATGTCAGCACTAACAGATATGACAGTGGGTCCTTGTTGACGTCAGCATTAACAAACATGACAGTGGGTCCTTGTTGACGTCAGCATTAACAGACAAGACAGTGGGTCCTTGTTGACGTCAGCATTAACAGACATGACAGGAAATATACACAATACAGCAGAATAATTGTTACAAAAAACAAACAATATATTGTAATCAAGTTGATGGGAAAACAAAACCTGTAAGTATATAATGTATGGTAGAAAAATAAAAGATTATGTCAACGAGTCCTTGTTGATGCCAGCACTAACAGACATGACAGTGGGTCTTTGCTGACATCAGCGCTTACAGACATGACAGTGCAGTGGTCGGTTCGTTTTATCAAGATGACAACACAAGAATGAGATGAACTGAAACATCCTGGATCTAGGGCGTGTGACCTCGGCGTGACCCACATCCAGGTATAGACTGGCTGTAATTCTCTCTGTCTCTGGATCAGTGCCAATCTACTGATGTCCCGTGGCCTTCAAGTGTACAGACTGAAATGATCGCAGACACCAAAACCTCACACACTCGTTTCTATAAATGCTGACGTGTTCACCTTCATCCGTGTCAATTCTACCACTGGCTCCTTGCGTCTGCACTCAACAAGACGTCACTAATCAATTATGTATTTTCTATCTGTTACTGAAAAATATCAAGGAAACCCATTTCGACTTGTTTTTCTAGTTGACTGCCTAACCAGAAAAAAAAAACTGCCATGTCTCCTATCCCCAACACAAGCGTAATTACCACAAAAATAAATTATATAATTCCGCTTAAGAGTTGCATAACGATATCCAGTAGAAAGGTGAAAATTAGACTTGATGCTGTGAAATATTCAGCCATCAGATGCACAGGTGTATGCAAGAATAGGCTCTGTCTAGAAACACTATAACATGGCACAAAACAATTGGTCAAAACATTCACCCAGCATATTGAAGGTACAACTGGTTCTCTGTCTAAAGTTGATATTTACTTGACCTACCAGGCTTGACTGACTGAGGAGTGCAGTCTTATGAGAGCTTGACCCACTTCAATGGTGCCTGGACAGTGAAACAGGTCAAGTTTATTTATCTTCATTGACCACTCCCCAAACTGGACCATCCAACTGGACCTTAGGTAATCTGACCATTAGGTCATGAAGACAGCTAGTAAAAACATACACTACAGAAAAAAAAACTTTCTTGAGAGGTCAATATGTCAACTAAGTAAAAAAATATACCGTCTTTTTTGTATTCAGCACAAACGTAATTGTAAGAAATATGGAGTTTTTAAGATACATCTAATAAAAAACTGCCAAGGGGGCATGGCGTAATGCCCTCCTAAGATCACCACTAGCTTAAACCCACCCTCATTACAACCAGATTTAGCAATAAAAATCCACCATTTGTTACTATTTTAGTTGTTTTAAATAATGTCTTAGTTGATAAAATTACAAATAAGGCAGAGGTGTCAACTTGTACGTTTTACCCGTAAGCCTTATGGATTTTTGCTAATTGTATGGGCTTACGGGCGTACGAAGCAATCCGGATATTTATGATGTTGACAAAAAAATTTCATTCGCGATCTCCACAAAATATAAAAAAATGGCACCGATTTTTATCGCCTTTACTGAGCTTGAGATTTACCGAATGCATCCCAGTGGGCTCTGCGCGTACAAAAAACACTCTCCTGAGCATGCACGAAGCATGAGATTTATCCCAGCCTGCCATTCTGAGCATGCACAGAACACTTTCAGAAGTTGGATTCAAACTTGTTACTGGAATCCTACCATGCTCTACCAGTTTACATTCGGAAGTTCGGACGAGATGGATGCGAAACAGATAGTTGAGCCGCCCGCGAAGAAGCGTAAACAGTATGCGGGCCATTACCAGGATGACTGGAAACGGATTTTTAATGGCACAATTGCACCATCAAAGTTGGGCGATCACCATGCTTGGTGCATCGTTTGTTCACGCGATGTGAATGTGTCGGCATCAGGCGTGTATGACGTTCGAACGCATATGAGATCGAAGCTGCACGAGAAGAACGCGAAGTTGGCTCTTCAACACGCGCCGATGACCGCCTTTTTCAAGGCGAAAACCGAGATGCCGGAATCGACGACCACAGCAGAGGTGATGTTTTCCTATTTTGTCGCCGAGCATAATTTGCCGATGGCCATCGCTGACCACTTCTGTAGTCTGGTCCCCCGCATGTTCCCGGACAGAGCCATAGCAAAAACGTTCAAGTGTAGGAGAACGAAAACGTCTATGATCGTCAAGTGATGCCTGGCCGTGGAGGCGACCAGCCCAGTCATCGCCCATTACCAGCAGGGCCCGTTCTCCATCATGACTGACAGTGCAAGATCAACTTGCATTGCAAGATCAACTTTGATGCAACCTTGTTGCAATTTTGAAGTGACGCCAGCAATGCTGCTCGAAGCGAAGCATGCAACCGTCGCTTACAAGGAGCATGTGTGAAATAAATTATCTGTGTCAGAACGAGTTGTATTTCATTATTATTGTCTGTGGATGTGTTATGCCAGTGCCTAAAATGCCCTATATACGAAACAAAATGTGTTTATGTTTGTGTTGAACATTTTTATTTTTGCAGATCTTATGGATTTTTTTCATGATCTTACAGATATGAGTTGTCCAAGGTTGACACCTCTGAAATAACAACAGCACTGTAAGTTGAAGGTCTCCTTTTATGGATCTACTGTGAAGGAGTCTAGCACAGACAGTCGTGCTAACAGCCCATTAACCAGTAACTCTGATGGGGGTCCAACATCTCTGTGTCATGTCCTCTCTGTCAGGCCATTGACAGGTGCTCAACTTTATGGGCTTGGTCATAATTACTGGACCAATGACTCAGGTAGATCAGAGCAAGAGATGACAGGCCTAAGTCATTGTACCCTTTTTATTACCTGACAGGATGTCAGTGTTTCACTAATCGCTGTACTGTAATAACCAGACATACAGCTTCTTTCCACCAACACCAATGGCACGGCACCATGGACCTTTATCTTTTATCAGGCTTTTTCGTAATTTCGTTTCTTATTAAATATATACATATATTTTAATATTATACATGGCCTATGTTTTAGTTTGCAAACACCCATGGATCTACTTTTGCAGATATGTGGTGTCAAAATTAATTTGATTTGATTTGATCTCCTTCAGGCAGATGCACAGACTACCAGGGAAACATCGACCACCAACAAGAATTCTAAATTAAAACATCAAAAACTAAATAACATCTAAACATTCTTTTTTCTTCTCCTTATACATTTTCTTAGTTGCCTGTTCCTTTACCATTAATTACTATACTGTCTGTACACATTTTTCCCCAAATACTTCTGTTTGATAAATAAATGATAACCTTCATATGACATTGCCACTTAGCCACAACACAACATTATTTGATATATTTCACACTTAGAGATACCCCAACAATATGAGATTGTATGCACAATTCCATTATGCAAACAATTCACTATTAAGACCAATGCCAACTTTTACCCCTTGGCACACTGTGAACCCCCAAAGAACAAAAAACTATTATATTATTTGTCCATCTTAGCGAGATTCAAATTAGAACTTTGACCTAATCGCTTATCACGTTGACCGGGAGGATTCAAGTCCAGCACTGACGTCTACCACACTATAAATATTATATGTGGAGGTAACTACACACTGGACACCAATATAATCATCACCTGCCAACTGGTCATCTATACACAGCCTAATGGTCAGTTTACAAGGTCATCACACCTGAGCAATCATGTCCTTTGACCACAGCTGACCATCAGCCTCCACTGTGGATGACCACTGGGTGGCCAGGAGTAGTGAGTGACCTTCCACTTAGCTAATGACTCCTGACAGTGGTCACTGTAACTGGCTGAGACAACAGGTGATTAACTTCACCAAATGTTAGCTTTGTAGGGTTTATCATTTCTAGTTGTTTGTTTTCGCATCATTTTTTCATTCGTCACTCACACCCTTCAATCACATATTTCATCCATCCACCGGGCACTTGTTTACCAACATCATCTCTCTGAAATACTTGTGATATCTATGAGAGCCTGTTGTAAAAAGAATTCTTCTTATGAAGCAATAAAGATTACCAGGTGTGATGTGTTATGTAATGATGACTGTCAAACCCCAAACATACCAAACCAAACCAAACCAAACCAAACCAAACCAAACCAAACCAAACCAAACCAAACCAAACCAAACCAAACCAAACCAAACCAAACCAAACCAAACCAAACCAAACCAAACCAAGAATAATTCAGGCTCTCATTAAGTGTATGAGAAAATTATATTGCGACAGGAACCAATCAATATATAAATTTGCAAATACACAAACATCACACGTTAAGTTGGGTGATCATAAGCATTTCAGAGAGATGATGTTGGTGAACAAGTGATGGGTGGGTGGATGAGGTATGATGTTGGTGAACAAGTGATGGGTGGGTGGATGAGGTATGATGTTGGTGAACAAGTGATGGGTGGGTGGATGAGGTATGATGTTGGTGAACAAGTGATGGGTGGGTGGATGAGGTATGATGTTGGTGAACAAGTGATGGGTGGGTGGATGAGGTATGATGTTGGTGAACAAGTGATGGGTGGGTGGATGAGGTATGATGTTGGTGAACAAGTGATGGGTGGGTGGATGAGGTATGATGTTGGTGAACAAGTGATGGGTGGGTGGATGAGGTATGATGTTGGTGAACAAGTGATGGGTGGGTGGATGAGGTATGATGTTGGTGAACAAGTGATGGGTGGGTGGATGAGGTATGATGTTGGTGAACAAGTGATGGGTGGGTGGATGAGGTATGATGTTGGTGAACAAGTGATGGGTGGGTGGATGAGGTATGATGAAGTATTACAACAAAGAGGACTGCATTCACGCACATTGCAACTGACGAGTAAACAGACTGTTCTACTGCGCACACAGTGTCGATTACTTGAAACCACAACAGGTTGTTTATAGGTCTGCTGATATCAGCAGTAAATCTGATGACGTAAGTGGAATAAAATTATCACCTGCCCAGGGCAAGTGGCCACAGTTCACACTACTGATGCTGGATGTATCCCAGTCAATCACCCCTGTCAATCACCCCAGAGCTAACTCAGCAATCATCAGAGTGGACACAATAGACATCGACAACGTTGATGACACAGACACCCACATTTTGACACAGACCGTCTCTGCAGTGAGATAAGATTCTCAAGTTTACAGGTGACATGTGACTTGACCTCACCTCAATGACAGTGTGGTCAAGTCGGAAATTACTTGTCACTCGAGTGACATCTAGGCCAGTGGACTGGTCACTGACTTGGGTCTAATGACTATTATGGTGCAGACCCCCTAACCTATGGTTGTGACCCCTAAGAAATCAATAATGCCCCACCATTACCACTAAGACGTCAATAGTGATCTCTCCCCAGTCACCAATATGAAGTCAACAGAGATCTGTCTCCCAGTCACCAATATGAAGTCAATAGAGATCTGCCCCCCCCAGTCACCAATATGAAGTCAATAGAGGTCTGCCCCCCAGTTACCAATATGAAGTCAATAGAGGTCTGCCCCCCAGTTACCAATATGAAGTCAATAGTGATCTGCCCCCCCAGTCACCAATAAGAAGTAAATAGTGATCTATCCCCAGTGTGGCCCCAGTTGCCACAGACAGGTCAATTCCCTGGAATTACATCCAGATCAATATTGACCTTTGCCTATGCACTCCTGACTGGGCGGTCAATCGGTCACTATCTTGAGATGATGATGGTCAAACGATTTCCCTCTGAAGCGACTATTTAAAGTGACTCAGAATTCGATCAGCGTGCCGACTCCGTAGAATTAAGTGAGAGAAAGCGGCGAGAGCCGATTCGATCCCAAAGCCAATTATGCACCATATAGATATTGACAATTCCGTTTGACGGCGTATATCTGGCGTAGTTCGTGAATGGACGTACTCAAGTCAAATGCATTTAGGATAGCTCAGGTCAAACTTTCAGCTCGAATGGGCTGAATGACCAGGCAACGGCCGACAGAAAAGTTTAGTGTTTGTTTGGCTGTGTCGTCATGGCAACATTACGGCCGTGTAGAAATAGAACGGAGGTGTTGCACCAATGTGGGAACGCGGCCAACGAAATGACGTGGCTGTGTTTCGGAACAGAACGGGACCGCCTTCAGTGACATCAGCCAATGATTATATCTGCATTGTTGAGAAAGCTTTCAACCAGGACAACAGGACAACGGCCTTGGGTTACCTCATCAGATAGACTTAATGGGTGCTACTGTCACCATGTGTACATGGCAGACAGTGATAGCAGTCATTACAGACCACTAGACCAGTACTTGGGCTCAATCCCTGGTGCCAAGGGGATATCTCCTGCTCCCTAATGGGCAGTCTGTGTATGTCAGTATCAGGGAAGGTGGATAGATGGGAAATAGGGAAGAGTGACAAGGAAAGATATGGGATACAGGAAGTTGTAAACAAGGAAACAAAACCAAAACCAGAAACAAGGGTGGGCATAGAAACTGTGTTTACTAAACAGAAAACAGTGTGGGCATAGAAACCCTTACAACATAGAAACCCTTGCAACAACAGTGTGGGTATAGAAACCCTTGCAACAGGGTGGGAACAGAAACCTTTGCACTAGGGTGGGCATAGAAACCCTTCCAACAGTGTGGGTATAGAAACCCTTGCAACAGGGTGGGAACAGAAACCTTTGCACTAGGGTGGGCATAGAAACCCTTCCAACAGTGTGGGTATAGAAACCCTTACAACAGGGTGGGAACAGAAACCTTTGCACTAGGGTGGGCATAGAAACCCTTCCAACAGTGTGGGTATAGAAACCCTTACAACAGGGTGGGAACAGAAACCTTTGCACTAGGGTGGGCATAGAAACCCTTCCAACAGGGTGGGTATAGAAACTCTTACAAGTCAGCCACACATTGAAGAGTTTATAAGAACGTGTCTGATGGGGCATGACCCCATCCAGGTCAACTCAGTGACCAGTGTCCTAGTCTGACTGGACTTCCTTGGAAGTAACCCAACCCGGGAAATGAGTACCTTGGTACAGACAGACTTTCTGAGAATCGGAGGCATCAATGCTACATGTGCTTATTTAGAGCTGTTCGGAATCTGATTACAAGATATACCGCAGGGATTAGTTCCGCAAGAATGACCCAGAGGGTGCATACTTACAGACGGAGCAACTGTCTCTAACACTTAGAGTCATACTCACAGACGGAGCAACTGTCTCTAACACTTAAAGTCATACTCACAGACAGAGTAACTGTCTCTAACACTTAGTCATACTCACAGACGAAGCAACTATCTCTAACACTTAGTCATACTCATAGATGGTGCAATTGTCTATAACACTTAGAGTCATATTCACAGACAGAGCAACTGTTTCTAACATTTAGTTATACTCTCTGGTGCAACTTCTCTAACACTAAGAGTCATATTCACAGATGGCGCAACTGTCTCTAACACTAGAGTCATACTCACAGATGGTGCAACTTCTCTAACACTAAGAGTCATATTCACAGATGGCGCAACCGTCTCTAACACTTAGAGTCATATTCACAGATGGCGCAACTGTCTCTAACACATAGTCATACTCACAGATGGTGCAACTGTCTCTAACACTTAGAGTCATACTCACAGATGGTGCAACTGTCTCTAACACTTAGAGTCATACTCACAGATGGTGCAACTGTCTCTAACACATAGAGTCATACTCACAGATGGTGCAACTGTTTCTAACACATAGAGTCATACTCACAGATGGTGCAACTGTCTCTAACACTTAGTCATACTCACAGATGGTGCAACTGTCTCTAACACTTAGAGTCATACTCACAGATGGTGCAACTGTCTCTAACACTAGAGTCATACTCACAGATGGTGCAACTTCTCTAACACTTAGTCATATTCACAGATGGCGCAACCGTCTCTAACACTTAGAGTCATACTCACAGATGGCGCAACTGTTTCTAACACATAGAGTCATACTCACAGATGGTGCAACTGTCTCTAACACTTAGTCATACTCACAGATGGTGCAACTGTCTCTAACACTTAGAGTCATACTCACAGATGGCGCAACTGTCTCTAACACTTAGAGTCATACTCACAGATGGCGCAACTGTCTCTAACACTTAGAGTCATACTCACAGATGGCACAACAGTCTCTAACACTTAGTCATACTCACAGATGGCGCAACTGTCTCTAACACTTAGAGTCATACTCACAGATGGTGCAACTGTCTCTAACACATAGAGTCATACTCACAGATGGTGCAACTGTCATGGCATAGTCACTTAGAGCAGGACAGTAAGTATCAGAGAGATGTCATACACTGGACAGTTAAGTATTGTCCATCACTGAAACTGATTACAGAGGTCAATGGCTGCATATAATGATGTCATCAGTGTTGACCAGTGACATCACTGACCCCTTGTAATGACCACTGGTGACTGTCCAGCCATGATATCACCACTAGCTGACAGCTGTGATGATGTCACTGCTGACATTACAGTAGATCCACACACTAATGAGATCCCAGGAGACATGTCTTAAATCAACCTGCATTCACTGATCACTAATGATTGCCTTTAATAGCACAAAACACCTTTGAGAAGGTCCCCAGATGAAACTGGCACCATGGAGCACTGACTCACAGACCAACCACAATAAATAGCAACAATTCTGTAAGTTTCTAAACATAGGTTATCTTCGCGTCATCACTGGCTATACTCCTGTGTTTAGTGCTACACAAGGGCAACGGTGGGCCGCAGATAGCAACACAACTGTCAACAATCCTACACTGGTCGCTACAATCACAACACACTGCAATTGTAACTAGTTACAACTCTAATCATACACAGCAACAATTTGCATGTAATGTTAGACGTTATGAGAACATTTTAATGTGAAGCATATCTATTTTTATAGTAGTCGAACCCCCAATAGTTTCCACCATCAACCCTCAATAGTTCCCTCCACCAACCCCTAATAGTTCCCTCCATCAACCCCCAATAGTTCCCTCCATCAACCCCCAATAGTTCCCTCCATCAACCCCCAATAGTTCCCTCCATCAACCCCCAATAGTTCCCTCCATCAGCCCCCAATAGTTCCCTCCATCAACCCACAATAGTTCCCTCCATCAACCCCCAATAGTTCCCTCCATCAACTCACAATAGTTTCCTCCATCAACCCCCAATAGTTCCCTCCATCAACCCCTAATAGTTCCCTCCAACAACCCCTAATAGTTCCCTCCAACAACCCCTAATAGTTCCCTCCAACAATCCATAATAGTTCCCTCCATCAACCCCAATAGTTCCCTCCATCAACGCCCAATAGGTCCCCAACCAAGTACTGATAGTTTCTCCCTAACCCCTTATATTTCTTCCCAAACCTCAATAATGCCCAACCCCTGATACTTCTCTTCCCACATTGCATCTACACCTCACTCTCCTCTCTGCCCTCTCTCCCACCTCTCTCTCCCTCCCTCCCTCTCTCTCTCTCCCTCCCTCCCTCTCTCCCCCTCCCTCCCTCTCTCTCCCTCCATCCCCCTCTCCCCCTATCTCCTCTCTCTCTCCCTCTCTCCCATTCTTCCCCTCTCTCTCCCTCTCTCCCCCTCCTCTCCCTCTCTCTCTCAAACCACCCTACTATGTGTAGTATATTAACTGCTCCAAGTCTGTCAGTTATACCCTAATCCCCCACCACTTGATCGATGCAGTCATATTTGCCATCGTTTCACGTGGCAGATATCGTACTAAGTGAGCGTAAATCCACAAAGATATGTGTTTAGTGCTACTAATGCCACATTAATGCAGTTACTCTCTGGTATTTGTTGACGTTGTCGCCTTGAACTGCCTTCCTTCCACTCTTGGTTCTGTCTCTTAACAGCAGCATTACCACCTGCATCCACTGTCAGTTAGGATGAATGTCATTATGGGTCTACTTTGCGAATGTAAACAATGTTGACCCCAGAACATCCACTGAATGAACCATGGAATGGGCTGTTGACCCAAGATCATTTAACCATGAAATATTCACTGAGTGAACCATGGAATGGGCTGTTGACCCAAGATCATTTAACCATGAAATATTCACTGAAAGAACCATGAGACCCAAGAACATTCACTAAATGAACTTTCTCACACAGTAAATGACTCATCACAGCAGAATTATTCCAGTTCAACTACCATCAGATTTTTAAATGGTTTTCATAAGAGTTAGTGACTAAGTGCATCAGAGTAATAACAGAACGAATTAATTAACATAATTTATGTAAGAATGCAGATAAGAAATACCAGAGACAGACTAAGACTGTCTGTATTGTCCAGAGAACTTATTTTAGAAATCTATATTGAGAAATAATGCAAATTGTACATTCCAATCTACATAAATAGGAATGCAATTATTCTCAGAAATGCTCAGCCTTGGTCTCTATACCTGACTTTGGTGATTATTTTAGCCACGATCTCTACTTTTTTAGCCATTGTGTATACATGTGTACTTTGTACCCTGGTTTCTATTTTCGCCTTGGTCAGTACTTTTGGCCATAGGCGGTAGTTTTAACAGGGGTCACTACTTTTGACCAGGATCAATACATAGGACCATGGTCAGTACTTTTGGTCATGGTCAGAAACCTTTAGGCATGGTCGGTACTTATGGTTGTGGTCAGTATGTGAGAATCATGGTAAGTAATTTTGAACTTGGTCAATAGTTTTGAACAGTCAGTACTTTTGATCACCGTTAATACTTTTTGTCGTGGTCAGTATTTCTTGGCTTTGGTTAGCATTTCTGCCCAAGGTCAATAATCAACCAAACACGCAGAGGGAACAAAATACGAATGCCATGAATATATATGAATGAAGAGGTTCATCAGACTGGTTGGTTCAAATGAGTGATATTTTTACTTATTTCACAGTCAGTTTACCTTTTGTTCTCATGATGTTTCGACAGCTTTCAGCAGTCTTCTTCAGACGACTACCGCTAGATGGCGACACAGTAGTCCTTCAGCACAGGGGTAGTCACTCAGGTGTGTGCCCCCACGGCTGTGTCCTGGGTGGCTCTTCAAGAGATCGTCATAGATGGGTGAGAGCCGGTACAGTCCTTCGTCTCGGTTCATGCAGGCCTTGGTTTTTCTAATCCAGATCGCTTCTTTGATGCCTCTTGTCCTCCAGTCCGACTCCCTGTCCACAAATTTGGCCCCCTCCCAGTCTACAATGTGGTTTTGCTGTGTCATGTGGCCTGTGATGGCTGATTTGTTCATCTCCTTTTCCGATGTTTTTCTGTTGTTTCTGGTGTAGGGTCTGTTCATTGTTCATCTGATGTTGGCTTCATTCTTTTGTTTCATCTTTCTCTGTACTGTTGATGTGGTCCACTGTGGATACTGAGTGACTATGTCTGAAGGACTACCGTGTTGCCATCTAGCAGCAGTTGTCTGAAGAAGACTGCTGAAAGCTGTCGAAACGTCACGAGAACAAAAGGTAAACTGACTGTGAAATAAGTAAAAATATCAGCCATGAATATATGTCAGATTAGGGAGCCAGTTTACTGATAACTTTATACACAGCACAGTAACCTTGTGCCGAATGATTCTATTTGACTTATCAGTGAGTGACATCTGTTCATGTAATGGTAGACTCATGATGGACCGCTCACACCCAGAACCTGATGAAAACTGTCCATACTGGTCATACACTGGACATCAATACCTGGCCGTCATCTGCACTGCCTAGTCTGGTTCCAATAGGTCAACATGATCCTTTTGGGAAATGCTTCACAGTCCAGCCTGAATTGGTGGATACAGTATTTTCTGTCTACGTTTCTCAACATAACGGTGATGTAAGCACTTCTCACTTAAGATCAAGATTATGACGAAATGCTTTAAAAATATGTTTGTAATTTCAATGTAACAAGTACTTGACAGTTGACTGCATGTTTACTAGGGCATGATTCTTGCACTTATCTCGGTGTAACTCAAGCCTATGACTCAAAGAACTTTTTATGACCCTTATTTCAAAAAAAGATAATCATAAAGTTAGTTTTTCTATTTACACACGTTTGCAAGTTCAGTTTGTCTATTATTTATCAGCCATAAAAACAGTATCTAACTGGAAGTACAGATGGCATTGAGTATCAAAGCTTTCAGGGCTGAATCTGTTCTGTGATGTGCAAAGATTTAAAATTACTAAGTAAAGTAATGCACTAACAATTAAGAACTAATGATCTGAAAGATACTGGCTTTTCTAACATATTTTTTAGCAGAAAAGCATGCTGCAAATTAAAAAATGGTACAGATTTATTTATAGTTACATCACAATCTATTTATTGTATTTAACACCATCAACATCAACAGAAACTTGACTAACATTTCACTAACTCACACTCACCGAACTGATTATTCTTTAAATTTCACTAATATTGTGATGAGCTCATAAGTCTATTCTGCTCTTTAAAATAAATTCTACTCCTTAACAGTGGCTCCTTAACAGTGGGTCCTTAACAGTGGCTCCTAAACAGTGGCTCCTTAACAGTGGCTACTTAACAGTGGCTCCTTAACAGTGGCTCCTTAACAGTGGCTCCTAAACAGTGGCTCCTTAACAGTGGCTACTTAACAGTGGGTCCCTAACAGTGGCTCCTTAACAGTGGCTCCTTAACAGTGGCTACTTAACAGTGGCTCCTTAACAGTGGCTCCTTAACAGTGGCTACTTAACAGTGGCTCCTTAACAGTGGCTACTTAACAGTGGCTCCTTAACAGTGGCTACTTAACAGTGGCTCCTTAACAGTGGCTACTTAACAGTGGCTCCTTAACAGTGGCTACTTAACAGTGGCTCCTTAACTGTGGCTACTTAACAGTGGCTCCTTAACAGTGGGTCCTTAACAGTGGCTCCTTAACAGTGGGTCCTTAACAGTGGCTCCTTAACAGTGGGTCCTTAACAGTGGCTACTTAACAGTGGCTCCTTAACAGTGGCTCCTTAACAGTGGCTACTTAACAGTGGCTCCTTAACAGTGGGTCCTTAACAGTGGCTCCTTAAAAGTGGGTCCTTAACAGTGGCTCCTTAACAGTGGGTCCTTAACAGTGGCTACTTAACAGTGGGTCCTTAACAGTGGCTCCTTAACAGTGGGTCCTTAACAGTGGCTCCTTAACAGTGGGTCCTTAACAGTGGCTCCTTAACAGTGGCTCCTTAACAGTGGCTCCTTAACAGTGGCTCCTTAACAGTGGGTCCTTAACAGTGGCTCCTTAACAGTGGCTCCTTAACAGTGGGTCCTTAACAGTGGCTCCTTAACAGTGGGTCCTTAACAGTGGGTCCTTAACAGTGGCTCCTTAACAGTGGGTCCTTAACAGTGGGTCCTTAACAGTGGCTCCTTAACAGTGGGTCCTTAACAGTGGCTCCTTAACAGTGAAAACGGTCCACACCAAGACTAGAGCATTGTTCTGGAACCCGCATACACTGACGACAGAATTGCTAGTGCTTCTAAAGACCAAAAAAAGGCAAACTAGTCGCCGATGAACACCGAGCATTTACTTCTAAACAAATCAATCATTTGTCTGTATAACAAATACCGCCGACTGTGAATAATGACTGTTCCACTCACTCTTGCATGGTTATGCATGTCTTTTAGTCGTATGAGAAAACAGTTTTGACAAGAGACGGCAAGCTTGTGTGTGATGACTAATCAGTCTGATGAGATGATTTAAACTATCATATCACAGCAGTCATCAGAACCAGTGTTTTCACATCAGTAGACACATCGATGACGTCAACAACCCTCGGTGACAGACCCTCGATGACACAGACCCTCGATGACACAGACCCTCGATGACACACAGCTAGAACAAATCAGATTTGGTGGATGACTACAGGAATTACATATTCGCTACACAATACACATGTCATTCTGCCTACAGCCAGCTACAGACATTGCACTGGCCGTCTCCAACACTGTTCCAGGGCTCTCCAACTGGCATTACTCCTCAACGTCACAAAACAGTGATTTCAAAAAATGAGCCTCTTTAATCGTTGACGTGCACTTTGTGAGTGCACAGGCTGCAGTAGACTCTATCTACAATAGTGCATGCACTGGGTGGGGTGAGTGCACTAGCACAGCATTAGAGATGGGGCCTTTTATGGTCCACCTGATGTTCCACCAGACGGTCCACCAAACAGACCACCATTACTCGGCTGTTTTCAAACTGACTGGATTACTTGCTCTCTGATAAAGTAGCCCCACCATGTCGCAGCAAGAAACATCTAACTGCGCTCTCTGGTAGACTCATTCCTTGGGTCGACCGACAGAAAATAAAACTAAATTACCTAGAAGCAGCCTGGTATGTTTTACGGTAATAAAATATTAATTCTTGGCATTGCACACACACATGTGCACGTATGCATACAAGCACGCATGTGCATGTATGTATACAAGCACGCATGCCAAGCAACTACTCTCCAGCAGGTAGTAATTACAAAAAAATGTAATGCTAAGATAATAATGCCTAAATCTCTTTTACCTGAAAGGTGTGTCGTGACTCTCACAAGGTCTTCATTGGTCCAGCTTTGTTGACTTGGTCGATCCACCAAGTCTGCGGCCTACACGAATATAAAACATACCGTAAATATCTACATGAACCAGTTGAAGATCGACATTTCATTGTAACACATTTATCTGATTTTACGATACTTTTAATGACAAACTATCTTGACTGGAGCGCAGTGGTTGAATGGTCAGGGAGCTGGACTGTGTGGAAACTTGGGCAATTTCATTCACCCTACATTGTCGTTGGTCCCTTGCTCTAATGATAACTCTTGCTCGTCCCTGTTCATGATTCTGCCTAATGATTCGTGTATGTTGCGCCTCCGAGCTCAGATTCCTAGGGATGCAGGCGCTACAGAAGAATATTATTATTCTATCTGGTGTCTATGCCAGGGAAGTAAAA
This sequence comes from Paraescarpia echinospica, assembly GCA_020002185.1. Classification (NCBI taxonomy): domain Eukaryota; kingdom Metazoa; phylum Annelida; class Polychaeta; order Sabellida; family Siboglinidae; genus Paraescarpia; species Paraescarpia echinospica. Next base: position 25,989,753 of record CM034532.1, read on the forward strand.
GATCCCACGCAAGGAATTGAAAAAATCTGTCATGAACCCACCGAGCTGGGATTTCATTCTCCAAACTCCCATTGGCATGAATGTCTGGAAAGGACCCCGCCAATTAATAACAGATGACGAATAACTTCTACCCCTGCCCTTGCACAGCGCGACCCCGCCCTTGTGTAGTCCCAAAACATCACCCCAAAATTTGTATATTTAAGAAGCAGCAAGGCATCGCTGATTCCCCCAGACACGTGGATCACACGAGGCCCAAAGAACACATGTCACTGATACGAGTAATCCCAACGTAACAAGTACTTGGTGGTCAGGACCTGCTCCAGTGTAACCTCGTTCCATCATTGCAGGGATCAGTTTCTGTCCGGATTGAGTTCTTGCTGTCAATACCTGACAGGGTGTTTCATAAATAGGGGTGGGGTGTGGGGAGGTTCACAGGGGATCACAGATGTTCCAGTCAAGGAACAGATGACCATGACATGACCACAAGTCTTGACCAGACCACTGGCTGCTGCAACTGTGGCCTGGGTGTTGCAAAGGTCATCTCTTGTCATCAATGTTTCATCCTGTTTTCTGTCACTGTTGTATTTTATACATAGTCGAACCCTGCTTTATGGTCACCTCAGTAATGCAGCCACCTTGCAATTAAGGTAATCTCAGAACAAACCCAAATGATTTACAAACCAAATTATTTCCACATACAGTAAAGTATAGGACATTTGTCCAGCTAATATGGTCACCTCGCTATTCAGGTCACCTTTGTGCAGTCCCATCCCAAAGGTGACCTTAATAGTGATATGTGTTAAGCATCAGCGATATACCTTTTGTTACAAGAAGATATGACTATTGTCTTTAACCTTTTGAACCCTGGAAATCTCAACCAAAATAACCAATACCCTAGGCTCATGACGGAAAATCAAAAAAATTACTGCCATGCAACCAACAGTGGTTTATGTCATGTATTTAAAGTCTGAATGCCATGAACACACTGTAAACTGTTTCTACCATCAACTAGCACCAGTATTCTTTTTTGTTGTGCCAATCTGTCCTGCAAGTTGCGCCATCTCTGATGCATAGATACCAGCGACAATAACCATATCAGCATGTTGTCTTTGTCTTCTTGTAAGGAAGGTGCATGGCAGCAACATTTGGATTAGCCTTGCGATATCTGTTGTAGTTGTAAACAACGCACACATTACTTCCTGTAGCCTCTATGGATCTCGCAGGTTGTAAGTACACACAACGCACACATTACTTCCTGTAGCCTCTATGGATCTCACAGGTTGTAAGTACACACAACGCACACATTACTTCCTGTAGCCTCTATGGATCTCACAGGTTGTAAGTACACACAACGCACACATTACTTCCTGTAGCCTCTATGGATCATTACTTCCTGTAGCCTCTATGGATCTCACTCTATGGATCTCACAGGTTGTAAGTACACACAACGCACTCATTACTTCCTGTAGCCTCTATGGATCTCACAGGTTGTAAGTACACACAACGCACTCATTACATCCTGTACCCTCTATGGATCTCACAGGTTGTAAGTACACACAACGCACTCATTACTTCCTGTAGCCTCTATGGATCTCACAGGTTGTAAGTACACACAGTGCACTCATTACATCCTGTAGCCTCTATGGATCTCACAGGTTGTAAGTACACACAACGCACACATTACTTCCTGTAGCCTCTATGGATCTCACAGGTTGTAAGTACACACAACGCACACATTACTTCCTGCAGCCTCTATGGATCTCGCAGGTTGTAAGTACACACAATGCACACATTACTTCCTGTAGCCTCTATGGATCTCACAGGTTGTAAGTACACACAACGCACACATTACTTCCTGCAGCCTCTATGGATCTCGCAGGTTGTAAGTACACACAACGCACACATTACTTCCTGTAGCCTCTATGGATCTCACAGGTTGTAAGTACACACAACGCACACATTACTTCCTGTAGCCTCTATGGCAGGTTGTAAGTACACACAACGCACACATTACTTCCTGTAGCCTCTATGGATCTCGCAGGTTGTAAGTACACACAATCCATCATCACATTACTCCTGTAGTTTTATGGATCCTCGTGAGGTTGTAAGTACACACAATGCACAATATTTCATTCTTGTAGCCCTATGGATCCTCACAGGCTGTAAGCACACAACGCACACATTACTCCTGCAGCCCCCATGGATCCTCGCGAGGCCAGGCACACACAACTATCACATTACATCCTGTAGCCTCTATGGATCTCACAGGTTGTAAGTACACACAACGCACACATTACTTCCTGTAGCCTCTATGGATCTCACAGGTTGTAAGTACACACAACGCACACATTACTTCCTGTAGCCTCTATGGATCTCACAGGTTGTAAGTACACACAACGCACACATTACTTCCTGTAGCCTCTATGGATCTTGCAGGTTGTAAGCACACACAATGCACACATTACTTCCTGTAGCCTCTATGGATCTCACAGGTTGTAAGTACACACAACGCACACATTACTTCCTGTACCCTCTATGGATCTCACAGGTTGTAAGTACACACAACGCACACATTACTTCCTGTAGCCTCTATGGATCTCGCAGGTTGTAAGCACACACAATGCACACATTACTTCCTGTAGCCTCTATGGATCTCGCAGGTTGTAAGCACACACAACGCACACATTACTTCCTGTAGCCTCTACGGATCTCGCAGGTTGTAAGTACACACAATGCACACATTACTTCCTGTAGCCTCTATGGATCTCGCAGGTTGTAAGTACACACAACGCACACATTGCTTCCTGTAGCCTCTATGGATCTCACAGGTTGTAAGTACACACAACGCACACATTGCTTCCTGTAGCCTCTATGGATCTCACAGGTTGTAAGTACACACAACGCACACATTACTTCCTGTAGCCTCTATGGATCTCGCAGGTTGTAAGTACACACAACGCACACATTGCTTCCTGTAGCCTCTATGGATCTCACAGGTTGTAAGTACACACAACGCACACATTGCTTCCTGTAGCCTCTATGGATCTCACATGTTGTAAGTACACACAACGCACACATTACTTCCTGTAGCCTCTATGGATCTCACAGGTTGTAAGTACACACAATGCACACATTACTTCCTGTAGCCTCTATGGATCTCACAGGTTGTAAGTACACACAACACACACATTACTTCCTGTAGTCTCTATGGATCTCACAGGTTGTAAGTACACACAACACACACATTACTTCCTGTAGTCTCTATGGATCTCATAGGTTGTAAGTACATACAGTGCACTCATTACTTCCTGTAGTCTATATGGATCTCACAGGTTGTTAGTACACACAATGCACTCATTACTTCCTGTAGTCTCTATGGATCTCACAGGTTGTAAGTACACACAATGCACTCATTACTTCCTGTAGTCTCTATGGATCTCACAGGTTGTAAGTACACACAACGCACACATTACTTCCTGTAGTCTCTATGGATCTCACAGGTTGTAAGTACACACAATGCACTCATTACTTCCTGTAGTCTATGGATCTCACAGGTTGTAAGTACACACAATGCACTCATTACTTCCTGTAGTCTCTATGGATCTCACAGGTTGTAAGTACACACAACGCACTCATTACTTCCTGTAGCCTCTATGGATCTCACAGGTTGTAAGTACACACAACGCACTCATTACTTCCTGTAACCTCTATGGATCTCACAGGTTGTAAGTACACACAATGCACACATTACTTCCTGTAGCCTCTATGGATCTCACAGGTTGTAAGTACACACAATGCACACATTACTTCCTGTAGCCTCTATGGATCTCACAGGTTGTAAGTACACACAACGCACTCATTACTTCCTGTAGCCTCTATGGATCTCACAGGTTGTAAGTACACACAATGCACACATTACTTCCTGTAGCCTCTATGGATCTCACAGGTTGTAAGCACACACAACGCAGGTTGGTGAAGTTGTTGAAAGTTCTAAACTTTAAAAAGCGGGCCTGCAGTAGCACTGGCATATGTAGTGTCTACGGCGGGGGCAAACGATGTCTTCAACCGTCCACACATGGACACCATTATCAGCACACCTGCACTGCTGGCAAGGGGGCGACACATCACCTCCTTCATTATCAACCATGGCAACCTGAGCAGCATTGCTGTCATTGGAATCTGATGACGATGAAATTACATGAGACAGATAATCAACATCAGTTCATTTTCACTGTCCGAGTCTAACGTTGCCAAAACCTGCAGTGTAGTGAATCTACCTGCTTTGCTCGTAGTTGGTGTGGCATTGTCAATTGAACATTTCATGTTGTGTGGTAGAAGAAATCCAAGTTACAACACAAATATAATGTCCCGCCAATGAGCAAGTGACTTTTGCCGAAGTGTATTTGTTAAATGAATGTTGATTGGCTAGCTCTGCAGGAGATAGGAAATGCATTTGTTTATGTTTTTAAATGTCATGTGCGCACAGCCTGGAATATTGGGCAGATGATGAAACATGTCTAAAAGGTTAAGCATACACTGCACTTAACAAATATTTGAGACGTAAGTGTACAGTGGTGTACACCCATTTTAATTGGCCACCTCAGCAGACGTGACTGACAGGCGATTTGTACATCTCACATATGAGCAACAGGATACCAGAAAACTGTATCGTCAGAAAATGTTGATATCTTTTCATCACTGATCATTGAATCTAAGTGTGACACTACTAGAAATAAAATAACGATGGATTCAACAATCAAGGTTGGCATTGGAGATCGCTGTCACGATGTCAGATGCTATTAATAATGTAGTGTATGCTAATTAGGGCATGTACGCTTAATAGAAGGAATATGGTAGCTAATTAGGACATGCACGCTTTTTCCTTTAATTGTTTATTTAAAAGTCCAGGTGCATATTTCTCCGACTGCTGATAAGCCAGAAATACGTGCTCCGGAATAAGTAGCTTTTTAGGCGAAGCATAGAAAATGTCTCCACTCAATGTATGCAATCTAAAAAAGTAAAAAATAAAGGTAAGTTCTTATATAGAACAGTATCCAGTCCTCAGGAGTCAAGACTGTTCAATGCGCTTTACACTTTACTCCCTGGCAGACCTGTTCAATCGAACACCATCTCGAATTTTCTGGGAAGCATTCAGCCACACTGCACTTAATGTGCGAAAACTATTTGTACACAAATAACCACCGCTGTCTATAGCCGTGTACTCATTCATACAGCTGAATGAACTGTGCTACTGCGCTCAACTCTACGTGCCGTATGAGTCTTAGACGCACGTTTCATAAAAGATAGATTCGTGGTAATGCAGTTTGGCAGAAACAACCTTGGACAGTCCACTAGGGGTTCAGTGTAGCTCAACATGACATGTAGGGGTCTCACATAGTCATACAAGTATCCACCAGGTGGAAGAATGACGGCACAGATATGACCCACGTCGCGTGCGATGTGCCGGTGGCAACGCAGTAACTTGCATAAAGGACATATTTACGATTCTGGTATGGATTCAAGGATCATCACATGAACGAACTTTGATGAAATGACAGTGGCTAACCCTGAGCCATGCTTCAAGTAAACTATTAGATGCAGGGAAATGATGAATTGATGCCAAAAGTTAGGATGCGTATTATACATGGTAATATAGGAATTCTGTAAGAATTTGCAAAAGTCAGGGTGCATTTTATACATGGAAAATTACGGTATGTCAAATGTTAGTCTGCAAGGAATCAAACAACAAGAGACACTAACATCATTCACCATCCTGTGTTGTGCTACTGTCCGGTGACCTTTGAAATCTTCCGATTCGAGCAAGATCTCATACATGGACCCACATCCACCTGTGGAGACAAACAGAGCCATGAGAACTAGTTACTGTGAAAAATTCCCATATCATACAATTCCAACATGCCTCAGACTGATAATGAATACATGTATTCGTAAGTTTGGTTTTGATTCTAGATAAATTTAGTACACAACAACTGATAGAGCATATTTACTGAATTGAACTTTACAAGTGTTTTTAACGTAATTTTAATAAAGCATATTTTAATAAAATGTAAAAACTTGGCAATTTAAAATACAACGTTTTCCATTTAATCCAAATAAACATATCTGACCACAATACTGGTTGCTTGGTAAAAGACCAACTTTGGAAGAAATTTGTGTGATGCACCTGTACCTTGATAAGATTGGTTATACGGTTAAACTTTTCTTGCCTAGATTACAGTTCAAGTTAGATAACTATTAACCAGCATACATGGCATATCCACAAAGCTGCAGTTGAGTGAGGAATGTTAAATATAATTTCTTAGTACTTCAAAAACACAAGTACATCATCAAATGTTACAGAAACTACAAGATGAAGTTACCTGATATATCTGCTACTTGGACATGTGTGGCTTTGGGAAATTTCGTTTTCAGTAGACTCTGAATGCGCTGTTCCCCTTCTGTCTGCTGCATGTCACTGCTGCATAGTCGACAGATGACCTGCAAGCCAGGCCTCATCTGAAAGCAACAACGAACAGTAAGATTATCACGTGACACAGGTCTGTCGAAGATCGAATGAGGACCCGAAAAAGTTATCTTAATTTTTGTCAAATCCAATATATTGGTACCGACAAAAATTTATTTAACAAGAGCTTGATAAACTGTGATAATTTGTTTTGTACTTGGAATTACAGGATGAAGAAAATAAATTTTGCAAAGACGCTAATATATAATAATAATAATAAGCATGTTCGCGTTTCAAACTATGTAAGATTCGCTTATGCCATTTCACAGATCTGCTTCATCAGTTCGTGCCATTCGATGCGGTTGAGAGCATGTAGCTTTCTGATGTCCCCGGAACTGCGCTGTTGCAAGCCAACTTTGTTCAAGTCCCCGTTCAGCATCGTTGGCAATGTCACCCGAGGTGGCCCACGAAAGCGACCCTTGTCCGGCTTGAAGCATTCTTCAATGGCAAGCTGGGCATGGACATTCATTGGCAAACGTAGCACGTGTCCGAAGAATCGCTACTGGACTTTTCAGACCAACCGGCTGATCAGCTCGCACTGGCATCGATAATTTAAGGTTTCTGTAATCATCTTCTGTGGGTAATGAACACCGATTGTCTGACGCAAACGATGGCGATGGTATGAATCCAGTCAGTTTAACTCCATCTGAGTCGGACCCCAGGTGCCCATGTTGTAGGTCAGCAGTGTCAGAACGAACGAACGAACGAACGAACAGCTTCAAACTGATCTGACTCTGCCTGAACCAGACAGTCCACAGCTTCCGAAATGCTACATCTGTGAGCTGCAACATCCTCTGCTTCTCCCAGTAGTGAGCCTAGCTTCTTTGTCATCCGCCACTCCTCAGATATTCGGTCGGTGTGTCTCTGGACAGATGTTCTTTCGGTTCTGGATTCGTTGATGGTGCGGAACCATTCTGCCAAGCTGCGTGGGGCAATTTCTTCAATTTGGTCCAGGAAAATTCGGGAATAACTAACAAAGTCAGTGTCATCTCTATATTCAATGTCAAGTGACAGGTCGATGTCAGTGACTGGTCACTGAGGCAGCTCTGCCCACAGGGTTCTCAAGGTAGATGATAAACAGCACAGGGCTGAGACTATAACCTTGAGGTGTGCCTATCAGTATTATTGTCACGAAAGAAGGACATTCTCCGAACAACTTGCGTGGTTCGAGCGATGTGTTTGCAAGGAGAAGTCTCATCATTCGAATTTCTGATTCTTCAAGGAAGATTGAAAGTATATCCATCAGCTTATCTCGTCGGATGGCATCGAATGCTCGGCTCATGTCTAATCCTCTGTGCCTTAGCACACAACCATCGGTACCCAAACACTACGTCAGCTGTATTTCAACCTAGACGGAATCCACTCTGAAAGGAATGTGTCAAGTTTTGATGCAGTTAGGCACAAAACCACTAGCGACAGCATTTTGCGCAGGACAGTCATTAGGATGACAGGTCTCAAACCCGTTAGAGGCCCCACTGTCTTACCAGGCTTTTGTAGAAGGATTAAGACACCTCTACCATAGTACCAAGTTCCAGTGTTTCATGTTGTTCTAGCGCATCATTGAATGTTTTCGTGATGGGGTTTGCCAGACATGCGGACGCGTACCTTAGCAGCTCTCCCGGGATGCAGTCGTAGCCACTTGCTCAGTCCCATCGCTGCTAACACTTCGTTAGTTGCAACGGGTGTGGGCAGCGCTGTTGGGGGGCCTTCAAATGTTGGGATCCATTCGGTTATGAAACCGCGGAACTGTTTGCCAAATTATTCACTGACCCTTGCACTGAACTCAGCCGGATATCTAACAGTTTGACCTTCTTCCTTGTGTATCGTGGCATGAATGTAAGGTTTGTTAGTCAACATCCTAACTGCGTGGAACATCTTGGCTTCATCGTGCAGCCTTTCGACCTCAGTTGCTAACTCGTCTAATCTAGCTGACCCGTTCTCTAGAGCTTTTAGGTGCATTGCATGAAGGTGTTACTGATTCTCAGTTGTAGTTCTTTTTGGGTGATCGACATCCTGTTTAGCTCTGGGCAGTAGATGGTGTGGTGCCTAGCTGTCTGTGGGACTGTTCCAAGGGTGTACTCTGTAGATGATTTGACTGCATTTTAAATGGAAACCCATCTATCGCTTGGGCTGATGTTAGTGTCTAAGTCCCGAAGCGACTTGGTGATGGCTGCGCAATATTCTATTTTCACACGATAGCTTTTTTGTGCAGTATCGCACACGCTTTTCAGAAATTCATTTGTGCATTGTTACCAAACACACGATGCATATTTAGCTTGGCTATAATTATGCGGTGGTTGCTATTTAGAAGTGTTCCCGCATATGATCTCAAATCTATGAGCAGACATCTGTGTGGCTTACGACATATGATAAAGTCTATCATGTTATACATGGGGACTACATGTCCAGTGGATCTATCAAGTCTCTGCCCTTGCCATGTAGTTCTGTGACGGGCTGCATGGACGAAGGCGATATTACACACAAACAGGATGTGAGTTTCCAAGAAGCCAGTGCCACACTGTTGATGTTGTGACGACCACGAGTATGTCTACCCACGAACTCTTCGTTATCTTCACAGCAACCCAGCTTACTGCTGAAGTCTCCCGCTATGTAGAACAACGCATTTGACATGCACCAAGTCATAATCCAGTCTGTTGATGAACGTTTCCTGCTCCTCGTTATCCTGGCTGACCCTCTGTGATGTTGGACCATAGGCTTTGACTACCGTCACGACGGAGCTACTTGACATGCGGATCTGGATCACACCAACCCTGTCAGATACCGACCAGTATCGTATGATCCTGTTTTCGAGCCAATCTGCAACTCCAAAGCCCATGCTATAGTGTCTTGACTCAGATGGTATTCTCCAACGCAATCATCAAAACCGTTGGGACACTTGGTTTCCTGAAGACAACACACAGCGACCTTCCGCCATTTGAGATCTCCGGACAGTTGGCAATGTTTAGTTGTTGACCTTAATCCTCTGACATTGAACAAACTTAAGATCATGCATCAATACGTCACTTTACAAGTTTGATTCCCGAGGATGGATGACACAATGGCGTTGCCATCTAGCGAGAGTCAGCAATACAAAACTTCATTATACAACGGTTCTATCATCTAGCGAATGTCAGTCTTCTTGTGACGGTTTGTTTATAAACTATTACTCAAATATCGCTAAAATTGCCAATATGTCAGGTTTGTAGCAACTGCGCTTGGTATCAGTGTTCTCATCATGGTCACTAACATAATAATATAATCCTTGTTCATTATTACCACATCGAATGGCAGTATGAGTGCAGCAGGACATCTAAATGAAAGAAGACATTTTAAACGAGGGGCGTCACCCACCTCGACCAATCAAGACGCTAATACCATCTATATATATTAATGCGCTAAATTTGGTTCATTGTAAGACGTCTTTAAGTGTATCTCAACCGAGGCAGAAACTGACGGTCGAATGACATATCAAATTTAGGCAAAATATTATATAGACATTATACATTTATAATTATAGACTTATAGTCAAGACATGATTGATGAGATAAGTCACATAACGACGAAATCGAGATGGGCCCAAATTCTACACAATTGCCGCTTATTCGATTATTATTGTTGGTCTAATATACACATGCCACATTGCAGTAGCGGGTCCAGCCGGAGTTGTGGATGTTTTATTACGTAAGACCGAGGCACTGAATCATGGTTAGATCCCTCAATAAAAAATGGAGAAATATTCCCAAGCAACTTTAACGTCTTTAGAAAGGACAGAGAAACAGACACTACTGGAGGGGGGGTATTTCAAATATCAAAAGATGACCTCATAACAAGCCACCTACCAGACCTAGACACTAACAGTGAGAGCATTTGGACTGAAACCCAGATAACAGGAATGAAACCAATAATCATGTGTACCCTCTATCGTCCCCCAAATGACTCTCATGGAACTCAAATCGAAGAACTAGACCTAGCCCTTTCTAAATTAGGTAACAAGATCAACACACATAATGTCATCATTACTGGCGATTTCAACCTCCCTAACATCAATTGGGAAATTCACCAAGTCACAACTAACAATGGATACAGTACAGCTGCTGCCAATAAATTACTCTCTCTTACAGAGGAACATGGTCTGATCCAACATGTCAAGGAACCCACGCACAGACAGGGAAATGCCAACAATATTTTAGATCTTGTCTTCACCAATAGACCTGGGTTAATAAAGAAGATAAATGTAGTAGACGGAATAGCAGACCATAGCACAGTCATTATTGATGTAAACATTTCGCCCAAACGCAAACATCGTCCAAAACGTAAAGTCTTCATTAGAAATAAAGCCGACAATATTAACATCCAGAAATCTCTTGAAAACTTTACACATGAATACTTCTCTCAAAACCAAAACATGACTGTCAATGACAAGTGGAATCTTGTTTCCACGAAAATCATCAACATTATGAACCAATATGTACCGCACCGACTTACTACTTCAAGACACAATCTTCCCTGGTTCAATAAAGATTTAAAGAAAATGTGCAAAATAAAGAAACAGCTATATAACAAAGCAAAAAGAACTAGAAATCCAGAAGACTGGAAAGAATTCTGTGACATCAGGAGAAACATGCATAAACACCTTCGTTCTGCTAGACTATCCTACATAAGTCAATTCCTGACAACAACAATAACAGAGAAACCTAAATCATTTTGGAGCTTCATTTCTAAACTTAGACAGGATAACCAGGGTATTGGGGACCTTAACATTGCTGGTAACATCATTAGCGACGACAAACATAAAGCAGAAGCCTTAAACAATCAGTTCCAAAGTGTCTTCACACACGAAGGAAATTCCACCCTACCAGATATGGCCAGAAGTCCACATGGAGAAATCCCCAAACTAACAATTACACTTAAAGGAGTACTTGATCAACTTTCCAAAATTAACATTTCTAAATCGCAAGGACCAGATGGCATTCCACCATGGTTCTTAAACAGATATGCCTCTCATCTAGCACCAGTAATACATGACATTTTCCAATCATCTGTTGACTCTGGACAAGTCCCCAATACCTGGAAAGAAGCCAATGTAACAGCAATTTTTAAGAAAGGAAGTAGAGCAGAAACATCTAACTACAGACCAATATCCTTAACACCTGTGGTTTCTAAACTTCTTGAACACATCATACATAGTCACATTATGAAACATCTTGAACAGCACCACATTCTAACTGACCACCAACATGGCTTCCGTGCCAAAAGATCAACTGAAACACAATTAATTCAAACAATCCATGACATAAGCAAATCACTTGATGAGAAGAAATCTGTAGACATGGCCATCCTTGACTTCACCAAAGCATTCGATAAAGTTCCACATAAAAGATTAATCCACAAACTCAAACACTATGGCATCACAGGCCCAATATCATCATGGATAAATAGCTTCCTTACAGGAAGAACTCAACAGGTCGTTATAAATGGATCTAAGTCAACATCAACTCAAGTCATTTCTGGGGTACCACAGGGCACAGTACTGGGGCCCCTACTTTTCCTACTTTACATAAATGACCTGCCAGACAATCTTTCCTCAACTGTTCGCCTTTTTGCAGACGACTGCCTGTTATATTCACCGATTAAAACTGACCAAGACACATCTGTCCTCCAAAACGATCTGCTCAAACTTGAGAAATGGCAACACACGTGGCTTATGAAATTCAACCCCACTAAATGTTATACAATGACAATAGCCTCAAGAAAACCGACACCAAATCTCTACACATTCTGCGGACAACAACTTAAATCTGTTGAATCACACTGTTATCTTGGCATACATATATCAAATACATTAAATTGGACAATACAAAGCAACTCGGTCACAAAAAAAGCACAACAGACATTGGGAATGATTAGAAGAAATTTAAATAAATGCCCAACCCAAATCAAGTCCATAGCCTACACAACCCTTGTCCGCCCCATACTTGAATATGCGTCAGCATCATGGGATCCACATTGCCTAAGAAATATCAAACTCATAGAAAGAACCCAGAGACAAGCCGCCAGATTTTGTAAGAACAACTATTCTAGAGAGCCTGGAACGGTAACACAACTCCTTAAAGATCTCCAGTGGGACACCCTCCAATCACGAAGAAAAACCCAAAGACTTAGCATATTATATAAAATGGAACATAACCTCATAGATATCCCACTAGATCAATACACCAAACGCAACACCAGATGCTCACGTAAACATAATAAACAGTTAGTACAAATCAGGCACTCGACAAACATATTTGGAAACAGCTTTTTCCCAGTCACAATAAAAGAGTGGAATTCTCTACCTCCAAGCATTGTATCAAGTACGTCACTGAATTCATTCCAGATTAGCCTAGCCCAACATGTAAAAAATTAATCCATAAGAGCCACCATGCGCACTGGCGTGATGTGTCCATAGGACATTTTGCCAGTCAAAATACAGATACAGATACGGCCGTCAGTATCACTAGCATTGACAGCGGTCAACGCATATTATCGTTCATTGTGGCTTGATAACAAGTATTAGCAACGGCATTTTGCAGGCTTAGACTTAAAATTCAACATTTACGGCCAGTGACGGCGTATTCAAACAAACCTGAAAGGCCTCTCTACGCAAGCTGTTAATGACGGATCTTACTAGAGGAAACATATTTTAAAGTACAAGTTCTTCCGCTGTCCTTTGATTTGGGTGTTCTTATAACTGCTGCCCTCTTGCGGAAGGTTTCTGTGTGTGAGTTAGTTTATCTCCACAGCGTGTCACCACTCATGAAAGCAACCTCGGATGTCTTTGTACACTTTCTCATAATGGCTAGTCATTCGTTTCAAAACGTATTTACCTACCTTATAGCAACCCCTATATGCATGATGTGGAACATGATTTGTGGCGGCAGGAATGTGTCCACACACTGGTGGTCCTGTGCCCCGCACACATAGCGCTCTCGCTTGCTACAGCCTACGGCTACGCTAAAGTTTTCCGTGGCTGGACCACGAGATCCCATGCAGGTTTGGCTTGGAGCCTCAACGTGTCCAGTTACCGTATTGTGTCGCTAAGTAATTGTTTCTAGCTCCCGTATAGAGGCTGTGCGTGTGACGTCACCATTTTTGCGGTCTGCCATCTTGGAGTACAAGCGCTGGAGTACAGACCGCCCCGCGCGCACCCGCATTGTGAATGTTCACTGATGCAGTAAATCTTTTCTTTTCATCGTTACACCGTTATTCGCGAAGGATGGTAAACTTTTGTGGAGTATTTGCTTGCGGCAAACGAGCTGACAGAGATAGTCATTTGTCGTACTTCAGACTGCCCACAATTCGCCATACGCAGGGGGAACAAACTCGACAACTTTCGGAGGAACGACAGCGTGTCTGGCTTTCCAACATAGGCCGGTCAGACATTAAGCCGTCCAACTACCCATACACTTGTGTATGCTCGTTGCACTTTGTGACTGGTAAGTAAGATTAATGTTAAGGCCGTGTAAATTATTAACTGTTACATACATAAAATGAAGTCAGGTTTATGTAACTAACAGCCTGTCTATCTAACAATAACAGCCTGTGACTGTGTCGGCCATGCCCATGGCTTTGCCTATCACCTATGGCTATGCTATTGGCTGTGTTGTGCCATAAATTCCATAGCAACCATAGCCTATGTACTTGATTGACTAGCAAATTTATAAAAATAGAATTATACACTTCTTTATTAATACAATATAATAAAAAATATAACATTGACTGAGTAACACTAACATTGTATACAGTAAAATACCTGCTGACAGTTTTATGGATGTATCAGTCACAATTTGTATTGTGTATCAATGCTACAGTGGGTTTTAAGCCATAAGACAATTTCAATACACATTACATATTTATTAAATATTCTCAGTGCATGTTTTAATGTTTTTTTATATATTGTTTTGTAGGCAAGCCTGCCAGTTTGTATGACAAAACAAACTGTGACTGGGCACCCACCATAAACCTTGGCCACGACAAGCTCAAGCCGTCAGATGGAGCAACCAGTTTGTCACGATATGAGCGCAAAGTTGATCGTGCTGCTAACAGAGCTCGCCTAGACATGGCCAACACACTACTGTCCATGCAGACCTCCTTAGTGGAAGACCGGGCACATGATGTAGTACCACCAGCAGCGGACGATGATACAAAAGAGTGTCAGACTGATATGAGTGGGGATGTGGTGCGTGGAATGGAGGAAGAGATGAGGAGGCTGACGCTAGAGAACATCAGCTTAAAGCTGGAGTTGGCATCTGCAAAGTTGACTGAGTGCAGCTTAGCCGGCAATGACAACAAAGTGAATTTTCTTTCCGGCCTTCCAACTCACTACATCCTCATGCAGCTGTACAACTTTGTGTCACCGCGTCTACACGAAACACACAGATCATCCCTGACCAAGTTTCAGCAGTTATTGATGACATTGATGAAGCTCCGCCTGAATGTGTCGAATGAACTGTTGGGTTTTCTGTTCAACGTCAGACAGTCGACCGTCTCAAGAATTTTCTTGAACACACTTGATGTTCTGTACGTCATGATGCAGCCACTAATTATATGGCCAGGACGAGATGAGTTGAGGAAGACGATGCCGATGGAGTTCCGGCGTTATCTCGAGTCAAAAGTTGTGGTAATCATTGACTGTTTCGAGGTGTATATCGAAACACCATCAAACCTGGAAGCAAGGTCACTGACTTGGTCTTCCTACAAGCATCACAATACGGTGAAGTTCCTCATAGGAATTACGCCACAAGGGACCATTTCCTTCTTGTCGAGAGCTTGGGCTGGCCGAGTCAGTGACAAATACCTCACCGAACACTGTGGTTTCCTCGACCACCTCCTCCCAGGTGACGTTGTGATGGCCGACAGAGGGTTTGATGTGAATGACAGTGTGGGACTGATGATGGCAACCATCAAAATGCCTGCCTTCACAAAGGGGAAGAGCCAGATCCCAGCAGTCGAGCTTGAACGATCACAAAAACTCGCTCATCTGCGAATCCATGTTGAGCGTGTTATTGACCTGCTTCTTCAGAAGTACACCTTTCTGGGAGAAACAGTGCCAATTGACTTTCTCTTCATCAATGATGGAAAAGGAATCACCACGATTGACAAAATAGCCACTGTCTGCTGTGCACTTACAAACTTGAATGGGCCCATCGTTCCATTTGACTAGTGAGATTGCACAATGGTAGGAGGTGGCATGTGTGGAATGATATCCAAGAAAAAAGGGGAAAAAAAAGGCATGTCTGCGGTTTTTCATTTCACGTGAAAACCCTAGCTGCACTTATGAGTCCTGGGGGGACGAAACATGTCTGTTTAATATTAGTTGCTGTGTAGCACCAGGTAACTATAATTTTGTGTAAAGACTAAAGCTTCTGGTAAGAATAACATTTACAAATGTTATTATAATTAACTTTTGAATGGAAAACAATAAATGTTTGAAATTACATGTGTAAATAAACATGCTCTAAAAATAAATACACTTATTACATTATTTTTGGTTGATATTTTATACATCTGGATTTTAGCTTGAACCTGATTATATCAATATAGACACCAGAAGGAATAATTATTTTTGTGATGAAAGTGGTATGCTGTAATTGGTGTCACTGTGATTGATATGAATATATATATTGTAATTGCACCTGTCTGTTAGTAACATGTTTCGTCCCCCCAGGACTCATCAGTGCAGCTAGGATTTTCATGTGAAATGAAAAACTGCAGACATGTCAGACATGCTATTTATTTATTTATTTTTCCTTTTTTCTTGGGCATTCATGATTCAGCGTTTCTCCATTCTCTGTTTGCATTTGTTCTTTCGGCATTCAGGGCAAAACCACTTTCCCTTTGGTTCCGACAGCACACCCACACACATGTAGTGAAACCATTCATACTGACAGCTGTCACTGTCACAGGCCACCATCTCGCCACGCTCCTCCTTTCGGCAGTAACACCACACTGCTTGTGCAGCCTCACCAGTGTTCACAGTGTCCAAGTTCACAGCACAGCCAACCAGGGGTGGACGTGTGTGGCATTTTCCCAGCAGTTCAGGTAGCACACCTACTCGGAAGATGTGTCGGGCTTTTGGTACCATCTCTTCCCAGAGAATGTTATCCTTGTAGATGCGCTCGCAGTGATAGGACCTCTGTGTCCACACAACAAAGTCTCCATAGCTGTGCCCACACACAAACAGCTGACACTGTACCTGGTAGTAGTAGACATGTCCTTTTTGTAAGTGTAGGGTGCCATCTGCATTCTTTGCCAAACATGTGGCGCCTTCCTTTACCTCACTCAGGACCTTGATCGTACTTGGTGCTGGTTGAGAGGGGTCGGTGTGGCACACTTTGTGAAACCTTGATGCAGTCACCCTGCCAGCCCTGAACTTTGGCCACAGTCGTGAGTTGGCCTGAGCCCTTGTCGCCATCTCCACTGCCTCCGCCTGTTGAAGTGTGACAGCCAACGTGACAGACGAACACTTCTCCAGGACGACATGGAACGGCTGTTTGTACAGCTCATCCTGGAACATGTCCGAAAGCACTGCTGGAAAATTTACCTGGGCCTGTTTGGGAACAAACCCATCACTGTACGGAGGCAGAAGGGACAACACAACAGGCTTTGTGTCACCCAGGCTAAGTCCACGGAAAAAGCTGTCAAGCTCAGCATGACTTGGTGCGGCGATGTTCTTTGGTTGACGAACCCGAGACGAGACCGGCGACCCACTGGCAATGGCTTCGTCCAGTTGCTTTTTTTTGGTCAAGGTTGACGTGAAATCGATTTCACCAACCTCTCTGTAACGAACCTCTCGGTGAGTTGCTGGCAGCAGCCAATAAGCTGGCTCTTGCGTCACAGTCTTGCTGTCACGGATCTTCACGGTAGTATCCACCGCAAAGAGAAGTGTGGCGATGTGAGTGCAGGCCTCACCCAACCCAGCCATGCAGTCACAATGGGCGGTGCAGACAGTCCCAGCTTTATCTGCGATGATCCATGGCTGCAATGGCTTTTCGCGAAGTCTGCGAAAGAAGTACCTGTCAAACAGTGTAAAATTTTAGTACGGTGCAAACTAAATTTAGAATTGTTGACAATGTTATACATGCACAAATTAGGGCCTTAAAATACATAAATATATAGCTGCAAGGCCTTAAGTCATGGTTGTACCTACTTATCTTCTGCATAACAAAGTTGATGCATAAAGCAATTAATAATAAAAATATATATCCAGCCTTTTATGCTTATAAATATAGGGACCTACTATTTATAGTTACACAATAGCCATAGGCATAGCCCATAGGAAAAAGGGCATAGCCATAGGTATAATTACATGCACATATTTTATTGCAATTAATTTTATAGTCATTCTCATTAAGCTATTGTAATATTATTAATAGGGGGACTACCTACTTATCAAAACTAAATGTCTAAATTTACTGAAATCAAAGCTTACTTTCGCTCGTACAATGTGGTAGCCATTTTTCACAAAAACCGCCACATCGCTTATCCATCCTGACGTCAGCTGGTTGTACGCCTCTAGGCTTTTCCACGCCTTCATGTCTTCCATGGTGTAGAAAGATTTGTTAAAAATCAAGTAGTTCACTATGTCTGGGTATGATACAGCTGGGAAGCATGCTTCCTTCTTAGACCATGCCGAATTCGGCAAAGAATACGGATCAACGCTATCAACGATTCGTAACTTATCTAAATACCTCTGCTTTGTCAACACATCTAATGTGTCAACATACGGAACTTTAACTGTTTTTGAAGCCATACTGCGCGGTGCAACGACAAAGAAAACAATTTAGCGGCTCAGTGAACACACACAATGCGGGCGGTTGCGAACGGTTCGCTTGTACTCCAATATGGCCGCTGGGGGTTGTGTGCACGCATAGTGCTGACGTCATTAGACACCCTCTATTGTGTAGGTCTGCCACAATGGTTGGGTGATGTAGTATAGTGATTAGTAGCTTCACCTTCCGCTTCAGCCGCCCTGCCTCAACCGAGGCGAATTAATAGAAAGCCGAACTCGTTCAGTATCTCGACAAACTCGCAGTGGCAATAATATATACATATATATAAATATAGGCCTATTGTATAATTTATGATTCTATAGAACTCTATAGTAACTACCTATACGAGTCAGCCACCACCACTATATTATAAAACAATACGGTTCTCGATATGTCTGCATACTTGTTTGTTTGTGGACCAACATCTCCGTTAGTTTTACATGTATGGGGCTGAACCTTTGTGTGTACGATCTATAACGTGCCCATTTAGGGTGATTCGTAAATTTAGATAAATTCGTCTGGGTGGGGATTTGGGGGTTACAATTTTAAAATTGTGACCCTCCTATCTCCGTCGGTTTTGCGTGTATGTGGATGACATTTTGTGTGCGATCTAGCGGGTCCATTGGGGTGGTTTGTAGATTATTTAGATTTGTTTTTGAAATTCGTCCTGTGGGGATTTTGGGGGTTACGATTTTAAAATGGTACTTATCTCCGTCAGTTTTGCGAATATGGGGCTGTCATTTTTTGTGCGATCTAATGTGTTCATTGGGGTTGTTCGCAGATTTAGATTTGTTTTTAAATTTGTCCGGGACAGTGGGAATCTTGCGGTGTTCATACTGTTTTCCCCCGGACAACGCCATATTTATAACTCGGTTAGTTCTAGATAGTTTAATGGGACACCGTACGACATAGCATATACCTGAGTTAGTTGCACTTCGTTATTGAAGATTAAACGAAATTAAATACATTTTCAATATATGCAGTATAACGTTGTCGAAATGTTATACATCCCCAACAATTTCACCAACTACTCGCAAAATAACGTAAGTCCAATTAGACTATGTAGCTACCTCAGGTGAATGCATTCAACCCTAAATAACTTGCTGTCTTGATTGTCTGGAGTCAAATTAATACATATCAAACAGTTACACGGAGCAGATCAAAATAAATGGCATTGTTGTGGTTTTTCAACAGCGACTCGCTATGTGTTGTAGTTTGTTACATATCAATGAGAACAATAGTCTTTGAAAACATCAGTTCAATAACGACAACTACGTCATAATATAACGGTGTTGTATACAAGGATTAGAGTGAAGTCCCTATGCCCTACGACATCGGTGGAGACAAGTCTGAAGTACGTCCTTCAACTGTGTGACGTCAACGCGTCTCCAGTCTCTGAGACGAAACCCGTCTCCTCTTTTTTCTCCCGCTGCCGATTGGCCAACATTTCACGAATCACCAACACCGTGCCATACGACCCGCTCTTCGAAATATGGCGTTTTGTTTTCTCCTCCTTTCGCTTCTTCACCGTACAGTCATTCGTCTTTGCCGGCTTTTTTGTCTTCTGTCGAGTTCTCGCTCGGCGCTGCTTCACAATTCGCGCTCCCGCAGCCTTCGAGGCTCGTTTGCGTAAGACTGCAATGGCGGTGACGCAGACGACAATCAGCGTGCTGCAGACCGTTATTCGCTTCACGGCATCATACAGGTAAACGTTGTCTGAATCAAATAAAACAACAGTTTGCGATGAGGTTGTTCAATCTATTGCGAATATTTCTTGAAAATGTTTCGATATAAAACCATAACCCACCCTCTGGAATGTGCTCAAGTCTCAATGAAATTAAATACGACTGGGATTTTTTCAAACAGATTACATCCCCCCCACAACCCTCAGTTCTTCCAAAGAATAATATATTTGTCTGAACCCACAATAAAACAGTTCACAGAAAAGCATCGACACATTACTTGGTAGTTAAGACGTTAGCTAAAACGTAGTATGTTAACCGAATCAAGAAGCCTGTTGCACAAACCCAAGTTCAACCGAGGTCACAACAGAAAGTCAACTCCCTGGTGGTTAGTATATATATAGTTTTCACATGTGGTTAGTAGATCTACGCATGTGGGAATCTCATCTTCACACGTCTGCTAACAGACCTCCCAATCCTAGCCCCTGATATGCATTGTGAAAACATGTAATTTATCTTTGAAGATAACTTGCACAGGTATACGTAGGTCTACATCAAACAAAATCCGTTAATTTGTATCGGAAATCAGAGGAGCATCAAATGTATTGCTCGTCGGCCTCTATAGTGTATCATATTATATCTGCATAACTATTATCACATTAAATCTGCATAATTATTATTTATCTCTAAGATAGGAATACCCAGAACGTAACGATCTGAGATTAAGCATTTAGTGAATTGTCACGGCGCATTATTTTCATTAGAAATAGGCCCCTCTCTCTCTCTATATATATATATATATCTCTCCCCCCCCCCTCTCTCCCCCTCTCTCTCTCTCTCTCTCTCTCTCTCTCCCTCTCTCTCTCTCTCTCTCTCTCACTCTCTCTCTCATATATATATATATTCATAAATATATATATATATTATGCATGTAATTACAAAAATAAATATATCAAAATATGCCTGTAAATAAAATATATGAAAACAAATCCAACGTTTGTTACTGTTAGCACACAAGGGCATCGAAGATGACGATGACGTTAGTGTCTGTGATGTGGACAATGATCTTACCTGCTAAAGTTGATGCACTAGCCATCTGGGCTGAAAACGAATATAAATAAGAATGTAAATAATAAATTTGATAGACAGACAGACTTGTTTTTTATCCAGTTGTGCAATATGATATACGAATAATGATAATAATAATACACAATATGTTATAACAGTAACAATGTGAAATTTTAAATTGGTGTCATATTAAACAAACTTAGATGTGGGAGACTCCTATTAAGACTAAACAAGTCGCTCTCATGGGATTCACCTTGGTAGATGGTCAACTAGTTTATTAAACGTCCATTTCAAGTTGTGTAACTTAATTATTTTATTATTAAATAAGTAAGTTCCGTTTGCGGAGTACCACTAGTTGACTAGTAGAACGACTGACACGAGGCATGGACACTACTGACACGAGGCATGGACACTACTGACATGAGGCATGGACACTACGACGACACTTGCCCATTTGCACGGTGAAGACATACGAAACGTTCCCACGGTGCGTCACACCACGGATGGTGTTGAAGGCAGAACAGACGAAGAAATGGTGTCCGATCATGTCATGCGTGAGCGCTACCGTTCGGCCAGTGTGCGTCTTGTTGGTGGCAAAGTCGAAACAGCGGTGGCCGTAGGCGGTAGGGCGAGAGTCGACGATGACCGTCAAGTCAACCCCCACACCGACCGACTCAGTGGCAGGCTCCGTGCGTACGCTGGGTGGATCTGAAAACGAGACATGCTAATGCACGTACCGATTTTTTTTAAAATCAACGAAAAGGCTAGTATAGGTAAGTTCGTATATAGCGCAGTATCATGTCCTTAGGACTGTACTTTACTTCCCGGAAGATCTGTTGAAAAATATTTAAAAATTCCGTCGTCAATTAAAAACTTATCTTTACTTGCTTATCCACCGTAGCTCCCTAGCGCCTTGACCCATCTGTTGACAACTGGAATACTACTTATGGATTTTGAGATTGACCAATCCTTTTGGTTTGATGCGCCTCTGAGCTTGGTTTCCAAGGATTTAGGCGCAATAGAAGTTATCTTATTATTAACACCATCTCGACTTCTCTGGGAAGCATTCAGTCATGCTGCAATTAATGCGCGAAGACTATCCGCACACAAATACCCACCACTGTCTATAGGCGGGTACACAGCCGAGTGGAGTGGACGAACTTGCCCAAGGTCGACACGGCAGCACAGGATTCGAACCCGGATTCTCTCGATTGAAAATCCGATGCTCTAGTCCTGCGCTACCGCGGTCCACGCCATATACACTACCATTAGACAACGATGTGTTAAACTACTGAACCATATATGGCAAAAACAGTGCATTGCACATATGTATGTGTACGTCAACTAAAGAAATTTGTGTCAGTAAATAGTATTTTGTGTCTTATATAATTATATAATATTGCAATCGTACTGCTTGTATTTATGAGAATAGTATTGCTGTGATTTATGGTGCTGTTTTTCTTCACTTGTAGAATAAATTGTTCTACGTGCACCATTGAATTATATATGTATTACGTGTATTTAGAGTGGCTGGCATGTACCCTCATGATATAAATTACAACAATGTCTATATAAAATATACCATTGAACGTATTGTATCATAGTTTTCTATATACTAAACTTTCAACTTGTTATGGTCATCTTCGTGCAAATGCTTTATGTCACGCAACGTTCCCAGGATGTTTTAAGTTTTTGTCATCACTGCTTTAGTACTTCAGTGCATGTTGTAGTAAATCTGGAGGTTTATGTTTAAAGCAGACACCTGACTGATTCCGCAAGAAATACTCCGCAGTGTTAAACCAGCCATTTGGACATCCTAGCAATGATGTCATAAATAACTTGTGAGATCTGTCTGTCCATTAAAAGAACGTCAACCACTAGACTTCCTGTACTGCGTAAGACAAATCTATCAGCAAACTATTTGGTTCGCGAAAATGGCTAGGACAGTCACTAAACTAGTATTCGTTGTTGCATTATAATTTCAACAAATTTATTGCAGGATACTTACAGAAGACAGTCAGTGGCGCCGCGTGGTAGACCAGTGTGTAACTAGGCGAGTTCTCGGCCAGTAACAGACGACCATGCGACTGACGTCGAAGGTCCGTGGCCTGTAGAAATAATTCATATATTAGTATACTATTACTGTTACGGTAACTCAGCATTGTAAGTGCATCTCCTCCGAGGCGCTGATGTCCCTCGCCTCTTCCTATGTTCATATGCGTCCTTGGACCATTGGACTCAACAATCGGTGACGTATATAAAAAAGGTAGTTATTTAGAATTATTTACTTTTTCAGTGGACACATTGCGAGACATTCACCAGAGGGCGCCGCTGTTACTATACTATAATGATGACATCACTTGCTCTAGGTTTATTACTTCAGTGGGTAAACTGTTATTTCAGTTTTACGCGAGACGATTTCATTATGCGGACTGACAGGAATAGCAAAAAAAATATTTAAAATCGGTCCCAAAAGACGCATACAACCAAATTATTTCCCAAACCATGTATCCTTAACAACAACAAATACCAGGTGTTATATGGTACATACAGCTCACACCGACCAATTCAAAAACTCATAAATTGTAAAGACAATAGCAGACTGGAAGAAACTAAACGAGTCGCAAGTCCAGGCTGAAACCATAAACTATTTCAGCCGCGAGTCTTGAACACTCAATAACACGCACCCACCCCGTCGTAAACCATATAGCAAATAGTAACCAATCATATTCAGACCTACTCTTTTCAGCGAGAATTCGCTGCGGTATATCATGCGCGTCGTGCACGTGTACCGTCGGCCGTGCATCTTGCGGTTGGCGATGAGTCGCACGTTTGAGTGGGAGGTGCTGGTCGTTGGGCCGCTCGCAGGGCTCGTCTGCTCCCGGCCGTCGTCCAGCGACCTCCCGTCGGGGTCGGACCACACGTGATTCGGCCGGAAGACGCCGGAGAAGGGGACGGAGCAGAAGAAAGTGAAGACGTCCCCCTCGACCATCTGGCTCTCCCGCACCCCGACGACGCCGCAGTCTTGACTACCTGCATGGAGAGTCAAGTGTGACGTCGATGTGAGTCGAATTTCCAAGTTGTGTAATACGAGAATTCGTTACTTAATTATTCTTCCAACTTGATGAGCATTTTCACGAAGAAGAGTATGTTATACGTGTAATTTCATCGATGTAATTTTTCGTTGTGGTTGATTAATTTCTCATAGTCCACGAAACCGTGAAGCAGTACGTATGGGTGGTTGATAGTTGGTCTTCATTCATTTGATCAATCGGGCTCTGGTTGTATAAAGTTTATATTACCCTTGGTAAAATATATACAGTTCATTTAATTATCCTTATTTATCTTTACGCAAATGTTCGGGCACAAACACAGGCACGCGCAAGCACGCACGCACGCATTCAATCACTCCGTCACGCACGCACACACACTCGCACACACGCACAAAGGCGCGCGCGTAAATTAATCTGATTACAGTTTTGTGCCATCTGACGACTCCAGAACAACCACGTATTGCTGCTAGACGACTTCACAAAGACGAGCGAGAAACGGCTAAGCGAGACATGAGATCCCTACCTAGTACGCTGACCTGAGCGCAGTATGTAGGGCCACGGCCGTCTTGGAGGTCGACGTCGCAGCAGTACCAGCCGACGTCGTCAAACGTCACCCGCAGTATCTGCAAGGTAACCCGCTCGGAGGCTCTCGATTCTGACGTCCCGTCGGCGAAGAACAACCGGAAGTGAGAAGCCCTGTCGAGGTAACGGAGCCACGTGCACCCGCTGACAATACACATATGTGATTTATATTAACAACACCGTGATATTTGGCGAATAAAGCCACCAAACGTGTTATCGTGCGATTAAATAAACACAAAAACTCGAAACAAAGCTGTGAGTTTGTGCACAAAACATTTCCCATTGTATTAGGGATAACTCGGCGTAGAGTACGCAGTATAAATTACTTTTACTTACAAAGATGACGAATTACTGGAAAAAAAACTTGCTGATTGTGTAACATCCAGCAGCGTGGATCATTAAAATAATTAACAAGATCGGGGGTAATTTACAAGATGGACATTTTGCAACATAAACTATTTTGTCACTTGGCCATTTTTTACTTTTGTCTGTTTGGCCAGACTAATATCGTTGGTTCGACGATTAACTGTAAATAACACACACACGCACGCACGCACACATACACACACCAGGGGCGGATCCTGACAGGATAGGTGGGGGCCCAGAAACTGCCACTGGCGGCCGAAAACGTGTTGCTGCCGCTTCGTCGAAACTTCAGCTTCTCCACTGTCTCGGCACAACTGTGACATCGGAAGACGGGGAAAGGGGGGGGGGCTGTTGACAATTTCCGTCGCCGCGCAACCGTATCTTCAGCGCTTCAGCTTCCGTTGGCCTGGCTCACATCAGCGTAACTTCAGCTTATTGTAACCGGAACGGGGGCACAAAAAGGTCTACGGGCACGCCATAATTCCAAAGGTCTATGGGGCACGTGACACCTAAGCCCCCCTGGATCCTCCTATGGCCCTATGCACACGCATTCATAAGTTTTCAAATCCCCCATCAATCAATTGTATTAAATCTCTATTCACAAGGAATTGAAGCAAACAGCGCGATACATGGTATGTCTTGTCGATCGTGTTGGTCTTGTGCTGACCTGGTTGGGTGAGTCACAGACGCGTGTGTCCAGTTTGCGTGGCCGACGACCGTCCCCGTTGGAGACTGAGCGAACTCCCGGAACACGACGCTCGCGTTGAGCGACGGTAGGGTGCAGTGAAGCTCCAGCATCTCGCCAGAGCGCGCCACTGTGTTCTTCATATCCTCCCGCATAGTGCCGCTGGCAACCTCACCTGTCGGAAACGATGATGGCTTTTACTACCTTTCCGCGTACAAATGCACGTAAACATCTTATGTCAATTTTGTCAAAAGTTCCACCAACCTTACGTTAACCCTGAATGTAACCTTCGACCTGACCCTAACGATAAATCTAACCAGTTTTGCACATCATAACAATCGTAAAAGGGCAGACACTCCAACCCTGATGCGTTGTAGTTAATAACGATTTATAACGCCGCAATGAGAACATGTCTAAGAAAATTACCAATTCGTTTTGTGGAGAAGTATAATTGTAAACGTATTGACAACGACAGTGTAGAAGAAAAGAGTGGGAGAAAACATCTATAGCCTATACAACATTTTTTTACCAATTTCATATCCAACATCATCTGCGATCCACATTTCTCATGTGTATTTTCATTTCTACCTTTTCCCGTCCGTCTACCTACTTTCTAAAATTTCGAAGTTAAACTGGGTGGACCCGTTGTATTCGACACCGAAGATGCGGTTGAAAGCAAAGCAGGTGAGATTGTTGGCGCCGGCCATGTCCGTAGTGATGACGAGGCGAGCGCCGCTGCGTCTCTCGCCCGTCGCCTTGTCCAGCCACACGTAACGGTGTGCAGTGGGCCGTGACCACGCCATGATCGTCAGACTCTCGCCGACGCTATAGATATGGTGCCGAGGACGAACGCTCAAACCTGGTGGATCTGCGACAGCGACGATAGGTGTAATTATGGGTCGTTGACTAGTGTCAGTATTTATGTATACGT
>CM034532.1:26017452-26287452 GCA_020002185.1 Paraescarpia echinospica
GTCCAGTCCTACACACCATTGGTCAGTTCAGAAACACTGGCCAAAGCTGTCTCACTATGTCCGTAATGTCCAACCCTACATGCCACAGGTCAGTCCAGAAACACTGGCCAAAGCTGTCTCACTATGTCCATAATGTTCAGTCCTACACAACATTGGTCAGTTTAGAAACACTGGCCAAAGCTGTTTCACTATGTCCGTAATGTCCAGTCCTACACACCATTGGTCAGTTCAGAAACACTGGCCAAAGCTGTCTCACTATGTCCGTAATGTCCAGCCCTACACGCCACAGGTCAGTCCAGAAACACTGGCCAAAGCTGTCTCACTATGTCCATAATGTCCAGTCCTACACACCATTGGTCAGTTCAGAAACGCTGGCCAAAGCTTACTCAGTGGTCAGTATATAGTGTATCGTTGGACACATTAACAGCTTTCGTTATGATGGTGATTCTGTGGAAATCACTTTACTACTTAGACCTTGTGACCATCGCATAACAATGTAACCACTGGAGAACTGAAATGAACTACATGTGACAATGGTAGAATTGTGACACTGTAACTATGACAGAAATGTCACTTGGAATGAAGTTGGAAACATGGTAGAACTAATGTTGGAAACAAGGTAGAATTGTAACAGTGTAATAAATGAGAAACCAGTTAGCTATGCAGGGCATGATTCCTAATGTTCATATATAATGTCGCACATATATATATATCAGACAATTTAATAAAATCAGACAGTTTAACAATGAATAATTTTCCCACAGAGACACGAAACACTTGAGGCTTCAAAAGAAAACCAAACTTGCCATCTTTCCAATATGAGTTCAACAGGCAATTGACCTATAAATAAACCTATCTATATCATAGCAGGTGTCGTCAACAAGGTTATAACGATGACATATGAATGTCTGCATGATGCATAGTACATGACATCAATGTGTGACGTCATCGGTGATGTTATTACGACGAGCACTGACGTCACTTGTTATTCCTCAAATGAACATCTTCAGACCCTAGAAAGGCTAACCGGTGAAGCTACCCGGAAATGCCGGATCAATACGTGCCGCGACACGCATTCACACATTATACAATGTCCATGCGTCACCATCGCCGACTACTTTCGTAATCTGTAAATCTTTAAAACTGGCCGATGCCTGGTCGTATCCCAGAGTGCAACGGGGCAGACCTTACAACTACACTCACGTCCCACGAGTCATAGCTGACAGACAGTGAGTGATAATAGGGTGATGAGCAGCTTTGAAGACATGTTGCAGTGTCCCCCAAGAGTATCAGCATGTAACAATTATAGAGAGATGTCCTTTCGTGGTGGGAAGTGATCAGTTCATGATCAGCAGACATATCTAGCACCTTGTCTTATGTGACATATGTGACATGCACATGGCCATTCTGAGTGTGACAGCGGCCAACTAAATCACTTCCTTTACTGATGTCCAATGTAAGTTAAACTGTCTGGCACATTGAATAAGGACGGAAAACCTGTCAATAATATTCAATTCATGTACAAAATTTTCAATATCAAAGGATTTGATCTGTTTAAATACAAAATCGAATCTTTTTCATGCAGAGAAGTAAGGGAGCGGTCATTATTTACAATCACGGATTTCAGTGTTAGAAATGTGGGTCAATAAAAAATTTGCGAAGAATGTTTTTTGTTTATGCTTCCAGGAGCATATTTATCAGTCGAGCATAGGGAGGTCAAAGTTTCACTGCAGATGGTTAATAATGACCGCTCCTAACTTCTTAGCATAAAATAGATTTTGCTCCACATTGCAAGACATAATAAAATCCGTAGATTACAATTTTGTATATAAATTAATTATTACTGACAGTTTCTCCTCCGTTTTGCTGTGAAAATATTGTGATACACATCAGAAATTGTTGCACTGCAATCAATATTATTGACTGTCATTGGCACTGCTACCAAATAGGTTGCATTAAAAAAAAAATTTCTCGTTCCAGAACGTACAAAAACCTAAGTTGTTTCATCCATCTAAGCTTCTCGCTTTCAACATTTGTGAACTGAAAAACGTTAAAAGTATGATTTTCAGAACAATGAGTCTGCAATAAAACAAAACACCATGTTGGAACCAGTGGGGGCCGATTGCGCAGCGGATGTCACACTTCATTGCTCTATTCACCAGACAAGGAAAAGTCATTCTGCGTTACGACGAATAACTTTATTATAAATCTTGCATTCTGGGAGTGATGTCAGTTCTTGCTTTCTGTCACTCTGTCTCGTCATCTCCCCTGGTGACCACTTGGACAAACACTGAAGTTTGTCCTACTTGTCGCATCAACCAATGACATCTTACGCTAGAATGTGTTCTTCATTGAATCGAGTTGTTGGGCACCACACCAACACTGGATGGCTCATCTAGACTCATTTCCGCCAATGTTTTTCAATCCTGTTTTTTTCTTACTAACATGCATGCCCGCATAGTCGCATACCTAAATATCCTATCCGCAGATGATAATTATAATTTTACAATGCTGCCAATCAGGGAAGACTGCACACCAATAGCCGCCGACCACACAATCCTGAGGTGACAGTAACCACAACGACACAAGGTCGTTCCTCGATTAAGCTCCTTAAGAATCAGATCTCTAACCACACTC
Source organism: Paraescarpia echinospica (assembly GCA_020002185.1). Taxonomy (NCBI): domain Eukaryota; kingdom Metazoa; phylum Annelida; class Polychaeta; order Sabellida; family Siboglinidae; genus Paraescarpia; species Paraescarpia echinospica. The sequence goes on from CM034532.1 coordinate 26,020,090, forward strand.
GCGTCAAACACACTCTATTCTTAGAGGACAGTTTTCTGGCACGTTTCATGTGAAAGTCGCCCGATACTTGCAGCGTCTCGACGCCTTCTGGCATTCAATACTGACGTAAGTCCTCGATGGCGTTTGTCACATGGAACCGAGATGTGTGGTGTCTGCGTCATTATCGCTGTAGTCTCACTGCCATCTCGCTGCCATCTCGCTGCCGGCACACCTCGACAAATGATGATCCGCGATCCATCAAGGTTACATGTGTCATACCATATGTTAGTGCCGCAATCGATTGGGAATGAACAGTTTTATATTTAGATCTCGCAGCGATGAAATACCTGACACAAAATTATGTGTAGGTATTGACCAAATACGGTAATCCATTGTGGAGATGTAAAACAGTTATAAAACGTGGTGACCAACTAATCCAGGTGTTTCGTAAAACTATAACATAATTGATATATAAATGTTAGTTAGGGTGATTGTGGCAATTAAGACTGTTTTGGGTGATGGATTTAGGACCTGATATCATATCATAATAGTTCTCACTCCTTCCTACCTTCTACAATTCACTGCAAAATACAACTTTTGTCTATGGTAGAACACCAATTTGCATCATATTTAAGCAGTCAAGTTACATCTAAAGATGCTTCGACCCCAACCAAATTACCCAAAAAGTGCTTAGTGCCTGGTCAACTGCCCCATCCACCTTGCCCTAAATTTGGCACTGACTGTGGCAGTCCCAAGAGTTTCTGGGCTGCTCCTGACCAAATGTGATATTTACAGCACAGTTAGAACCGAGTTTCATGCAACATGAAACAGCGAAGTCTCTACTTGAATGAAACCAGAAACTGTGGTGATGACATCTTGTAAAACTATGTTAACACGGAGTTGTGATGACATATTATCATTCTGTGTCACATGACAGTTACCATAGTGATAATATGTCATCAATCTCTCTATGGCTGTCTTAATGGAAGACTTCCAAGTGCTGCGAGTTTTTACTTGTAACACATCAATTCACTGACAAAATACACAAAAATTACGATAACGACAACAAACCATAGAATAAACTACACAACAAATTATGCTAAAATACATGTATATTAGTAACTAGAGTTGCTCATAACACCGTAATTAGTCAATTAATTAATTAAAAAGTGTCAGAATTTTGTTTCACACATTATTTTCTACGGTGCAACACTGTTGTTAATCAGGCCCAATTGACTAGTTTACTTCGCCAATAATTTACAAATCAAGGTAGCTGCTGTTCGCTCCACTGAAATAAACCAATCAGAAATCAATCTATACAACGACTGCCACAGACCCTGCTGCCCTCTAGTGGACATCCCATACTCACCGATTATCAATAAATGTGGACTATAAACCAGATGCTGCATCGCAATCTCAGGAGTCTGACAGATCATCAACTATTCATCACATTTAGAGATGAATGTTTTGAAACTGATGACAAATTCATGTATTGGACAAACTGCGGAGAGTGCGTCTAAGGACAAGGTCACCAATGGTGTGAAGGTTGCTGTAGCAGGAGGTTGAGAACATCCCTGACTACAGGTGCCTGGTACATGCTGGGCCAAGTACAGGCGGTGGCTCCCTAGTGGTCATCCACAATGTCTTCTTTTACTTGCAACTGACTAGATCAAAGGTCATCTAGTGCATTTTCTGTCCCGACCAGATTGTGGTCTGTCACCGCTGGGTCCCCCCGGAGTCACCATGTCATAAATTTATAGACAATGTCATTTCAAGCCACACACATGCCAGCAAGATCGCATAATTTTTTAATTTGTGCAAATAGTGCTTTCTCTGTCCAAACTATAGAACAGGTTTTACCGAGTTAAAATATATCAGACTTTTTGCAGCCACACTCACGTCTCCATGGTGACAAACAATATGGCAGACATTTTGAAACAATATTGGTGAATTTAGAAACACTGCCATCCTTGATTGGATACATAGCTCTTCCTAATTCATGTCCCCGTTCATGATTCCTGCCCTGCCATTGTCTGTCTGTGTGTTGCTTGGTCTGCCTCCATCTCTTTTACCAACAATCATTTCCTCCAATATTTGTTTGGTAAAAAACACTTGTAATACAGTAAACCACGGATATAACAAATTTGTTCAGAAATTTTCTTTAAACTGAATAAATTAATAGGTCCAAATTTTTTTAATATACGGTAAATTTAAGATATAACAAATTTAGGATATAACGAATAAATTGGCCAGCCTCGAGTGATTTGTTAGATGTGAGCGTTCTGTAGAATAATTCTCCTCAGTTATTCATATATTATGTAACTCGAGATATGCTATTAAAGAACTTAAATGTGTCACCAAACCTCTAATCACTCGTTGTGTCATAGTACCCGGTGTATACTTTTAGGATCCGGGTCACAAGTATGTAGAAGGTAGATTTCAAGATATAGAACAGTGATCTGGGGGGTTATGTTTCTAATGATGAGTAACCCTTCAATATGACACCATGGCTCCCTGCTCATCCACATAGGGGATTACATAATTATTATTATTATATACAGTAACCTACTGCGCTAACCTAACATGCACATGCGTTAACCTAACATGCACACGCACTAACCTAACATGCACACATGCTAAACTAACATGCACACGTGCTAAGCTAACATGCGCACGTGGTGATTCTGGAATGGAGTCAATTAATCACCACACTTCAGGACACAAGTCATAATGAACAATTTAATTAGGCCATTTAAATGAATATATTAAACATAAATAAATAAGTAAGCTAAATGAAAGACTTGGCTGCCCCGGCCATAGGTGTATAAATAAACAAATACTTGTGTGTCAATAAACACAATACAATACCAATAATTGGTTTGGCATTGAGGCACCAGAATCAATAGACAATTAGTGAATCATCAGTGTTCAATGTCACCTGACAGTTACTGACTGGTGACACTGTCACATGACAGTCACTGACTGGTAACACTGTCACATGACAGTCACTGACTGGTGACACTGTCACATGACAGTCACTGACTGGTGACACTGCCACGCGACATTCACTGACTGGTGACACTGTCACCTGACAGTCACTGACTGATGACACTATCACATGACAGTCACTGACTAGTGAGTCTCAACTGACAGTCACTAACAGGTGACATTATCACCTCAGAGTCACTAACTGGTGACACTAACTGACACTGTCAACTGACATCTGCCGACTCTCGGTCACCGAAATCAAGTGTCTAGTTGCTAGTGCAGTGTCCAGGTGGAGCTGTCACCATGTGTCGAGTGATGCCCTTGGATTGTATTACTTGCGTGTAACAAGACCGACAACTGTGATGTCACCGACGATGACGTATACTTTTGGTGTTGTGACACAAGAGATAGATCGCCGAGTGTCTCGTTTCCTCATCCTATATCCTACTGTGAGCCAATAAATAACATTTATGAAATTCCATCTAACTTCCTAATAATCAACTATGGTATGAAACAATCAATGGAGAGATAAAAATAGCCACGAGTCCTGTCGGTTTGTGACAAGTTCTTCTCTCGTATTTATTTTCTCGGCTGCATTTTCTGATTATGGATTAAATATTACAGGTAGTTAGCTTGCATTAGTTGGCATTTATGGTTCACTGGTAACACCATTTATTTGAGGTAATAACTGGGGAGTCGAAAGGTTGACGTGACACAATGTGGATCTCTGGTAGCAGGTAAAACATGGATCATGGGTGTCTGGGAACAGGTAGTACAAGGATCATTGAGATCTGGGAACAGGTAGAACGTGGATCATTGGGACCTGGGAAAAGGTAGAACATGGATCATTGGGATCTGGGAACAGATAGAACATGGGATCATGGGTGGAACTGGGAACAGTTAGAACATGGATCACTGGTGGATCTTGGAACAGGTAGAACATGGATCATTGACAGTCTGAGAACAGGTAGAACATTAATCATTGGTGTCTGGGAACAGTTAGAACATACACTGTAGATCATTGGTGTCTGGGAACAGATAGAACATGGATCATTGGGATCTGAGGACAGGTAGAACATGGATCATTGGGATCTGGGAACAGGTAGAACATGGATCATGGGTGAAACTGGGAACAGGTAGAACATGGATCATTGGGATCTGGGAACAGGTAGAACATGGATCATTGGTGGATCTGGAAACAGGTAGAACATGGATCATTGGTGTCTGGGAACAGGTAGAACATAGATCACTTGGATCTGGGAACAGGTAGAACATGGATCATGGGTGGAACTGGGAACAGGTAGAGCATGGATCATGGGTGGAACTGGGAACAGGTAGAACATGGATCATGGGTGGAACCGGGAACAGGTAGAGCATGGATCATGGGTGGAACTGGGAACAGATAGAACATGGATCATGGGTGGAACTGGGAACAGATAGAACATGGATCATGGGTGGAACTGGGAACATATAGAACATGGATCATGGGTGGAACTGGGAACAGATAGAACATGGATCATGGGTGGAACTGGGAACAGGTAGAACATGGATCGTGGGTGGAACTGGGAACAGATAGAACATAGATCATGGGTGGAACTGGGAACAGGTAGAACATGGATCATGGGTGGAATTGGGAACAGGTAGAACATGGATCATGGGTGGAACTGGGTGGTGGAGCAATAGAAAGTATGCAAGACTAATGTAGCAATGAGACATGTTCTTGCCGCCAATGTTGTACACATCTCCTGGCCACTACCTCTACAACTGAAACAAGGGTGATGCAACCCATTTGTGACTCCTACAACACATTTGTGACTCTTGCATCCCAATTTGTGACTATTTCAACCCATTTGTGACTCTTACAACCAATGTGTGACTATTACAACCAATGTGTGACTCCTACAACCGATGTGTGACTCCCACAACCCATGTGTGACTCCTGCAACCCGTTTGTGACCCATACAACCAATGTGTGACTCCTTCTACCCATGTGTGACTCCTGCAACCCGTTTGTGACCCCTACAACCAATGTGTGACTCCTTCTACCCATGTGTGACCCCTGCAACCCGTTTGTGAGTCCTACAACCCGTTTGTGACTCCTGCAACTGGAACAACACAACACTGGCCGGTATATGGGTCAAGTGTGGTCATGTCAACAATGTATATCATCACAACAGTGTTACATATGTAAGCATGGCATGGCCCCTGGTGCATTCATGGTCTATCTATGGTCCATCCACTGTCCATCAACAGTCCATCCAATGTCCATCAACAGTTCATCTACTGTCCATCCGCCCCTCCAGACACTGGACAAGGGTTCCTGGACGAAGTCATTGACCAGTTAGACAGCAAGCTGATTTCACGTGCATGTGTGTTTGAATGCATGCATGTGTGCGCGTGTGTGTGGTTCAGGAATCACACACAGTCGCCTTCCGTCCTAGAGATCAAACATGTTTACCTACGGCAATTGATATTGTAGTACGGGAAACTACAGTGGATAAAAAATGCCAGATATCTGATAAGAGAGGCTGTAGATAGATAGATAAGACATGGTTAGACTCCTGACAAGCCAACGTTTTCCTTGTCCAAACACCACATCTGGGGTTTATGCTCTGGATGGCAATCTTATTAAAATTGTTGACACAAAATTTTTTAAGAAGGTTATAGAAAAATACAATCGTGAATTCACACCACAATCCACCGTTTGTATCTGCACAAACAAATGTGCCAACACATTTACACGTCACACCGCATTAACAGCAACGTTTGTGCTGACATCCGTTATTTATAGAACAACTTCACAGATGTTTGAATTCCTTCCAACCTTGCAGTGTTACGCTATGTGAAGGCTACGCTGATATGTATTGGGTGACTTGTTTAACAACACTACTAAGAAGTCTGAGGGGGTCAACATGGAGTGATACGGGGCCAGGCAGACCAGCACCCTACATACATCAGTCAACACTGGGAAATAGAACAAGCTTATCTGACAGCTAGGCCAATACTGGTTGGAACTGGTCAGCGATTTGATGTGGGGGATAGGGGGTGGCGAATAGGAAATATTTAGTTGTCCCAAATGCACTAGACAATAGAATAATTGTTACAAAAACAAAAGCAAAAAATACAATATATTGTAATAGAGTTGACGTGAAAACAAAATTGGTAAGTATGTAACGTAAGGCTGAAAAATAAAAGATTACGTCATAATAGGGGACGGGAGACTCCTACTAAGACTAAATATAGTCGCTGTCGTAGGAGTCACTCGGGGGGAGGTGTTGTGTTGTGTGTGTTTTGTGTGTGTGTGTGTGTGTATGTGTGTGTGTGTGTGTCTGTGTGTGTGTGTGTGTGTGTGCCTGTGAGTGTCTGTGTGTGTGTGTGTGTGTGTGTGTGTTTTGTGTGTGTGTGTGTGTCTGTGTGTGTGTGTGTGTGTGTGTGTGTCTGTGTGTGTGTGTGCCTGTGAGTGTCTGTCTGTGTGTGTGTGTGTGTGTGTGTGTGTATGTGCATGTGTCTATGTGTGTCTGTGTGTCTGTGTGTGTATGTGTGTGAGTATGCATGTGCGTGTGTGTTTGTGGGGGTAGGTGGTCACAAAGCCCACAGAGGGTGGAACAAGGTCACAGGTCAGGTCCAGGGAATATAGGGGTTCAGTAACTTACGAACTTCCATCTCTGAGGTGACTTGATGTTTACCATTTACAATTGTAATAAACTTTACACAAGTTTACTGCAGTAATGTTAGTTTACAGTCGCCACAACCTTTCTAAGTCTGTCAATGACAGTTCTATAAATAAGAAGGGACATCTGTCACATAAACAACTCACCGACTGGACGTGGTTTGTGTGAACAGTGATTTACAACTGATATCAACTTATTTCGGTGAAACACAGCCCACTTCAAGGAACTTCTACAGCCTTCGTTTCATGCAGGTCGTCTACTGTTTATCTTTATTTAAATAGCACAGAAATTAAAATCGGCCAGTTCAGGCCGTACTAAATCACTAAAAGTAGTAAAACAGATATTGATGTTGACAATTATTGTGTTTTAACCATGCCAAGCTACACATCAGACTTCAGCAAATACAAGCAACTGATTTCATGGTGATAATTCAAGCGTAATAAAACAAGGACCGACAATAAATGAAAATGCACTGCAATATTTCCATATTTATGAGAAACGATCGTTTTAAATTCTGATCAAGTCACTGTGTTCAGATAAACGCGCCAGCAAAATAGCAGCCACTGTCGCTATCATTGCCATGTCGACATCAACAAACTGTGAATGCGTCAGATCACCCGCACGTAATCGAGGAGTTTTAAACGGCGTTGTTTATCTCAGTTGGGTTTATTTCCTGTTAGACTTCCTCGAATCGATGACATAAGATTTAGAAACACAACACTGTGATAACCACAATAATGCACTTGAGCATTCCTACTTCATACATGCAATAAAACTCACCCTCGGCTATAATAGGTGTAAGTTTTCGTTGATAATGACACTTGTTTTGTTGCTGCTGGAATTTATTATAGCGAGCACAAAAACTGCCTCGTGAAATTTGGTTCAGTGCGCTCAGGCGTACATTTATCTACAACATGGCTGATTTTGGAGTATATGGTTTCTGTAAATCTTGTTAATTTATTATAACGAGCGCCTTTTTACTTAAAAAAGCAAGTATTAATATCTGCATTTATGACTGCCATGACGTGACCGATATAATCATTATCATTAGGGTACAGTTAATGTGCTTCTTATGGAGCAGGTAATGTTGACTTATTTCTTAGAAGGCACACGTCCACTTGTGGGCAGTTTGTGTTCGTCTCATTCAGTCGGGCACCTTCTGTTTACCCACGCTCTTTACACGAAAGACTGATTTAGTTTTAGTGGAATATATGAGTAATCAACCAATGAATATTTACCTACAAGGCTCGGGCACACAGCGAGTTGAGAGCTGTATCACGCTCATGTCTTGACCACGGTATTTAAAAATTTTGAATTCTTGAGTCAAAATCTTCCTCACCCACTTGCTCTGTAGGACAACTGGTTATTCATGACCTAATTAAATCTATTTGACTCCAAGCTGAAATGGGCATGACCAAAAATCCTTTTGTGGATGCCCCCAAAAAATTGTTTTGTGGAGGCCCCCTTAAAAATTTTATTTTGTGGAGGTCTGCCCTGTCTGCTCTGCCCTAAGTCTGGCATAGACCCTATCCGGGAAGTTCCAATACAGGTGTATGCCTGACATATATATACGACACAATGTTATGCAATCTAAAAAAACCTGTCGTTTAATGCAGACAATCATTTAAGGTCGCTACATTATTTGGTCTAGATGCGTCTGTCTGTCTGTCTGTCTGTCTTTTTATGACCCAGGAATCAATACTCTAGCAGCAGTTATAGCCAATGTCTCCCTAGCGTTAATCACACACACACACTCACTCACTCACTCACTCACACACACACACACACACACACACTCACTCACACACACACACACACACACTCACTCACTCACACACACACACACACACACACACACACACAAGATGGTAACACACAGCTAGCACCAGAAGGCAGCACTGAGCAGTGTCTCATCTGTCAATGGGACATCGCTGCAGTTGCACATTTTCTGCTGCATATTTTTAATGATCATTTTTAATTTCATTTAGAAAATAATCACTGATTTCATTAAAATATACTTGGTAAGAAAATGTACATTTTATCTACTGATAGTTGTTTTAGTTAACACACCTGTGCTGCATGGTCACAGGTAATGGCGTTACATATTAAAATAATGACCTTGAAACATGGTGAACTTGATCCATAGTGAATTGTGACGACCTTTCACATGGTGTAATGACCTTGCTATGTAATGAAGCCATGAACTTGTTAAACTTGGCGACTTGATGACCTTGATTTTGAACTGTAATGATACAGTGAACTGAAGTGACCTTGTTGATATACCTGCAAATGGTACAAATTGACAAATTCTGCATTCAGAGCTTCACATTTTATGAACCCGGCTAGGAGTCCTCGATTGATGCAAGGGTGGCCAATGAAGAAGGACCAGAAAGGTCATAGCTACTTTATTGGCCCAATCAGCATTTATAGCGGGAAGCTGGATATATTTTTTCAACCCCAGCTAAAGGCTGCGGATCAATGCAGAAGCTTCATTTGTGATATTCTCGAATGTCCAAATTGACAGAGTTTCCATTACTTTTTTGCTGTTACTTTTTTCATAGCAAAAACTTACTTTTATCCAATCCTTTTTTGGTTACGTTTTTCTGATTACCGTATACAAGATTGCTGTATTGTGTACGGGGGAAATGAGTTCTGATCTGATGTATATGGTCTCCGTATGTTGGGGGGCGTTTTATAAGTTTTTATACGTAATCAACAGATGACCCCTCAAGCAATGAAGGGTCATCCATCACCAGTGTAGAATCTTTTCCAAGTGAAACCACATGGAAACACTTGCTAAGTCTTCATTTGCACAAGAGATTTATAAAAGAAAAGATTATACATGGCAGGGTGTGTGTGTGTGTGAATGTACTTACACAGGATTGGGGATTTATCTACTTATATGGGAATGGGGTGGGGATGAGGGTGGGGGTTAATCTACTTAGTATGCACAATTCAAGTAACTTTCGTACCTTTGCAGCTCTGTATCAATGAAATTTCATTTTTCCTGTGATGTAGTGTAAAGGTTTTAGTGTACATGCATAGTTAATACAATTTTCAGGTTAAGTCAATATCCAGATAATAATAACACTTAGCCAATATTATTATTTAAAAAGTATTACATTTTTAAACTTTGTTAACGTGTCTGTTCTATTTCGGACAAAATAAAAATACCCTTCAGACAAATATACAAAAAATAAACAGTAAACTCTAAAACATGGAAAATTCAAGCGTTACAATTAGCTTCTGAGAACTTTACAACAAGGGCCTGGAATTATTAAAATACTCATCCATTGACATTGTAGATTCAAATGTCATAATAATTGACTTCTATGGTGTCTGTATCATAACTCAGAGGTGAAAACACATCACGTTGACTAGAAAAACAGTGTTTTAAACCTAGGGTAGTCTACCATATGACAAAACTACACAACATTGACTTGAGACTCATCTAGGCACCAGTCCACATGCCAGGTCAAGGTCACCTTGGTAAAACAGCCACCTCATAATTAAGGTCACTTTGGTAAAACAACCACTTCACAATTAAGGTCACCTTGGTAATACAGCCACCTCACAATTAAGGCCACCTTGGTAATGCAGCCACCTCACAATTAAGGCCACCTTGGTAATGCAGCCATCTCACAATTAAGATCACCATGGTAATACAACCACCTCACAACTAAGGCCACCATGGTAATACAGCCACCTCACAATTAAGATCACCATGGTAATACAGCCACCTCACAATTAAGGTCACCTCTGTAAAACAGCCACTTCACAATTAATTAAGGTCACCTCGGTAAAACAGCCACCTCACAAATTAAGGTCACCTTGGTCACTATACAGGTCACTTTTGCCCAGTCATGAGGGTGGCCGTAATAGAGAGGTTCCACTGTATTGCAAATTGATAACATGGAAGATTGGCAAACAATCATGGAGGGAGGTTGATGCGGAAAAAAAATAATCTCAGCAATATATTGTTAGTATATATAAAGTAGTACATTTGTAAACTGCATCCCCAAAAGTTGAATTTAAAACTCCAAGTTCTCCAATGAAAATCCACATGACCAACAACTATGTATCAAGTATGTATGTGTCACCAGGTCATTGGTCTGTAGTAGCAAAACATTCAAGCCTGGTCAATATCGTGTGAGATCAAGTAACACAAGCCTGTCATGGATATGAAGGTTGAAAGTAAGCGGTATTAAGGTCTCAACCTATATGTCTGCGTTCCCTTTTAGATCTCTCACACAGACTCTCACAAGCATCCATTAAAAGGTCGCGTGGAGAAGCTTGATCTGCACCACAGCCGCATCCGCAAACACATCCACAGCTGCAGTCTTCACAGGTCAATTGATGACATCTCTCGATTTACAACGCAAAAAAATGGCGCATACATACATACACAAGGGCACGATACGGCACACTGGAGTGATTGGACACTCACTACTAATGGATTTATGTGGATGTGTCTGTTCGTGATCCAGGTTGTTTGGTGACAACCACGTGGCGGAGTGACACACAGCTCAGTCTAGACGGACTCACTGAAACGCGCTCATGATAGTAAACAGACCTATTTATCCGCGTCTAGATGCATCAACCCTATGCACTAAGCCGTGCAAAACGTCACTTTTCAATCGGGAACAAAAACTTGTTTTTCTCTTTCTCAACAATGTTTGCAATGATATGTATGCTCACGAGATCAACTCAAGGTGGAGACGTGGAATAAAGCATTGAGTTGATAGAGATGAATGCACTCAAAGTGCACTTTCACCAAATGTAAGCACCCAACATGTGAAATGAAGCATAGGGCGGTGTACAACAAAATCCACATGTTTATGACATGTGGACCCCCACATAGTGCTTGCTTCCAAGTGCATAAACTTAAAAATTTAACACAAAAATTATAATACACAAGTTCACACACAGTTACAGTCTGACAACATTTCTGGTATAAAAAATAAAAAATCCAAGGCTTTTTGTTAAACTGTTTTGACAATCTTACACTTTTACAATTTCTATAATTTTTTTATAATACACAGAGTACACACACTAGTTCAAAGTCTGGCAACGTTTCCAGTATATACAAAAATTTATTTGTCTAAATGTTTTGATAATCTTAGTGAGCAATATACGTTTTTTGTATCTAACTAAATCAACAATTTATAATTTTTATGCTTTGAAGTATCGTAAACACAGACTGTTATAGTATGTAAGTCAAAATGAAAATTTACACCCCAATTTCTGGTCCGGTGCAAATGAGAAATAAATGCAATTTAATGAAACCACACCAGAAGCGGCGAGTCTTTTCATTCAATGCAAGAAACAATTTCATCCAATCATGCATGTCACCAGCGCTTCAGTCGAACTCGCCGCGACACAGCTATCTTTTTACCAATTAGAGTTGCATTTGTCCTGAAAGGTATCCGACAGCCGCTCGATAATTTAGAGTATGCACACCTAAATGGATTAGACAGTGGCTTATTTTTCGAATGCAACGCAAGATCAGCGCATATCATGGCCGTCTTTGAAGGCCTCCCGGGACACTGTGGGGAGCTCGTCCTTTTAGTCTTCATTTTAATCTGATTAATGGCAATATGAGAAGCCATCTGTCACACCAGGAGTTGGCTGCTCTAGGCTGGCTAATGGTAATTGGGTTTTATCTCTGCTGCTGGCTTTCTTAATTAAAAAAAGGCAAGGATGTGTAGACTAGGAAGCATCCGGGAAGATCTAGTAATAAATCTCTTCAAGTCTCTGGATTATGTTTGATGTTTCGTTGAGTTTCTTGCATGAGACAACATTTGACATCCAAGAACTGTTAATAGGTTGTGACTCTGAATGCGGGATGCTTTCCAGAGAAGTCAAGATGGTGTCTGACTGAACAGGATCTGCCGGGGAGTAAAGTGTAAAGCGCTTTGAGCAGTCCTAAGGATTGGATACTGCGTTATATATGAACTTACATTTACTTTTTTACTCTGCCCCAGACTCAACTAGTCTTACTTACATAGTTTCAATTTTGTACAGATAGACAGTAATTTTGCACAGTGGTAACCATGGACCCTCTGTAACCATGGACACATATTAACCATGGTAACTGTAGACATGCAGTAACCACAGGCGCAGAGTAACCATGAACACGTATTAACATGAACATGCAACAACATGCATTAAAAACTCTAGACCTGCGGTAACCACGTACTCAAAGAAACTGTGAACGAATGGTTACTATGGTAACCATCCACAGTAACTGTAGAACCACAATATAGTAGAACGACACTATAGTGCACGGACGCTTGCCCTATTACGTCATTCAGTAGGGTATAAATGCGATGACGCAGGTAGAGAGGAAGTGCAGGCGCACTCAGTGCCCTGACGGTGCACTTGGCACAGAGCCAATGCTCAAGGATTCCACTTGCTTGTTTATAAACATGACCCAGTTTGTGGACACGGAACTCTTCCATCGCCACGAGGACACGCCGAGTCAAGCTGTCCCTGGTACCCAGTGTTTAAGTCTCACCTGGCTACCTGTGTGATCTTGCATCATCTTGGTAACCAGGTCCAGGTAACCTGCTTGTAGGTAATTAGGTCCCAGGTAACCAGGTCCTAAGTCAACAGGGCTCTCTGTAGTGGCAGCAAATCAAAGTTCTTGGAAAGATTTAATACACCAAAGATACATGGCTCTGGGCTGCTAACATGCTCCCGGGCCATAAGACTGGCCCGGGGCCACTAGATCAGCCCAGAGCTTGCAGGTGTCAGAGGCGTGCTGGTGTTTCCGCTACACCTGAGACCAGCCAGCCACTTCGGACGTGTAAACAAACGCATGTGAACAAACCACAATGACACGACTAAATTGACCTGTTGGCAAAGTTTCAAAGCTATACTATTAGAGAAAGTAGCCGTAAATACATGAGTGAATACAGGCATTGTGTTTATACCTGTTAACCCTGCAGGGCTGTTATAATTATGGCACCATCAAAGGACCTTTATAATGTCTTATATCTGGCTTAGTCATGATTAGGATTTTATATATTTCATTACGGTGTTGTCCCTATATAGAGACACATCTGACAATGGCAAGTAGCCACATTCTATAAAGGCACAACTGAAATAATGAAGAAATTGGCACATTTGAGCATGATCTATTTGAGTTAACTGGCCAAACTGACTCGTTCTTACTGCTGTGTATTTGTTTCACAAGATAATTAAAACAACGTCTACGTGGACTTGGTAAAATCAGAGATGTTTTCCCTTATGAATGGATTTAAAACAAGGTTTTCTCACATTGTAAATTGATGTCAGCGAGCAGGTTTAAGCTAATCCTCAAGGTTAACAGATTATCATATCAATGCCCTTGTGGATATTGGTAATTATCAAAGGTTCTGTAACAAATGACACTACACCAGTAAGACCCTTTTATACACGGGTATACATTCACTTAGAACGAATAAATACAAACAGTCACTACATCAATATTCAGGGTTTTGACTCTCTCAGATGCATTGTAACGTGACACTCCTTGAGTCATGAAGAGTTATGTTCAGCCTGTGTTGTGATTTCGAGAGAAACACATCGGATATAATTTACAATAGAGCACAACCTACCTGGACCTGAGCCAGGTGGGTCAAAGACAGAACAACGCAGTAGGTAATCCAGGCACCATTGAAGGGCGATACCCTGGGAGGAGACGTAGGGGTGTCACTCAATATAGGGCATTGAGGTACAACCTCATCTTGAGGTATAAGGATAACTACCCTGGTTGGAGATAGAGGGGGTGTAAGTCATCATGGGGTATTGAGGTACACCCTCACCGTGAGGTACAGGGGTAACTATGCTGGCTGGATACATAGTGTGTCACTCATCACAGGGTACTGAGGTACACCCTCAACCTGAGGTATGGGGGTAACTACCCTGGTTGGAGATGGAAGGGGTGCGACTCATGACAGGGTACTGAGGTACACCCTGACTGAGGTACATGGGTAACTACCCTGCCTGGAGACACAGGGGTGTCACTTATCACTGGGCATCGAGGTACATTCTCACCCTGAGGTACAGGGGTAACTACCCTGCCTGGAGACACAGGGGTGTCACTTATCACTGGGCATTGAGGTACATTCTCACCCTGAGGTACAGGGGTAACTACCCTGGCAGAGGGATTGTTACCACAAGAACAGTGGTCAAGTTGAGACTGGTCATTGGGTTGAGGATGACCTGTGTGAATAGGGCAGTGGGGTTCCTTGTCCAGGGTAGGATGTACTGAGAAATAGGGAAACTGGAGTGAAGGGTGTATAGAGAGCAGGTGAGGAGCAGTCAGTGACATCGTTAACCACCAACCGTAAATCAGCATTTAAGTCGACAGAATGTCAGTTTTTGTAAATTATAATTGCACTTACCTGGTAGCTCCACATTAATAAAATATTATGCATGTTTCAGTGCAATACATCTGTACTGCTTTAACGAACATTAATTTAAATCATTTTGCTTAATTAATTTCTTAAAATGTTGACATAGAAGTCATGCGCCATACTTGTACATGCATGAAACCTTGTCACATAAAGCCGAAAGTATTTGTCTGGGTTTTTCCATGGTTAGGGTATTTTTCCTACATCCATCAAACTTACATGTAATTATATACCTATACCTGTTTCTACAGGTCTGTATATTATGTAATTTTAAATTGTAGTCTGATGAATAATGTATAATTATCAATGTGTCATGACAAGGCACTCTAGTTACTGCTGGGTGCAACACCTTTGCTGACTCTCTTAGACAATCAAAACTATACAATTTTACTCAAGTTTGTTCTAGTCATAAAAAAGAACGTTAGTCTATAAGTTTTTTTAAAGGCCTGGGTCCAAAAAACCGCTCATTTTGATAAGTTTTATACTTTCACTTATACTGAATCTGGTAATGTACTTTCAGATAAAATTGTCAGGAGTGTAAAAATGTTAGCATGACATTTAAAAAAATACATAATTTTGAAATTGCAGTAAACAAAAAATACCAACAGCAAACTACACAAACATATAGTTTTATCAATGTAAGTTTACCAGAGAAACATTTGCTAGCTTTTGGGTAATGTGGCTTCACTTGTGACCAACATATGCGACTCTACACACATACATGCACATGGTTTACAGGCAAAGAAAATTAAGTTCCTGTTGGATTCAATGTCATATAACAAAGAACACAAAAGGAATTTGTTTTCACCCAGTGTTATCGGTGTTTGCTAATTATGTACATACTGGTGTTGTTTGTACTAATTGTTCCTCATATATTTATATTTGAAACTACAGGACTGTATTCCCATTACCCCCCACATTTGTCAGGAGGGTAACATGCTGAAAGCTAAGGCTGCCAGACTTAGACACATTGCTTTAGAATTACTTGTTGACATGTTCAGTCATTGTAGCTCCTATGTCTATTATATGACTTGGCTAAACATGGTAATACGTATTCATTAAGGTGGTAGCTGACATAGCAGTGTTGTCAGGGGTGGAACATTTTTAGTGGAATTCTACGTCTTTGTATTAATTAGACAGCAGCATTACCATTGATGTATTTTTTTTTACAAAAATCACTTTGCCATAATAATACAATAAAAGAGCTTGAGAGCTCCATGGGATGAATATGAGAACTTTATTTCAGTTTAGATGTTCAAAATTGACTCTAAATATATGTAAATCAGATACTTGAGAAACTATCTTCTATTACACAAATAACTTGTTTGAGCCAATACAAATTGGCTTAATTTTAAAACAATCACAGTATGTTAGATTTCAATCACATTTAATTTTAAAACTTGACAAATATAATGTCAGGAGTGTAACGGATTTGTTGCCAATATATGATGTTAATTCAAATGCTTAATGTGTCATGACAAATTGTCCGATTGGTTTGACATTTGTTGTAGAAGTGGTACAGTTGGCAAGCGTTGTATATAACATAATTAAGATGTTAAATGCTGATGTTTATTTGTTTTATTGTATATTAAAATTATGTTTTTTTAAACAGACGTTTTGACCCCATAAAAATCAGATAATTTTAGAATTATCACATTCAAACACCCAAAAGTGGTATCAAACTTAAGTATTAAGAGTATTTTATCTTGGCAGAACAAACAAAAAGTGCTTAATTTGATTACATAGGTTTGTATAGGTGATAATGTTTCAGTTATCAGTCCTGTTACTGGGTCCACTAGACCTGTTGGAATCTGAATAAATACAATACAAAAAATAATCAATATTTCTTAAAGCTGAGATTTTTGTTGCTAATATTGAGATCATATTGCTAATATAACCTTGATAACAATAACAAACATTGAGTCAATATATTAAGTTTTGTTATTTTTGTATGTAAACTAGAATGTGCATGGATCATGCAGGAATGAATAACAAATTATTTCTATCAATAGATTTTTCACCCCTTACATCACACTTGATGAGCCATTTAAAACAAATTCTAGGTAAAGATTTGTGTAAGACTGAACAGTATTGACAATTAAAACTAAATGTTGGCCTTCCATGTACATATTATGTATCTTGTGAGTGGACAATGACCTTTGACTGGCGAAGGGCAGAAGATTTGAACTGCCAGTCAACCAGTCCTCTGTCAACCCATCACTTTGGCACAGTGATTAGTGTCCCAGTTAGCAAATTGACATATTCATTCATTATCTCTGACAAAAAATATTCCCAGTACCTGACACAGCTCCAGAGGAAAACAATTAAGTGATCTCCAATGGACTGGCAGCTGGGGAGCTGGACACTGATTACAGAAGATTACACACTCAAAGACCACTGGGTCCCACCTTCCCTGGGCAGACAGGGATGACTGGCTCCCAGGGTAATTACTTCTGTCACCTCCCTCCCTCTCTCCCACTGAACCCCCCCACCAACATGAAGGATAATTACTGCAATTATTTGCCTTCCTTCCCCAATGAGATCTGCAGGCTCCAGTGAACAATATCTTCCCTGGCTGTCAAATCACTGTGTTCATTTAGACATCAGTCTCAGGTTCAAAAAGAAGCTCTTGTTCTGTCACTAATCCAAACTGGGATAATAATCAGAAAATTCTAATGTTGAAAATTAATGTTACATGTACCAGACAGCAACTGCTGCAAACATATTTGAATATAGCTACAACAAAAAGTAACCACGGTCATGTGTATTCAAGATCACACATGATGAATATATGTATGTATGTACGCATGTATGCATGTGTGTATGTATATATATGCATGTATATATACATATATATATTTCTAAATACTCTCAGACCAGAACTTGTTGTATGCAGCGCAGCAGACCGCGCCATTACATGAGAATCTAGGTTATACAATCTCAAAAAAAAATGCACTCAAAATCACAAAAATAATATTTTTTTTATGCCAATAATTACACATATTATATATTTCTTGTTATACTAACTATGTACTGATATATTAATAAAATTTTTAACTAAAACATTTTAACCATGCAATGAGGGATCAAAACTTTAAGCAGACCGGCTTTGGCAAATGACCGCGAATCACCATGACTGCTGGGCAAATGACCAGTGGGCAAATAACCACCATTCATAAATCAAACAAAACTGTCTAGCGCATTAAACTCTTCAACAGAACTTAAAGCAGTGACTTACCATTAAACCTGATGAAAAATGATCACAGATGAACATTTTTTATTGAAAACAATATAATAACACTGTGTTTAAATTATTTATTAGTAATCAAATTGTATTCATCTTTTTAAATAGTAAACCAAACAGATCATATAGTATTCTACAAAATAAGATGTTACACACTAGAAGTTTGAGTCATAAACAAACCTGATTCACCAAAAGAACTATTTACAAAACATATTGAACAACATTTTAAAAATAGAATCACTAGAATAGTTTGTGTGTATTGTTCAACAAATATAACAACTTAATTTCTAATTGTCAGAAATTTATATGGTAACAATTACACATAACGTTTGCAATGATAATAAATAAATCTATACAAATAGTTAAGTCAGTATTATAATGATAATGCATTTCCCGCATTTAGAAACTCTTTTGAAGCAGTTATTTTACCAGTGGCAGGACCCAGCAACGGAATGATCAACCAGAAAATCAACAAAGTAAGCAGATTAAAAACAAAATTTTAAAGAAAGTGATACATCAGTTACTTCCATACCATTAGGAATATTTCAGTGTAACAATTTTACAGTTCTCAAAAAAGTATTACATAACTATGAAACTGCCACATATTTATTATGTAATCGTTCTGTCTGCCTCACTACAGAACCCTACTCTCCAAACAACCCTGACTTCTTTCAACTGCTTCTATCTCTGCCAATCAACCCCCTTCTGACACTTACATAACCCCCATTCTCACTCTAACCGCCCCTTTGAAGTTACCTTCCTCCCACAATGTCCCATTCCACCCTGAACAATCTCTGTCTTATTAGCAAGGCCATCAGCAAATCTGCTAATTTGATTAGCCCACATGAGCCAGGGGATGAATGGAGGGGTGATCTAAGACAGGGTGATCTAAGAAGGGGTAACTCCAGTGTCTACTACCCAAACATTACCTCATCTCTTACAACACACTAATTCCTGTCATTATTACCCTGGTGGGGTCTTTCAGGGGGTTTCTTTGATGCTGGCACCTGTTGTCTGGGGCAATTCATTACCAGAGCAGGTGACTAGATAGAATCTGTTCTTTCTGAAGCTCCAAATGAGTCAAGTGGTTCATATTTCAACTCAGTCAAGATGAGTAGTGGTTCATATTTCAAAGTTTCATACAAGAAACGAAACCCGACTAACTGCAAGAGCATGAAATCAACTACCCCTCGCAGTGCGCCAATGCAAGAGTGTTAATCAATTTAAAGTAGCCTACAAGACGCATTTTTGAACAAATATGTTAACATTTGTAATTCATTATTCATATACATTTATGTTAATTAATTTATTATTATAATTAATCTACTGTTATTATTTTAATAGCTTGTATACATGTGTTTATTTATTAACTTTTTTTAAAGACAATACATTTTATTTTAATAAATTTTAGCACATAAGTATTTTAAAATATGTATGGTTTTATGTTATTAATTATTAACAATTGTACAACAACCCAGAACAATTATTTGGATGGCGCGGTAGCCAGACATTTTGGTAAAGGGCACTTTGGCTACGGACAGTTGGGCAACAGACATTTTGGTAACAGGACATTTCAGTAACAGGACATTTCGGTAATAAGACATTTCGGTATTAGGACATTTCGGTAAAACTTTTGTAAATAATCAGAATTTGGTCATTTTTAAAGATGTCTTTATGTGTGTCTGGATTTAAATGTGTGCAGCTGGCCATTGACTGGATGTAGCAATTGAACATTCTAACTCTAACCTGTCCCCTCTAATGCATGAATTTACCTAACCCATATCCCCATGACTGACTGCTGTTGCCTGGGAAGCCATGTCTTCTTCTGCCTTGAAAGTTCATCAAATAAACACTAACACTTTCTGTGACTGCTAGTGGGAAGCCAAGTCCTGTGTCTGGAAAAGTGACCAGCCTAATTTCTAAATGGTTTAACTGATTGGCAACACTGACATGGCAGACTTAACTCATTGATAGATTTTATTACTTTACAGATTTACCTTATCATGTGTAATTAAGTTCAATAAATCTTACAAAACATGCCATAAAACATAATAATACATTAACAAAATGTACTGTCTATTACAAAAATGTATATAATTATCTATGCAAGACACCTTTAAAAATTACCAAATAATTCTGATTATTTTCAATAGTTTTACCGAAATGTCCTATTACCAAAATATCCTGTTACTGAAATGTTCTGTTACGAAAATGTCTGTTGCCCAACTGTCCATGGCCAAAGTGTCCTTTACCAAAACGTCATGGATTTGGATGGCGTGCTCGTTATATATGAAATATATTATTATTATTATAAAATTAGATATTAAAGCAGTTGTCACCATAGGTAATTAAGACTTTAGCAAAATTGCCCATCTTTCGGGTGCCGCCACATCCACATATATATATAGATTGAAGACAGTTCCTGGAGTATTCGTGAATAACGTTTCTTATGATGTTATTCGTAATATGAGTTATTAAAAACAAGCCCAACTGATCACAGGATGATTTGCATAGCTTGGAACAATCTCAGAAGCCACGTGTAAAGTTACGAACAATCGACTTCAAACCTAAAGCAGAGAAAAAACCATTAACCCGCAGGGAATACAAAAGGTGTTAGTTTTATTTCGAGGGGGGTCATAAATTAATTATAGTTAGATTATCAGAGATTTGACTGAAGTAACATAAGGTGGCATCTGAATAAAAATATCAGGCACAAGACACACCAATGCACACATGCACACTAGCATACATGCATGCACACTAGCATACATGCATGCACACTCAGTCTCACTATCTACTAACATTAATAATAATAATGATAGACTTCTATGGCGCCAGGAATCTGAGCTCAGAGGCGCAACATACAAGAATCGTTGGGCAAAATCGTTAACAGGGACGAGCAAGAGTTGTCATTAGAGCAAGGGACCGCCGAAGGTTAGGGTGGGAATACAATTTCAAATAAATAAGTCTTCAGTTTGTTTACGAAAGATAGCTACAGTCTCAGATGATTTTAAAGCGATAGGGAGTTGATTCAAGGTGCAACAACAGAAAAAGCATGTTTGCCAATATTAAAGTTGGTTTTCTGAACAAAAAGTCGTGAAAAAGATGATCTGAGATGCCTGGGGATATCGGAAAAACGAAGGAGACTAAACAAACAGGATTAATGTTGCGTAGAAAGGGTACGATATTACATTAATGTTGACATATGTGACATTAAAATATAAAAATAGTGTCAACCAGTGGGTTTGAAGGCACACGGACAGAGAGGAGTGTCACTGAGCTAACTAAAAGCCGTAGTTTCTTTCATTTTTTATTCAGTAAAAAATTGATGTAGAATTTATAGGGGCAGATATTTACGTGGACTACGCTCAGACAATGGCATTTGCTCCTGTGACTGGCAAAAAAGCACTGGTGACTAACATTCAAAATTGATACATCTCTTCGAACGATTTGATCTTGTCTGTTTGTGTCACATTGGAGTGAATGCACCATTCCTATAAGGAGCATTTTGGAAGATCGACAAAGTTTTCCTTTCGTCTACTGTGCCTAATATCCGTTCATGCATTACCACCATATAGCTTCACTGCACTACAATTACAGAATAGCACGTAACTGTAAGAAACAGTCAGAAACCACACTGATGGGTGGTCTTGGAAGCAGGTCATTCAAAATGGTGAATCCCTGAATGATGCTGCTTTGAATCGTGAGTGTTGATTTTGCTTAATAAATAAGTTAAATAACAGGATAAAGTAAAAAATGCATACTAATAAAATATTTTACAGTGAACCAACCAACTCTATTGATTAGTTTGGCCAAGTGGTACCAGCATTGAGAGTTCTCTTCAGCCTACATAGTGTCCATACAGAGATGTCCCCTGGCATGGGAATGCATTATACTACTGACAATTCCGCAGGCACCGAACAAAAAACACATATGAAGGAAGAAACAATGGACATCACCTGGAGGTTGTAACAATCACTTGGAGGTTGTAACAATCACTTGGAGGTTGTAACAATCACTTGGAGGTTGTAACAATCACTTGGAGGTTGTAACAATCATTTGGAGGTTGTAAAAGTCACTTGGAGGTTGTGAAAGTCATTTGGAGGTTGTGAAAGTCAGCTGGAGGTGTAAAAGTCACTTGGAGGTTGTGAAAGTCATTTGGAGGTTGTGAAAGTCAGCTGGAGGTGTAAAAGTCACTTGGAGGTTGTGAAAGTCATTTGGAGGTTGTGAAAGTCAGCTGGAGGTGTAAAATTCACTTGGAGGTTGTAAAAGTCACTTGGAGGTTATGAAAGTCACTTGGAGGTTGTGAAAATCAGCAGGAGGTGTAAAAGTCACTTGGAAGTTGTAAAATTCACCTGGAGGTTATGAAAGTCACTTGGAGGTTGTGAAAATAATTTAGAGGTTGTGAATGTCAATTGGAGGTCGAGAAAGTCACTTGGGGTTGTGAAAATCACTTGGAGGTTGTGAAAGTCACATGGAGGTTGTGAAAGTCACTTGAAGCTTGTGAAAGTCACTTGGATGTTGCAAAAGTCACTTGGAGGTGTGAAAGCCACTTAGTTTGCGAAAGTCACTTGGAGGTTGTGGAAATCACTTGGAACTTGTGAAAGTCACACACGGTTTCCACTCAAATATCACTACACAATACACAAATATATTGTCTGCCAACAGTGTACTTTCTGTCTGCAAATCCATTGTAGTTTTACGATGCAAGAAGGCTCCAGATGCATACAGCAAGAGATTGTAGGTGTGTGTACATATTATACACATGTATGTATGCATGATGTATGGACATTCTTAAATAGACAAAGCAGTCATCTGCAAAAAAGTGCCAAATGCCAAACTCACATAAACTGAATGGTCTTATACTGTGACAAGTGGATAGTTTGGGAGGTATAAGTGTTTTGTGATGACATGCATTACAAGCCATGATATTTACTGGTGAGATACAAGTTTACTATCTATTCTCTGACAAGAGACAACATTATTTATTATGCAATGCACAAACTGTATAATTCATTTAGTGGATAAACATCTCTTAAACACATATGCACATTTTCTCACATATTAATACAAACCTAAAAGCAAATCCATTTAAAAGAATATGTTGTTATAATAAAATTATGTTGTTTTAAACAAAGTTACAAGGTTTACTTAAATGCCTATAAATCTGAAATATTTTCTGCTAAAATGCAATTTTTGCAGCTGCCTCATTAAACGTAAACAACTGTGTCAATTTAAGAAGGTATTGTGTGTATCTTGCAATATTTCTGTCTATTTCGACTATTTTAACAACAAAATGCCACATTTTCTCATTTGAACAAAGCCTTGTATTACAGCCTGACGTGTCCTAATTGTAGCAAGCTTTCTGAAAAACACTCCAATTCTCCTCATTTTATGCCGTCAATATAAATAAACAAACGCACAATGCATCTTACTTACCGTGGCTAGAATTCTCCGTACATTTCGCTAGAGGAAGAAGAAACAGATTTTGTCGCATAACGTCTTCTTGTTGTATTCTCGAGAACTCACAATAGACGTCAGCCGCGCTGGGCTGCAACAATAAAGAAAATGCACGCATGTACATAAACAATGCTCGTGCACGCGGGCTCGTGCACATGCATGTACCGATGTTAATTACGATATCGGCGATAACGATATTTAATAAATGACTGCATGGCTGGACTGTCTGTCCAGAGTCTGGCCAGCTGTCCACCTCTTGCCTCATGTAATCATGTGACCGCCGCATTGCGTTGGCGTTACATTATAGAAGGCGGATTGCCCGAGAAAAATCATTTGCAAGTGGGCTGAGCGGCTGTCCTTACTGCGGCACACCCGGGATGATCTGGCTGGGATTAACAGGATGCTCGCACCGGATTATCAATGATCTGTCTGTTGGAATTAGAAACAATACAGCTTAGACAATGGACTGGATTAAGTGAATCGTTGCAGAGCAATTGCCGCGCGAAGATGAAGTGCTCGAAGCAGGTAAATTTACAGGGGAGAATATTTATGCCGATCTAGGTATGGCCACAACGTGGGAATGCACATAATGTATATCACAAAATGCATTCAGTCGCTACCAATTCATGATAGCTCGCAATCTTCCCTTGTTTACGTCGAGGCGAGGAATAACAACCAGACAAAAAGCGTTTTCTCATAAAACACTCGAAATGGTGGAGAATTGATAAATATTGTTGTTGATATGCTAACAATGACATCACTTGGATTACAATACAAAGAGCCGCCTTGTTGATGCAAGTATGCACTCTTAGCTAAAATCAACGGCATAAAGGGTGCAATAGTAAACCAACATCTCAATAAATTACATAAAAATATGTGCTTAATTACAGCTTCAATTACAATATATAACCATAATCACTTCAGTTCTGTCCCAATTTATAAACTGTGTCACCTAACATAAACACAAGTAGTAATTACAATGAATCTCACCTTAATAATATTTTTATTCTGACAGTCACTAAAATATAATATTCCAAACACAAACAGCTCTTCCTGGATAAATATTTCCAATCACTCATAGGAAAACGTGATCATAAAAAGCTAACATTATCATAGCATATTCCCTTGTTACATAACAAGACTGGAAGTGTTACTGAGCTGACCTTGGACATCCTCATTGGAGGTCCCTTGTTTCAGGTGCAGCTGCTTATTGAGATCCAGGGCCCCTTTATTTCCTGGCACTGTGCAACTTGATCAGTGCAAAGACAGGGCTGCAGATGGGAGCTGTTGATAGGGCCAGTTGTTAGGTGTGACTCAGCAGGAGTCAGCACATGATTCAAGTACTTTGCCTGATTGCCTGAGCTGTGCAAATGAACTGAATATGGACTTTTAGAATAAATGGCTTCTGGACACAGGATCTGTGATGGCAAAGGGTCAGACAAAATGTATCAATTCCCTCCACTCAGATCTAACAATTATAGATTTGTCATGTGCAAAACATCTTATATGACGATGCAGACTAATGCTGTTGAATGCAGCTTGAATGACATCCTCAAAATATGAATTAATTTTTGTGAACACACAAAAGAGATCTTTCTGAACATTGCTGATCAAACTGGCTTGAATACTGAATATATTCACTTCAGAATTTTTTTTAAACATAACATTTATATAATATTTCAGAAATGTATTTACACACATTTATAGTGATACCCTGTACGGATTATGCATATTTTAACTTAATCAATAGCAGTAATATTAATAATTACGTTTATCGTAGATATTTCACAATTATTTTATAATATATATTATATTTCTATTTAGTTGTACATCAAATGGATGAAGCTTAATATAATCATGGATGATAGAATCAGCTGTTTATTAGTTAAAAAGGTTGGCATGGAATCAATTCCATATTTCCGCTGTGCTAAATTGTGCGACTTAATAGAATCACACTTGATAGTTCAGAGAATGAAAGAAAAACATGTATTCCAGGAATCAGTGACAGCATTCTCTGTTACAGGCTGATCATATCCATGATGGCCGCCAAGAGAAAGGGCATGTCAGTGACTGAAAAGAAAGTAGCCACCTATGATGCTTTACCTAAGGTACGATTCTGCACTGTTTTCGTGGTTACAGATGCTTGTAGTCCAACAGTGTGTGACCTCTGTTCTAAAGTGATGATTGTCCTTTCCATGTAGATTTGTGACCTTAGTCCTAAAATGATGATTGTTCGAGATTTGCCGGAATGATTTTCAAAAAGTTTGCGACATTAGTCCTAAAGTAATGGCTATTCTTTTTATTGATATTGTTCAACAGATTGTGACTTTACTGATATTGACCTTACTGATATTCGTTGTGATCTTTGTCATAAGGTGATATGGTCTGTCGACAGATGAGCCAAAGGGAAGCTGCGTCGAAGTGTTTCGCAGTCCATCATTCAGCGAATCCTGAAAGAGCACCCTGAGATTGAAGTAAGCTTTGACAGTGACTGGAAGTGAGCGTGGATTGGGAAGATGCCTTATGTGGATACGTTTGTTTCTCTCGCTTCAAGAAGAGGGTTGGTCTTGTGCACAGGAAGATCCAATGCAACGGTTGCGTTCCTGTCACACCGTCATGTGACATCACTCCACCATGTGACATCACCCGATGTGATGTCACACCATCATGTGATGTCACGCCATCAGACGGCAATTGGATCGAGCAGGTCTGGCCCGAGGTTCGACATGCATACGTCGATGAAGACATATGGACAACTGCTGCGAGTGCTTCCTGATACAACCCTTGCCCCATCCATAGAGAGGGTAAGTTCTGTTCACGTGCTCAATGACAGGTGACAAGAGGATGTTGTTCATTGTTGGCATGAGCAAGTCGGCGCACTGCTTCAAGGACGTGGAGAGTCTTCCAGTGGACTACAGTGCCAGTCCATCAGCTGCGATGACAGCGGCTCTCTTCAACAATTGGTTCCAAAAGTGGGACGAGGAGCTGAGAACTCAACACAGACACATCCTGCTGCTGCTGGACCACCACTCCACTCATCTTCAGCTCACCAACATCAGAATGTGCTTCTTCTCTCCCGACACACCCTCACATCCCTGCAAGCAAGGCATCATGTTTGCAGTCAAGGCACACTTCTGTCGCCTCATCATTCGAACTGTCACTGACGACAAGGAGATAGGTGATGACTGCATCAGTGACAGAGAGGCTGACAGTGCTGAAGTCGGTCCTTCTCCTCAACCAGGCTTGGCACAACGTGGAGCCAAGGGCCATCAGGAACTGTTGGGAGACATGTCGACTCAGAGTGGGGCCCCAGGAGCGGCGGTCTGGGTGGACACTGACCACAACTTGCCAGCTGCTGGACCCACCTTGGTGGGCACTGACCATCTACCTGTTGCTGGACTCACCAGTGTTGACATTATCACTGGTGAGGTGAAAGAAGAGGTAAAGAGAGAGAGGCTGAGAGTGAGGTGGAGGAAGACAACAACAATAATGGAGAGGGTGGTGTGGATTCTTCTCACTGATGAGGACGGCCCTCAGTGTCTTGAGGAGGGGTTTGTACAGCCGTGGCTTCAATGACTATGAACATCTAAACCAAATCGAGCTTGCTGTGAAAAACTTACTTGTCCGAGACATTCACTTCCATTCCTTTTAGTGAAGGAACAACTCAGGGGAATAAAACTGATCTCACCCAAACTGATTCTATCTACCATGGTATTTGTTCAGGTAATGTGCAGTGTGTGTGTGTGTGTGCGTGCATGCGTGCGTGCGTGTGTGCGTGCATGTGTATAAGTGTGTGTGTGTAATAACTATGTATGCATCCTTGTATCTATGTATATATATAATATATATACACACATATAATATATTATATATACACACACACGTACACACATATATATTTTCGTCTCTAAGGAATAAAACATTCTGTAGCAACTAATTTCTAGCATTCAATTCAACATTTCTAATTGAGCAATAAATTCATTGCCAAACAACACATTCCAATAGCATTGTTTAAATAATCTGACTCCACAGGGTAACAGAAATGTTGAGTCATCCAAAAATAGTTATATTGCAAGGTACTGCTGACTTCATCAATCTGACGCCAACTTACATTATCCTCCACATTGGACTTTACATTTCCTAATAGACCCCCCCCCATCTAAAATGTCTGTGACTCATTGGTATTCACACTATCCAGGCCTGAAGCATGGCTGATTCTGGGGGGTTGCATTTTTCAGCTTTGGGTACAAAATTGTTCGCAGTGTCAAGAGGGGACAATGTTGATGATTTTCCTGGTCGAGGGAGGTAGTGTTGGATATTTTCCATTGCAGATTTTCCCGGTCAAGGTGTTGCAGATGGTACCATTCTAAAAAGCAGTTGTGTTAAAATCAACTTTGTTTAATATATATCCTGAAATTTTACTTACTAGGGCGGTGGCAAAACTGAAAATAGTTAGAGGAATCACGTTGAATGTGTGGCGCCATGTACTGAGTGGAATATTGACGCTAATTTGGAGACTAGAAGCAGGCATTGTAGAGACTGCTGGCTGTGGTTATGGCAGACAACTTGGACATACCTCAACAAGTGCCGCACCATGGAATGATGGGGGGGGGGGGTTTGATGGTGATGGTTTGAACCAATACAAATCAAAACAATGTTTTTACTTTGTGAAAGTATGAGACCCAAATAAAGGTCACATCACATGCCTTGATAGGTCAATATGTGCAAATACAGTTTTATTGTTTAATTAAAAATACCCATTTTCACTGCAAATAAAGGTAGTTTTTCTATTTACACCAACTTATAACACCTGTAATTCAAATTTGGGTATTAAATTAAATTTATATTTAGAAAAACCTCACTAATAAACAAACACGTAAATTAAGACACTATCCAAGTTTACCATGAGATTACTATTCGTGAAAATGTTCAAGTTGAAAGAATAATTACACAAGATTACTATTAAAATAATAAATAAGTGTGAGGGAAGGTTAAACATAGTTCATTGTTTAACTACTCAACTTGTTAGTGATTGAGAAATTACGTAAGATAACAATAAAACCTGACAATTATTCTGTGTCAGTTAGAGTCCTTCATGGATAATATTCCCGTCTGACTGCGTCGTCCATCGATCCATACTTGTGCATGTAATGAACAGTGTCATAATATCCCCGCGGTGACACTTAAAGACATGACATGTTGACCATCAAGTGTGTCACTTGTGTCATTGACATGGCATGGTTGGAAAATTAAATTTGCTACCACTGTTTGAACTAATAACCCTTCCAGCAAATATTGGCTGAATTATTCTCGTTTCCATGGTTACGGCTGCACCAAAGCTGGTCAATTTCCTGTCACCAGGAACAGAGCCAGGCTGATGTATTTATAACTGTCAAGGCACAGGTTGGGTATTGTGTGTGGGGTAATTAGTGCCGTAATTATGTTACTGTTAAGTGTAATGAATGGGACACCCTGGCAAAGTAAATTGAACAGTGCATGTATTATGTTAAACATAATGCGAAGATTAAATTTTAAACAGCAGGTATTGTGGTATTGTAATTAAAAACATTTCCGTCACAACAATTCTGAAACATAATGTCGGAGTGCAGTTGTTACCAGTGAAAGGGCTTTTGAAATACATACGGCACATTTTATTAACACCAAATATTATAAATATTTTATATCAAAACAGAATGTATATAATATGCATTTGGATAGGATGATATATTTCACACATGCGCATGCATGCACACGCACATATATATTCATGTCTCTTTATAACTTTATAAATGTTGAATCTTCAGCAAATTAAACCATACGTCACTTGACTGATTTCTGATGTATCCAAACCGTAAACTATAACAATGCCAAAATATCAACCTCAACAAATTGTTCCTGCTATTAAAAATAAATATTCCTTAAATCCGTTTACCTTTTTTAGATGTAATTTGAATACATTATATTTTAAAAATAACTGTACACAGTGAACGAATTGCTATTGTCAACATATATGCTGTCAGGTTTGATTCTACCCAGACACTGTCATTATACTGTATTTTTACAGTTAATGTTATTACAACCTCTGGTGATCCACTAATGCTAGGTACCAATTATGTCCCCAACACTTTAGCTAATCAAGTCATTCTTTTCATTTGCCATCACTCATAAATGACTCATGCTGGCTTCGACATTGTTATCGTACAGTAACAGTTGGAAATGTTTCTATAAAGCGTGATTTCGTTCGTTGTCCTGGATGATTTCAGCAACTCTGCGTGACACAATCACCTTCAATCTGATGACATCAGCACCCTTGTGGACCAAGCTAAAAGGTCACACAGATTACATACGTCCTGGCATTTGCAAAGGTCTCTGATCATGATTAATTAAAACGAATGCAAATTATAATTGTCCATTAATCTGCACCTCAATTACCATCAGCGTTAAATAATCTGGTAGATAAGACCTTTTTGTCAATGAAGATTCAGGAAAATGTCCATATCCTTCCTTGTTACTGGCACACAGAATATTTAATTGCTCCCTTCTATGGCCATTACTCCCCTGACAAAACACCTGAGGCTCTATCCCCCCACAAAGGCCTCTCCATAAAGTATTCCTAGCCGCTGATCAGGAAATGTAGGGAGCAGGTGCTCTCTCCATCTCGCAGAAACACATTTGTATACGGCCACGCTCCATCGCACACCCATTGTGTGCAGACCTTTCGAACGAACCGCCATGAATTATCACCCTGCTTTCAAGAGTCTGGCTCCAGGCGCCAGGCCGCAAGTGACCCGTCTGTGCACATTTTGATGACAACAATTAGCAGGAGAAATCAATGACAGGGGCACGTGCCACAGCCCAGCGTCATTGCCCCATGCTGCGCTTGCCATTAGGGCGCTGCCGATGTCATCATTACCTGACAACGCTGCAGTCTTCACATCCCGCCAAGGCTTCTCTACAACTCTTCTGCACTAACTGAATTAAACCCTGAATCACTGCCAAATTTGCCTAAATGATGCATTTTTGTTCCAGTTTTACTTCCGGCGGTTTTAGGATATTTTAAAGAGCATCCTGCATGAAGATATTACATTGCAAATCAAGATTAACAAAACGTTGAATGCAGGTTACACTGCGGCATTGCCATGGTAACGGAGTGATGTAGGAGGTGTGGTGAATGGGGTAAAATGGATGTTGGCAAACAGAGGAAGTGCGCTTCAGAGATAAGTGAGGGGGACAGGTTGAAATCAACATGACTGTCATACAGGTTACAATTAACATGACTATAACAGAGGTTACAATTAACATGACTCAGAGGTTGCAATTAACATGACTGTTACAAAGGTTACAATTAACACAACTGTTGTGGAGGTTACAATAAACATAACTGTCATGGAGGTTACAATTAACATGACTATCACAGAGGTTACAATTAATATGACTCAGAGGTTTCAATTAACATGACTGTTACAGAGGTTACAATTAACATAACTGTCACGGAGGTTACAATTAACACAACTGTCATGGAGGTTACAATTAACACAACTGTTGTGGAGGTTACAATTAACATAACTGTCACGGAGGTTACAATTAACACAACTGTCATGGAGGTTACAATTAACACAACTGTTGTGGAGGTTACAATTGACATAACTGTCATGGAGGTTACAATTAACATGACTCAGACGTTGCAATTAACATGACTGTTAAAGAGGTTACAATTAACACGACTGTCATGGAGGTTACAATTAACATAACTGTCACGGAGGTTACAATTAACATAACTGTCACGGAGGTTACAATTAACATAACTGTCACAGAGGTTACAATTGACATAACTGTCATGGAGGTTATAATTAACATGACTCAAACGTTGCAATTAACATGACTGTTAAAGAGGTTACAATTAACACGACTGTCATGAAGGTTACAATTAACATAACTGTCACGGAGGTTACAATTAACACAACAGTCATGGAGGTTACAATTAACATAACTGTCACGGAGGTTACAATTAACACAACTGTTGTGGAGGTTACAATTGACATAACTGTCATGGAGGTTACAATTAACATGACTCAGACGTTGCAATTAACATGACTGTTAAAGAGGTTACAATTAACACGACTGTCACAAAGGTTACAATTAACACGACTGTCACGGAGGTTACAATTAACACAACTGTCACGGAGGTTACAATTAACACAACTGTCACGGAGGTTACAATTAACACAACTGTCACGGAGGTTACAATTAACACAACTGTCACGGAGGTTACAATTAACACAACTGTCACGGAGGTTACAATTAACACAACTGTCACGGAGGTTACAATTAACACAACTGTCACGGAGGTTACAATTAACATAACTGTCACGGAGGTTACAATTAACACAACTGTCACGGAGGTTACAATTAACACAACTGTCACGGAGGTTACAATTAACACAACTGTCACGGAGGTTACAATTAACATAACTGTCATGGAGGTTACAATTAAAAATATCTATCAATTCAATGTTCTTGCTTCTCATGTTTCAGATAGTTCCATGACAAAGGAACCTACCTGGTATCCACTATGACATGCCAGTTTGTTTGTGCAAATTTTTAATTTTTTTTTGGTGAAATTGTCAGACAAACTATTTACCGATTTTTCGATTCTTAGTTAAGTAGTACTTGTGTCGGGGAATTGACAATTATTTTTAGCCAAATGCGTGACTACTGTCTCGCCAAAGTTTAAAGTTGGTTCAGGCTGAAATTCATGGCCAGTTTGTTTACATGATCATGTCACCATTTTTGTGCTTATGCCGCTGAATCAGTTAAAGATGAGTTAATCATAATCTAGGCAGAGTTGCTGATCATAAGAATACAAGTTCATGTGAGATTCACTACAGTTGCAGTGCTGCAGGGACCTACAAGAATGTCAAATTCACAGAACCGTCTGCCTTTGCTGCAATTTATTTCAACAAGGAATGACACTTCACATGCACACAAACAACTGCCACGCACATGACAAACAAGTAGAAAATGCTAATTTGACTTTGTGGAATTGGTGCTGGATGAAAGTCAAGGTCCCGGTGGTCCATAACACAACTATGACAACACACTGCATGCTCCCCAAGGCAAACTGTGTCATCCATTATGAAAGTTCACTCACATTTTCCTTGTCAATGCTGATGACACAACAAATATTATCACTGTTAATCGTCTCTCTGATGTTACACTCCTGGGGGAACGCTACTTGTCAGCTATCTTCTAACTTTCAATTTATTCCGATTTTATTTTATTTGGAATATCACAAAATTAAATACATAAGCCACAGTTGCATTTCTGTAGCAAAAAGCACCAGCATTTTACCAACTAAATTAATATTCTGGGGGTGACGGAAAAATAAAATAAAATATTGCTAAGGTAGTTAAATTTAATGTTCAACATAAATAATAATAATATTTATTTTATGTAGCGCCACATCAAATGTAGACCTTTAACAGCGTTTTACAGGCATAGGAAATAAAAATCATATGCTGTAATTTACTTGTTATACCATAGCTAAAATTTGTATATGAAATAATAATAATAACTAAGAAAATAAATGTAATGTGGACTAATGATATAAACATGGACCATAGTAAAACTAGTAGATTATTTACATAAAAACTCATAATTAATTAATTAGGCTATACTATTATAATAAACTAAGATAAATAAATAAGATAAATGTAGACATCAATAATATTAAATAGCAATAATAAAGAAATAACATAGATCTACAAAAATTATTACCGGCTATATTGAAACCTGCCCCACAGAATGCCTGTTTCAAAATGTTTAAAAGATAGTGCTGTTATTAAATAGCCACCAGATGGAGAGACCTTTAAAGGCAAACACTTCTTTAATTACACGCACAAACGTAAATCACCCTTTCACACCGCCCTGGACAGGAGAGCTGATGGACCACGTGCCCGCTGGGAATACTCAGATCCAGCGCTCTGACAACTTAGGATGGCCAAAATGAAACTAACTAATGAAGAATTATGCCAATGATCAAACACTGGGCTTATCCAGTCAAACTGCAAATCTGTTGCCATGGTTACATGATGAATCACTAGGAAGCACACTTGTAAATGTGTGCAGACGATATTCGGTGAAGTCTCTCACTTTCAGGCAATTAATCATGCCAGTAACATTGCAGCCACCTTCGCTTGACGTTTGACGGATGGGGCAGACACTTTTTTTTGGGTTTGGAGTTTTATTGCAGATTAATTACCGTCAGATGACCCACGGCCAAAACATTTTAATTAATCATATCATATGTAATTACAACAGAATGCTGCTCCCTAAGTATGCCCAATGTAAAGATTTTAAAAATTAAGCAGAAATATGACAGTAGTCTTAAAACTGCTTCTTCAACTGGCTTAGCCCATTGTGAAACCAGTTCCTTCACGTCCAAATATGTAGTGTATGAATAGATTTGACAAGTAAGGAGGCATGGACTAGGTAGGGAGGGGGTAGGGAGAAGGCAGGGTTGTAACAGGAAGGGATCAGTCCTAAAGTCTGCTAATTACAAGTATATTTAAGAATATATAAATTGGGTGTCTTTTAAAAGAGATATATCGTCTGATCACAAACACACACAAACAATGTCCATTCCAGGAATATGGGCTTTAGTGATAATACTAATTTATGTTACTAGCTACCCGACAGACCCTGTTACATGCAGGTGCTCAGTGTTCTTTCAATATAGGGACAATTTATACATAATTTATTTGAGACCCCGAATTAACACAAACTCAATAATTATTTCTACCCATTCCAAGTTATAGACTGTCAAAATATTGAAATACGTTTTCCTATATTGGTGTGTCAAGAAATGTGTCGCCCTCACACTAAGCACCATAAAGCACAGTAGTGTGTATTGGTATATATGTCATTCACTAGGTGGCACTGTGAACCAGTCTTATCAACATACTAAGTACATGTATTATTTACTACTGAGATGATTATGAATAAATTTGGCTGTTCATGATTAAAATGTTTGCAACATGTGTTTTACAGTTTGGTTTTATACTGTATAACATTTTTACGAAAGCAGGAAATCACAGATGACTCACAGAATCCTTCAAGGTGTCAATGTTTACAGGAAATATGAACCACTTTATAAATGTGAAGTTAAGTACAACTACATCCATTCTGTCTCTGTTCACACCTCTTCGTAACTAGTCTGCTTCGAACAAATGTCCACTATAAGTATAAAAAGAAATGTTCAAGATACAAATTTTGAGTGAAAGGTACGTTCTTACATAGCGCAGTACCCAGTCCTTAGGACTGCTCAAAGCATTTTACACTTTACTCCCTGGCAGACCTGTTCAATCAAACATCATCTTGACTTCTCTGGGAAGCATTAAGCCATGCTGCAATTAATAGACAAAGACTGTTCATAAACAAATATCCACCACTATCTACAGCCAGGTACTCATTCATACAGCTGAGTGAACTGGACTAACGTAGATTGAATGAACTTGCCCAAGGTTTGAAACTGCAGCACCACAGTGCTTTAAATCAACTTAATATATAACACATATGGTCCCAATTACAGACATGTTGTTTAATGACAATAATGACCCACCTGATCAAAGCAGTGAGACTACATTGTGTATGCAGCACTGGCTTGGGTCAAGTACCTTAGCATAAACACAATGTGTTCTGGTTGTGTGGTAATCTCCCCACAGGCCCCATGAGATTCCAGGCAAAGTAACATATATACAAAGGTAACATATAATGCAATAATTTCCCCACAGACCCCAAGAGATTCCAGGCAAAGTAACATATACAAAGGTAACATATAATGCAATAATTTCCCCACAGGCCCCAAGAGATTCCAGGCAAAGTAACATATACAAAGGTAACATATAATGCAATAATTTCCCCACAGGCCCCAAGAGATTCCAGGCAAAGTAACATATACAAAGGTAACATATAATGCAATAATTTCCCCACAGACCCCAAGAGATTCCAGGCAAAGTAACATATACAAAGGTAACATATAATGCAATAATTTCCCCACAGGCCCCAAGAGATTCCAGGCAAAGTAACATATAATGCAATCATTTCCCCACAGGCCCCAAGAGATTCCAGGCAAAGTAACATATACAAAGGTAACATATAATCCAATAATTTCCCCACAGGCTCCAAGAGATTCCAGACAGCAAACACAATGGTGACATATAATCCCAATATCTGAGAAACACGGCCATCACAAACCAATTCCTAGAAGCATCCTAGAAATGTTTACAGCTGTGTGCGTGCACTACACAGAATGTGTCAATATTATGAGGACAAGTTTACAGTGAAACTGTCCTATATGTGGTCAACAATATAAAAATGCCATGGTTTGTAGTCTTTCCCACAGCGCGTGAATCAGCAGTTTTGCAAAATTAATCATATTTTCTGTGAACACATTAAGTTGTCTTGATTACTAGTAAGAAATCTGTTACAAGTGGTTGTCCCTTTGGTATCTTGTGAGTGGCTGAAACATTAACACAGACACATAATCACCTGAGAGTATAGACAGAGTTGTGGGTCTGAGAACTCTTCTTTTAATATCATATCTAGTTCACACACAGAGTACACGGCGTGATGTGACAGCACATATATATTTACGATGTTTTTCTTACCACATATCAACATGTTTACAAGAACTTGTTATATACAGAATAACATCTTGTTATATACAGAATAACATCTTGTTATATACAGAGTAACATCTTGTTGTAGATTATCCAGTGTTCCAAACTGTCACTCCAGACTCACAGACTGTCCAATGTCCCAGACTGTCCAACTGAATATCACAGACTGTGCAATGTTCCATACTGTCCAATGTCCCAGACTGTCCAATGTCTCAGACTGTTTAATATCCCAGACTATCCAATGTGTCATACTGTCCAAGGTCCCTGGCTGTCCAATGTCCCAGACTGTCCAATGTCTCAGACTGTCCAATGTCTCAGACTGTTCAATATCCCAGACTGTCCAATGTCTCATACTGTACAATGTCACAGACTGTCCAATGTGTCATACTGTCCAATGTCTCAGACTGTCCAATATCCCAGCCAGTCTGCCTGCATAACATACCACAACAATATTAAATACAAGACAAATTTTATTTTCAGATGACAATAGCAACCAACAAATATGTAGATATGCTAGACATTAGTGTTGTTTGTTGTTGCCTGTTGTTGTCCTTGTCTGTTGTTGCTGTCCTTGTCTGTTGTTGCTGTCCTTGTCTGTTGTTCTCATTGTCTCTTAAATGTCATTGTCTATTGTTACTGAATACTGATGTATGTTGTTGCTTATGTTGACCATCACTGTCTACTGTTGCTTGTTGATATATGTTGTTGCTTGTTGTTGTATGTTGTTGCATGTTGCAGTTTCTTGTTGTATGTTGTTGCTTGTTGGTATATGTTGTTGCTTGTTGATGTATGTTGTTGTATGTTGCAGTCTCTTTTTGTATGTTGTTGCTTGTTTATGTATATTGGTGCTTGTTGTTGCATGTTGTTGTATTTTGTTGCTTGTTGTTGTATGTTGTTGTTGTATGTTGCTGCCTGTTGGTGTCTGTGATTCTGTGATGGTTGCCACATGTTTACCTGGCACAGCTTCCAAGACTCGGCCTTATTTCTAGAATCTATATCAGTACTTTTGCTACAGACACACCCCCGCTGCTAAGATTGATTGGTTGCAAAACAGTTAGCTAACCTTCTAATAAACAACTTCCCACGAGCCACCTAAATGGTAGAAACAACGGCATCAAAACAACCTGCTTGTACCTACAAGTCCTAAAACTAGGTACTGTGCACGTATGCAAGCAAACACGCACACATGCACACATGCATGCACGTGAACACTGAGAAATAGAAACAAGCTTTATACATTTACAGTATTTTTTCCGTGGTGTGAATTTTCTAGGAGGATCTGAAAATTTATGTACGTTTTCCTGCACATTCCTACCAAACAGGACATCAACAAGGCGGGTGACCTATCTTACAAAACATAACTAATTATAAATGGTATTTTTCAGCTGTCACCAACAGTAACCTGGCACGCTGTCTGTCCACTCACAAGCGTCTCCATTTCCTGATGTTGTATGCAACAAACAGCGAATAAATCATCAGCTCTGTTTTTCTAGTGGAATTATTCAATAACTGAAGCTGAGATGCGATGGATAATCTCCTGTACAACACAACATGTTTATGTCTGCGCAACCAGGAAAACAAACCACTCAATGAAAAACGGTTAGAAATAATAGACTAATGTTACATTTAATGACAAACAGAAGGTTCACCTTAACCTGAACAATTTAAAAGGTATGACTACAATGACTTGCAAACTCTGAAATCTGTATTTAATTCTCACCTGGGGATCTATGTGCTGTACAAATTACAGTAATTAAACAAAATATCGATGATCTTCACACACAATAGGGATATTTACCGAGTGTCTACTAAATTTATGAACAAAATATTACATTAATAGTAGTAGTTTTATTGATATTCTCACTTGTATTACATTTACAGTTTTGTCTTGTATATATATTGTTGTCAATGTTTTGAATAAATGTTCATTCATTCATGCATTCATTCGTGCATAACAACTCTACCAATGTACCGAGTCACAAGTATACATAAGAAATAGGTGTCATGTGACGCAATAAATCATAAATAATAATTAATTCTGATGAGATGTCAACAGAAACAAAGCACTTGAAAAAATACTTAAAACCTCATTGCACTAGTTTTGTGTAACAATTCTTGGTACTGTTCAGCACATGGAAAATCTGACATAACAATTTTAATTTCTTTGCAATCATAAGACGGAATAAAATAGAAGAAACATGATAAAATATTACATATAATTTGGAAACTAATTCTTAAAACACACCGACACTAACATGTATTCTAAATATATATACTCAGTCGTGACCAGAAGTGTCATGACGCTGTAGTGATGTCAAGTAGACAGTGAGAAGACATGACGTTTGGCGAATGTTCCAGCGACCACAGGCAGTCAGATTAAATGCGTGTCTGGGCGTTGATCGATGTTATGACTCATCTTCCCCTGGTTCCCGTCTTCTAATTGACAATGCATAAAACGCTCCAGTCCCCATGCCACCGACAGACCTTCCTGATCGGATAACGCAAGTTTTTATTAATTTTTACTGCATGGATGCTCACGCCTGCGATCTTGACAGCTCTACTGCGAAGACGCAATTCGCGGCCCTCGTTTAATTGCTAATTCCTTGAGCTGTCTTTTTCAAATGCAAATGAGGTGTGTGGGGGGGGAGAAATGAAGTGCCAGGAAATTGGATTTTTCAAAGATGACGCGCATCTGTCGACAGGGGAGATTGAAACATGAAACTGGTCATCCTTCAAACCGCTCGTTATCCGTACTTGGTCAACCATAATATGAATGTACTTCTTGAGTGTAATTACGGTTGCCTGGCATGGGAATATCATAGCAAAACATCTGGGCAATTTTATTTTTATTAAATTATATCAAATAACATGGAGTTTGTGACAATTCTGTCTCCCTCATGAGTGCATGAAATTAATGCATATTATCTTCATGTTGTGAAGTTTACAAAAAATAATGTATAGTTCCTTTAAAACTAGTAAAATAATGTACCTTTTCTGACACAACACCAATAAAATATAACTGCATTACTAACAGCTTTACTATAAACATAGTAAAGCATACATAGTTATATAGATAAATTAAACCCTTAATCAGTTAATACATAGGTTAAAAACTTGCACTTTAGTTGAAGGGGAAACACGAAGACTTGCTGACTGGGCGAGGAAGATAAGACACACCTCAACTACAAGTGACCTTCACCTTCAGACTGACCTTCACCTTCAGACTAACAACAACTGTCAACACCTAATCTGATATTTACATGAAATAATATATTCAATGTACCTTGTCCATACAATCTGGTGCCACTTTGTTTTTATCCATGTATGTATTTATTAAATGTGTACACTGAATAATCTACTATGTACAACAAGCCCAAGTGCAGCAGGTAGACAGGGTTATTTTATAATTTATGCAAATAGTCATATTTTCTGCCCATAGTTTAGAAAGGGTCTTACTGTATAAGTCAGACCCCCGTTTCCATGATAACAAACAAAATGTCAGCCATTTCGAGCAAATATTAGCAAATTTTGAAACACTACCATTCTTTACTGAACAAATATATAATTATAATTCTTTAAAATCAACGTTCAGTAGACATTCTATTGCGCATGACCAGAGCATTTGCTAAAATGTTGTGGTTTTATTTTATAAATTAATGTAACGTGAACAAAAAACTGGTTTTTGGCAACAAATACTGATTTATCTTTCAAACTATTGATGATTTTTAAAAAGTGTCTAGCCATTGGGCAAAGTATAATTTGCTGAATTCAACATTCATAACCTTATTTGGATAGCATAATTACTCCCAGAGATATCATGTTTTCAAATGCAGAAATTTGAGAAAAATGCTTTTGAGAAAATGGCTGTCAAAGATTGCAATGCATTCGATTACTTTACATCAACATGCTTGACCCATCAATAAAAGTCATTTAGACATAATTTTTTATAAACGTTAGCTTTATTGATAAATAAACATACAAAGCTATCATTAACTGGGTGAGAGAGCCATTTATAGTATTTTTGGTAAAAAAACACCATTTCACCTGGGTTTTTTGGATGAAAATTATAGATCTGCATTCCAGACCCCATACAATTTGTACTGATCAATGCTAAACATTATGATATTTCTGTTCTGATGAAATATGTGACTTCAACAAAATATTGCTGGACAATTATTCAGAAAATTAGTATCAGTAGTGTATCTTAGAATAAAATTCAACTAACAGGTACAAACTTCTCTTATTCAAAGATACAAAACATGTACACAGCTATATTTGGCGGCAAACATGACAACCGACTGATTCGATACAGAAAGGTATAATTACAATTAAGATAACTGTAATTAAATCTCCACCCCCATGATGTATGTAAACAAACTGGTGATATATAATTTACACACATATATAACTGTAATTAAATCTCCACCCCCATGATGAATGTAAACAAACTGGTGATATATAATTTACACACATATATATAACTGTAATTAAATCTCCACCCCCATGATGAATGTAAACAAACTGGTGATATATAATTTACACACATATATATATATATAACTGTAATTAAATCTCCACCCCCATGATGAATGTAAACAAACTGGTGATATATAATTTACACACATATATATATATAACTGTAATTAAATCTCCACCCCCATGATGAATGTAAACAAACTGGTGATATATAATTTACACACATATATATA
Organism: Paraescarpia echinospica; assembly: GCA_020002185.1. Taxonomy (NCBI): domain Eukaryota; kingdom Metazoa; phylum Annelida; class Polychaeta; order Sabellida; family Siboglinidae; genus Paraescarpia; species Paraescarpia echinospica. The sequence continues at coordinate 26,061,220 of CM034532.1, forward strand.
TAACTGTAATTAAATCTCCACCCCATGATGAATGTAAACAAACTGGTGATATATAATTTACACACATATATATAACTGTAATTAAATCTCCACCCCATGATGAATGTAAACAAACTGGTGATATATAATTTACACACATATATATAACTGTAATTAAATCTCCACCCCCATGATGAATGTAAACAAACTGGTGATATATAATTTACACACATATATAACTGTAATTAAATCTCCACCCCCATGATGAATGTAAACAAAATGGTGATATATAAGTTACACACATATACATAACTGTAATTAAATCTCCACCCCCATGATGAATGTAAACAAACTGGTGATATATAATTTACACACATATATATAACTGTAATTAAATCTCCACCCCCATGATGAATAATGTAAACAAACTGGTGATATATAATTTACACACATATATATAACTGTAATTAAATCTCCACCCCATGATGAATGTAAACAAACTGGTGATATATAATTTACACACATATATATAACTGTAATTAAATCTCCACCCCTATGATGAATGTAAACAAACTGGTGATATATAATTTACACACATATACATAACTGTAATTAAATGTCCACCCCCATGATGAATGTAAACAAACTGGTGATATATAATTTACACATATATATACTGTAATTAAATCTCCACCCCCATGATGAATGTAAACAAACTGGTGATATATAATTTACACACATATATAACTGTAATTAAATCTCCACCCCCATGATGAATGTAAACAAACTGGTGATATATAATTTACACACATATATATAACTGTAATTAAATCTCCACCCCCATGATGAATGTAAACAAACTGGTGATATATAATTTACACACATATATATAACTGTAATTAAATCTCCACCCCATGATGAATGTAAACAAACTGGTGATATATAATTTACACACATATATATAACTGTAATTAAATATCCACCCCCATGATGAATGTAAACAAACTGGTGATATATAATTTACACACATATATATATAACTGTAATTAAATCTCCACCCCCATGATGAATGTAAACAAACTGGCGATATATAATTTATACATATATATATAACTGTAATTAAATCTCCACCCCCATGATTAATGTAAACAAACTGGTGATATATAATTTACACACATATATATAATTGTAATTAAATATCCACCCCATGATGAATGTAAACAAACTGGTGATATATAATTTACACACATATATATATAACTGTAATTAAATCTCCACCCCCATGATGAATGTAAACAAACTGGTGATATATAAGTTACACACATATACATAACTGTAATTAAATGTCCACCCCCATGATGAATGTAAACAAACTGGTGATATATAATTTACACACATATATATATATAACTGTAATTAAATGTCCACCCCCATGATGAATGTAAACAAACTGGTGATATATAAGTTACACACATATACATAACTGTAATTAAATCTCCACCCCCATGATGAATGTAAACAAACTGGTGATATATAATTTACACACACATATATATAACTGTAATTAAATCTCCACCCCCATGATGAATGTAAACAAACTGGTGATATATAATTTACACACATATATATAACTGTAATTAAATCTCCACCCCATGATGAATGTAAACAAACTGGTGATATATAATTTACACACATATATATATATAACTGTAATTAAATCTCCAACCCCATGATGAATGTAAACAAACTGGTGATATATAATTTACACACATATATATATAACTGTAATTAAATCTCCACCCCATGATGAATGTAAACAAACTGGTGATATATAATTTATACACATATATATAACTGTAATTAAATATCCACCCCCGTGATGAATGTAAACAAACTGGTGATATATAATTTATACACATATATATAATTGTAATTAAATCTCCACCCCATGATGAATGTAAACAAACTGGCAATATATAAGTTACACACATATATAACTGTAATTAAATCTCCACCCCCATGATGAATGTAAACAAACTGGTGATATATAATTTACACACATGTATATAACTGTAATTAAATCTCCATCCCCCATGATGAATGTAAATAAACTGGTGATACATAATGTATACACATATATATATATCTGTAATTAAATTTCCACCCCCATGATGAATGTAAACAAACTGGCGATATATAATTTACACACATATATATAACTGTAATTAAATCTCCACCCCCATGATGAATGTAAAAAAACTGGCGATATATAATTTACACACATATATATATAACTGTAATTAAATCTCCACCCCCCATGATGAATGTAAACAAACTGGTGATATATAATTTACACACATATATATATATAACTGTAATTAAATCTCCACCCCCATGATGAATGTAAACAAACTGGTGATATATAATTTACACACATATATATATAACTGTAATTAAATCTCCACCCCCCATGATGAATGTAAACAAACTGGTGATATATAATTTATACACATATATATAACTGTAATTAAATATCCACCCCCATGATGAATGTAAACAAACTGGCGATATATAATTTACACACATATATATATAACTGTAATTAAATCTCCACCCCCATGATGAATGTAAACAAACTGGCGATATATAATTTATACACACATATATAACTGTAATTAAATCTCCACCCCCCTGATGAATGTAAACAAACTGGTGATATATAATTTATACACATATATATAACTTCAAAAGGAACGCATCCTCTACCAAAGGACACATATCACAGCCAGGTGAGATATAAGCTGCCTTTCATGTGTGTGTCACAAGACTGACCTGCCACATCAAAGGTTCCGGCTGACTGACCAGTGAGTGGACAGGTGTAATGAGTCACGCCTGAGCGACCACAGAGAGAACACAAGCCCCATCTGTCCAAGACAATGACAGAGTGGAACAAATCACTTCAAACACACCACAAGACACACAGGTGCTCTGATCACCCCCAGGGGGTGGGGGTGGGGTGCTTGATGTCCCCTTAAACACTTGAGGGTCTCTGCCAATACTGTTATCTCCTTAAAAACCGCTACCTTGTTATCCAGCCCAGCAGGTAGATTACCTGTGTTTTCACCCTGGGAGGGGTGGGTAAGGAGTACACTGACTGAACCAACTAATTGGGTGATTAATAACCGAATTGGGCAGGATCTAGAAATGTCGCTTATCGTTGGACAGGTGAATACCCTAAACAAATTTGAATGTAATTTTTACTGACTCAGCAACTCTCAAAACAGCAGAGATCTATCACACATTCCACTTATTTTAAACAAAACATTGAATAATTAATAATTGGTTAATAATGTAATTTTAATGGCTGCAATTTTAATCATTAGTATTTTTGAAATTAGGAGTGTATTTGTGTTGAACTGAATACAACTTTGGCAGCAAAATGGATCATACATACTAACTTACACATTTATAACCCTCATTTATTAGTATTAGCACCTTTTACATTTGTATTTTACACAAAATTATAGAATTACTTATTATTTAAATATATATACATATATCTTTACAGAAAGGAAAGTATGTACATATTTAATATTTATAAAAAAAACTTGTTTGTCTATTCTGCATTTCTACACTGTATTCTAATAATAACCAATAAGCTATGAAGTGCTCCATGAGAACTATACATACCTGGCTGTATATATATATATATACATATTAACTTACAATTATCATTAATTATAATAACAGTTAGTTGCCATAATGTAATTATAAAGTACCACATCGATATTTAAGTTGTCAGCTTAATCATATATTGTTATCAAAATATATACATTTTATATTAAGTATCCATCACAATGATGGTAGGGCCTAGAAACTGTAACAAGTTTGCACTCAAACACCAAACAATATGTGATCACGAGTAACAGTGATCACCAGATGATATGATCACAAGAACCAGTGATCACTCACTGTGTGACAGATGGTTTGATGAGTGCGTAGTTCTCCTCCCATCCTCTCTCCATCATTCCCATCTGCCTGCAGCCTCAGGCTCCCCTAAGTGCCCCACAGTACGTGATTGGAATAAAGATCTGTCACCAATGTGGGAATACAGATTCAGTTGACAAGTTGCAATCAGTCACGGTCCCTTACCATGCCAGATTAAAGCCCACAACCAGGTCTGTAGATGCGGCGAAATTACCACCACTTTGTGGCAGTTTTGATTAATACAAGTCCACTTTGTGAGAAACATGAAATTAAATCCATCTCCTGTCTTTGGTGGTGACATCGGTTGAAATGCACGAATTATTGGCCGACTACTAGCATAAAAGTAATTGTAATAATTAATTTGTTTACAGAAATAACACACTGAACCTGACAGACATTGGGATTGAAATCCCCCAAAATTATGTTGGACCGTGAACATAGTTATGCAAATTTTTTATTCATGTCTGCTAATCATCGATAGGTGTCTACAGTGACAATTTACTTTACTTTACTTTACAAGGTGTCTAACTGAAATGGCCGCAATATAGAGGTGTCTGCAACAGCGATCTGTCTGCAATACAGAGGTGTACGAGGTACGATCCAACAGTTCCCAGACTGGTCGTGTGGAGCGCTAACAGGCCGTAGTATGGACTTTGCCCGCTAGATAGTGCTAAACAGCTTTATCGTGAAATGGTGTGCCGAGTGACACGGTGATGTACGGACATGTTTTGTTTCGTGAGCGTTTTTGTGCATTACTGTTAGTGGTTCTCTGCAAATTTTTGCGAGAAGAGAAATGACAGAGAAATAACAGACTTGAAGAAGCAGCATGTGTGTGCCTCAAGTTTTGCTTCAAATTCGGTAAAACCACATCGGAGACCCACAAAATGTTTAAACAAGCATTTGGTGATGATGCCATGGGCAGAAGCCAGACTTTCGGGTGGTTCTCGAGGTTCAAACATGGGCAAATGACGGTTGAGGATCCCGAACATTCTGGTCGTCCCTCAACCAGCAGAACCAACAAAAATGTTGAAAAAGTGCATCAGACCATCCACGAGGACCACCTGCGAACGATTAACAAGAGATTTAACAAGATTGCCATCCAGAAAATTAACTCTAGATAGCAGGTGGACAAGGAAGCCCTTTGGCTTATCGAGAGTCCAACCCTTTTATCTACATATATCCAGCCCTTCTGAGGTATGTGTCGATTTTATTTTGAAACATATTCACACTACTAGCACCCACACAATCATCAGACAATCTGTTCCATTCATTCACAAGTCCTTTGTGAAAATGAGAACTTTCTCACGTCTAATCTACACTGCTCCTTTACTAATGTAACTTTATGTCCTCTAGTCTTTCTATCTTTCTTAACTGAAAAAAACATATTTCTATCAATATTTTCATAACCATTCAATATTTTAAACACTTCTATCTGATCTCCTCTCAGTCTCCTGGTCTCTAGTGTTGTTAAACCACATTCTTTTAGGCGTTTTTCATAACTAAGATCCCTCAGTTTTGGTATCATTTTAGTCGCTCTCCTCTGTACTCTTTCTAGCATATCTATGTCCTTCTTGCGGTATGGCCTCCACACTTGTATACAATATTCTAAATGAGGCCTAACTATTGTTTTGTACAGCGGTATTATTAGTTCTTTTTCTTTATTAGTCTTTCTAATAATTTACAAATCACTGATGTTAAACTAACTAGTCTATAATTATTTGACTTGTTTCTCGAACCTTTTTTAAATAACGGTATAATGTTTGCTTCTTTCCATTCTAAAGGAACCACTCCCTCTTCTAATGACAAGTTGAAAACTGTTGCAAGCGGTATGCTAATTTGTTCTACAATTTCCAATAGTAGTTTGGGTGGAATACCATCCACTCCAGGTGATTTATTTTCCTTCGTAGCCCTAATTTTCTTAGCTACCATTTCTGGGGTTACAATTAACTGTCTTAAATAGTCTGATTCTGCAACCTTGAACTTAGCCTCTGGTACTGGCAGTGAACTAGTGTCTTCTCTGGTAAACACTGAACTAAAATACTCATTTAGGTCTTCTGCCATTAAGAATCCTTCTGATATTATATTTCCAGCACTATCTTCTAGAGGACCTACCTTATCCTGAACTTTCTGTTTGCTTCGAACATACGCATAAAAACTCTTGCTGTCATGTTTTATATTACAAGCTAATTTATGTTCATAGCTTCTCTTTGAATTTCTAATTTCAGCTGTAGCTTGGTTTAGTGCTTCTTTATAAATGTTGTAGTCCTCGTCATTTCCAGTATGTCTATATGACTTCCACATAATTTGTTTATACTTAATTTTTTTAATGGCTTCTTTCGATAAGTATTTCTTTCTGGTCCGTTTCCCTTGTTTTTTGAAGGGAACAAATTTATCTATGATGCACTCTATTTCATTCTTTAAGATTAACAACATTAGCAGCATCGTTGGCCTATCGTTTAGTTCATGCCAACGCATTCTCACGGAGAAACTCAACATGAGGCGGATCGCTGCCAAATTTGTGCCCCGCTTGCTTACCCAGGACCACAAGCAACGCCGGCTCACTGTGTGCAAAGACTTCCAGGAAAAGGTAAGAAACGATCGAAATTCCTTTCCAAGGTCATCACTGGTGATGAAAGCTGGGTTTACAGCTATGACCCAGAAACCAAGTGGAAGAGTCCATCTTCACCACGACTGAAGAAAACGAGGCTGGTGAACAGCAACGTGAAGAGCATGCTGATCTGTTTCTTTGACATGGGGAGTACGCAATGGCAAGGTGTCTGCAATAATGATGTGTCTGCAATGGCAAGGTGTCTGCAAGAATGATGTGTCTGCAATGGCAAGGTGTCTGCAATAATGATGTGTCTGCAATGGCAAGGTGTCTGCAAGAATGATGTGTCTGCAATGGCAAGGTGTCTGCAAGAATGATGTGTCTGCAATGGCAAGGTGTCTGCAATAATGATGTGTCTGCAATGGCAAGGTGTCTGCAATAATGATGTGTCTGCAATGGCAAGGTGTCTGCAAGAATGATGTGTCTGCAATGGCAAGGTGTCTGCAAGAATGATGTGTCTGCAATGGCAAGGTGTCTGCAAGAATGATGTGTCTGCAATGGCAAGGTGTCTGCAATAATGATGTGTCTGCAATGGCAAGGTGTCTGCAATAATGATGTGTCTGCAATAGCAAGGTGTCTGCAAGAATGATGTGTCTGCAATGGCAAGGTGTCTGCAATAATGATGTGTCTGCATTAGCAAGGTGTCTGCAATAATGATATGTCTGCAATGGCAAGGTGTCTGCAATAATGATGTGTCTGCATTAGCAAGGTGTCCGCAATAATGATGTGTCTACAATGGCAAGGTGTCTGCAATAATGATGTGTCTGCATTAGCAAGGTGTCTGCAATAACGATGTGTCTGCAATGGTAAGGTGTCTGCAAGAAAGATGTGTCTGCAATAGCAAGGTGTCTGCAAGAATGATGTGTCTGCAATAGCAAGGTGTCTGCAATAATGATGTGTCTGCAATTGCAAGGTGTCTGCAAGAAAGATGTGTCTGCAATAGCAAGGTGTCTGCAATAACGATGTGTCTGCAATGGTAAGGTGTCTGCAAGAAAGATGTGTCTGCATTAGCAAGGTGTCTGCAATAACGATGTGTCTGCAATGGTAAGGTGTCTGCAAGAAAGATGTGTCTGCAATAACAAGGTGTCTGCAAGAATGATGTGTCTGCAATAGCAAGGTGTCTGCAATAATGATGTGTCTGCAATTGCAAGGTGTCTGCATACCAAGTTAAACTGGTTGGTGAAATGTCCATTGGCAACATATCATATTCTGATGTGTCTGCAATGGCAAGGTGTCTGCAATAATGATGTGTCTGCATTAGCAAGGTGTCTGCAATAATGATGTGTCTGCAATAATGATGCGTCTGCAATAATAATGTGTCTCCAATAGCAAGGTATCTGCAATAATGATGTGTCTGCAATTGCAAGGTGTCTGCAATAATGATGTGTCTGCAATTGCAAGGTGTCTGCAATAATGATGTGTCTGCAATAACAAGGTGTCTGCAATAATGATGTGTCTGCAATAACAAGGTGTCTGCAATAATGATGTGTCTGCAATAGCAAGGTATCTGCAATAATGATGTGTCTGCAATAGCAAGGAGTCTGCAATAATGATGTGTCTGCAATGGCAAGGTGTCTGCAATAATGATGTGTCTGCAATGGCAAGGTGTCTACAATAATGATGTGTCTGCAATAGCAAGGTGTCTGCAATAATGATGTGTCTGCAATGGCAAGGTGTCTGCAATAATGATGTGTCTGCAATGGCAAGGTGTCTGCAATAGTGATGTGTGTGCAATGGCAAGGTGTCTGCAATAATTATGTGTCTGCAATAATGATGCGTCTGCAATAATGATGTGTTTGCAATAGCAAGGTGTCTGCAATAATGATGTGTCTGCAATGGCAAGGTATCTGCAATAATGATGTGTCTGCAATGGCAAGGTGTCTGTAATAATGATGTGTCTGCAATAGCAAGGTGTCTGCAATAATGATGTGTCTGCAATAGCAAGGTGTCTGCAATAATGATGTGTCTGCAATGGCAAGGTGTCTGCAATAATGATGTGTCTGCAATGGCAAGGTGTCTGCAATAATGATGTGTGTGCAATGGCAAGGTGTCTGCAATGGCAAGGTGTCTGCAATAATGATGTGTCGGCAATAATGATGTGTCTGCAATAGCAAGGTGTCTGCAATAATGATGTGTCTGCAATGGCAAGGTATCTGCAATAATGATGTGTTTGCAATAGCAAGGTGTCTGCAATAATTATGTGTCTGCAATGGCAAGGTGTCTGCAATAATGATGTGTCTGCAATAGCAAGGTGTCTACAATAATTATGTGTCTGCAATGGCAAGGTGTCTGCAATAATGATGTGTGTGCAATGGCAAGGTGTCTGCAATAATGATGTGTCTGCAATAGCAAGGAGTCTGCAATAATGATGTGTCTGTAATGGCAATGTGTCTGCAATAATTATGTGTCTGCAATTGCAAGGTGTCTGCAATAATGATGTGTCTGCAATGGCAAGGTGTCTGCAATAATGATGTGTCTGCAATGGCAAGGTATCTGCAATAATGATGTGTCTGCAATGGCAAGGTGTCTGCAATAATGTGTCTGCAATAACAAGGTGTCTGCAATAGCAAGGTATCTGCAATAATGATGTGTCTGCAATAGCAAGGTGTCTGCAATAATGATGTGTCTGCAATGGCAAGGTGTCTGCAATAATGATGTGTCTGCAATAGCAAGGTGCTTGCAATAATGATGTGTCTGCAATGGCAAGGTGTCTGCAATAATGATGTGTCTGCAATGGCAAGGTGTCTGCAACAATGATGTGTGTGCAATGGCAAGGTGTCTGCAATGGCAAGATGTCTGCAATAATGATGTGTCTGCAATAGCAAGGAGTCTGCAATAATGATGTGTCTGTAATGGCAATGTGTCTGCAATAATGATGTGTCTGCAATAGCAAGGTGTCTGCAATAATGATGTGTCTGTAATGGCAAGGTGTCTGCAATAATGATGTGTCTGCAATAGCAAGGTGTCTGCAATAATGATGTGTCTGCAATAGCAAGGTATCTGCAATAATGATGTGTCTGCAATGGCAAGGTGTCTGCAATAATGATGTGTCTGCAATGGCAAGGTGTCTGCAATAATGATGTGTCTGCAATGGCAAGGTGACTGCAATAATAATGTGTCTGCAATGGCAAGGTGTCTGCAATAATGATGTGTCTGCAATGGCAAGGTGTCTGCAATAATGATGTGTCTGCAATAACAAGGAGTCTGCAATAATGATGTACATGTTTTCTTTCTTATTTTGATCTTTCTCAGGTATAACTAGAGAGGATCAGTAATTTGTTGATGTAAATCAGTTAAGTTTCTCTCTCTCTCAGTTGTTCTCTGAACATGATGTGGAAGATGAGATAATGGAACCTCACTAAATTAATCTACAACCTGACGACATAAAACATTAGTGTTAGCAATGCTCCACAGCATTCTACCTGCCATGTGTTCAAACCAATCTAAACAAATCTAATCTGATGGGAAAACTGATGTACCTATACAGTAGATTAATTGCACCTGGAGGGTATTCTTTTGCACCCTGAGGGTGTTCCTTTGTACCTGTCCCGAAGGTGTTTTTTGGCACCATCCATAAACCCCAATATACAGCCACCAGATGATACTGAATGCGAGGAAGCCATCATCCCACACCAAGGAAATCTAGAGGGAAACAACCCAGGAGTGTGGGGTAGGGGACAGTGGGGGAGGGGGGTGAAATAGAGAATATTGCTCTGGTCTCATAAGGCTTCAAAGACCTTGAAGGGGTTAATGATCCAGAGGATAGGGTAACAGTACCCCACACCTTTAATTGGCTGTCATTATAACAGTACATGTGCAGCCATTACCCTGGACCCACAGCTGGGCAGCCATATGAGGACAATAGTTTGAAGTGTGCCGCCTTCATGAGATTGTCTGGGGGGTGTATGGAGCGTACCTGGTGCCCCTGCAGGGAACATGACTGTAGCATGCCCTTCATATCAAGTTGTCACCAACACTGGCCATGTGTGACGTCAAAGTGTGCCCCAAAGTCTGAGATAAATCAAACCCAGACTTAAAAGTGTTTGATGTATTTGGGGGGGGGGAGGGTTGGTGGGGGGTGAACCTGCTTTTGTACTCCAAAGGACAGTGTACATGTGACGCAATAATATTGGCTGACTGTCACAGGCCCATGTGGGAGAGTTGGTTGTAAGGGGCAGTGCAACTGGTTGAGGGGGAGTTGGTTGTAAGGGGCAGTGCAACTGGTTGAGGGGGAGTTGGTTGTAAGGGGCAGTGCAACTGGTTGAGGGGGAGTTGGTTGTAAGGGGCAGTGCAACTGGTTGAGGGGGAGTTGGTTGTAAGGGGGCAGTACAACTGGTTGAGGAGGAGTTGGTTGTAAGGGGGCAGTGCAACTGGTTGAGGGGGGGTTGGTTGTAAGGAGGCAGTGCAACTGGTTGAGGGGGAGTTGGTTGGAAGGGGCAGTGCAACTGGTTGAGGGGGAGTTGGTTGTAAGGGGGCAGTGCAACTGGTTAAGGCGAGTTGGTTGTAAAAGGACAGTGCAATTGGTTGAGGGGGAGTTGATTGTAAGGGGGCAGTGCAACTGGTTGAGGGGGAGTTGGTTGTAAGGGGGCAGTGCAACTGGTTGAGGGGGTTGGTTGTGCGAGAAGCAGTGCAACTGGTAGGTTACTGGAAGGGCAGTGCAACCGGTTGAGGGGAGCTGGCTGTGGGCGAGGCAGCGCAACCTGGTTGAGGGGAGTTGGTTGTAAGGACAGCAACTGGTTGAGGGGAGTTGGTTGTAAGGGCAGTAAATCCGGGCTGAGGGGAGTTACATGTGGCAAGAGCAATAAACCCGCTGAGGGAGCTTGACAGGGCAGCAACCTGGTCGGTATGGGGTTATTGTATGGAGGCAGCAACTGGTTGAGGGGAGTTGGTTGGAAGGCAGCAACTGGTTGAGGGGAGTTGGTTGTAAGGGAGCAAGTGCAACCGGTTGAGGGTTATTGTAAGTGTACAACCCAGCTGAGGGGAGTTGGTTGTAAGGGCAGTGCAACTGGTTGAGGGGAGCGGTTGTACAGGCAGTGCAACTGGTTGAGGGGGAGTTGGTTGTAAGGGGACAGCGCAACTGGTTGAGGGGGAGTTGGTTGTAAGGGGCAGTGCAACTGGTTGAGGGGGAGTTGGTTGTAAGGGGGCAGTACAACTGGTTGAGGGGGAGTTGGTTGTAAGGGGGCAGTGCAACTGGTTGAGGGGGGGTTGGTTGTAAGGAGGCAGTGCAACTGGTTGAGGGGGAGTTGGTTGGAAGGGGCAGTGCAACTGGTTGAGGGGGAGTTGGTTGTAAGGAGGCAGTGCAACTGGTTGAGGGGGAGTTGGTTGTAAGGGGACAGCGCAACTGGTTGAGGGGGAGTTGGTTGTAAGGGGCAGTGCAACTGGTTGAGGGGGAGTTGGTTGTAAGGAGGCAGTGCAACTGGTTGAGGGGGAGTTGGTTGTAAGGGGGCAGTGCAACTGGTTAAGGCTAGTTGGTTGTAAAAGGACAGTGCAATTGGTTGAGGGGGAGTTGATTGTAAGGGGGCAGTGCAACTGGTCGAGGGGGAGTTGGTTGTAAAGGGACAGTGCAACTGGTTGAGGGGAGTTGGTTGTAAGGGGGCAGTGCAACTCATTGAGGGGGAGTTGGTTGTAAAGGGACAGTGCAACTGGTTGAGGGGGAGTTGGTTGTAAGGGGGCAGTGCAACTGGTTGAGGGGAGTTGGTTGTAAGGGGGCAGTGCAACTGGTTGAGGGGAGTTGGTTGTAAAAGGACAGTGCAATTGGTTGAGGGGGAGTTGATTGTAAGGGGGCAGTGCAACTGGTCGAGGGGGAGTTGGTTGTAAAGGGACAGTGCAACTGGTTGAGGGGAGTTGGTTGTAAGGGGGCAGTGCAACTCATTGAGGGGGAGTTGGTTGTAAAGGGACAGTGCAACTGGTTGAGGGGGAGTTGGTTGTAAGGGGGCAGTGCAACTGGTTGAGGGGAGTTGGTTGTAAAAGGACAGTGCAATTGGTTGAGGGGGAGTTGATTGTAAGGGGGCAGTGCAATTGGTCGAGGGGGAGTTGGTTGTAAAGGGACAGTGCAACTGGTTGAGGGGAGTTGGTTGTAAGGGGGCAGTGCAACTCATTGAGGGGGAGTTGGTTGTAAAGGGACAGTGCAACTGGTTGAGGGGGAGTTGGTTGTAAGGGGGCAGTGCAACTGGTTGAGGGGAGTTGGTTGTAAGGGGCAGTGCAACTGGTTGAGTGGGAGTTGGTTATAAAGGGACAGTACACTGACAAATGGTTTCAAACATTAACAATCTTGATCTAGAATTTCTGTGGAACTCTTGTAGATTTTCCAAAGATTCTCTCTCTCCAAAATATCATTAATTTTGTTGACATAGAATACTGACCAAGAACCAAACTGTGCTGCTTGCTGACACATGAACCTCCTTGCTGACACATGAACCTCCTTGCTGACACATGAACCTCCTTGCCGACACATGAACCTCGTGCCTGGACAATTGCTTGCAAGTGCTACCATCTAGTGAAAATCTGACCAACTAAGGCTACAGCAGAACGTTTAAATCAGTCACAGTGAGCCTAATGTTATCAACTAAATCAGTCCAGGTTCATCATATAAAAGTGCTTTTAAATAGATTAACTGAAAACACACCCAGTCTTAAACACGTAATTACGACCCAGGAAGGACTGGTAGTTTTAACACGATGAAATAAAAGATTTAACAACTGCCATACACAAGACTACATAACCCAATATTCTGGGATATTTTTCTAGTTTGTTTTAAAAGATTACACTATTAACATGTCCACATTGAGCAGATAGTCTAGTCCAATACTATGAGCATTAAGTACGTGTGAATTATGTGGCAACAAAAAGGTATGCAAAAGAAACCATAGTTTTGATAGACCAACATAAAAGACAGGCATGTAACATTTACACTGAACTGACGGAACCTCTTCAAAGTGAGGTTGAAGGTGGTTTAGCAGGCCACCCCTATATTAACCCCAGGGTGGTTCCCAGACAACCCTGGGGTGACAGCAGGGAGGTAACAGCAGCCAGCCATGTATTCACCCCTTCCTCAGTGACATGTGTTATTGTATCAATATGGGGCAACAGGTTGCTCACCTGTAATGCCCCTTAATGGGGTTTGTGATGAGCCAGTCTGACACCTTTGAAGTAGCTGAGTCTTCACCCTAATAGAGCAGGGCGCAGTAAACAGATTTGTTTCAAAGAGACAGAAACTGTGGAGGTCTCTACTGAGATGACATTGGGCTCATTTTGTTCAGTCTGGTGTAACTGACTAATTACTGATGCTATTGTCAGCTGTCCTTTCAAGTTCTACACAAATCACCCTTCTGTGTATCAACCACACCCTGCACTGAAAACTACTACCCCTTTCATGTACTTTATTAGTTACCCCAATTGCAATTTGGGATGGCCCTTTCAAAGTAGAAACTCATATACACTAGGTTTGTGGAAATCTCAAACAATAATCTTTTCTATAGATAACAATTAAAATGTACATGCATAATTATGATTTTGAAAACCATAACATATCAAATCAGGAATGGTGCAATTTACATTTAAATTAGAATACAAACTGCATCTTTCTGATTATGTTTACACAAATTGTGTATCTATTTAATATTCATACAAATTAGAATATCTGAAAAAAGATGACCCAGTTACCCAAATCAATTCACCGACCTTTTCAGTCTTGGAGTTAGCTATATTAATAAATAATAATGCTTCTGTATTGTATCATAAAATTAGGTTGCTTTGGATGAACTGCCTCCATGTTATTCTATGGCACAAGCCAAATCCTTTATGCAAATATTTGTCGCTGCATAAGATAAAACAAGAACCGTGATTGGGCACTGCCGAGTGCTATGCATTTAAATTTACTCAATACAAACAGCTGTTTTATGATTTTAAAATGCCCAGCTAAGACAAAGTAATATAATCTACACACATTAAAATACTTCCACAATATTTAAAAATAACTACTGAAGGAAGCTGGTCTAGTCAACAGTTTATTCAAATATTCAAATGAACATGATGGAAAAATGCTGTCTATACAATTTTGCACACAAAAGTGAACGGCTGTGATATAATAAAATTAGGCAAATAGCTTCGGTTTTGCATCCGTTGTTATTAAGTGACATCCTACATTTAGAAGTCGATTAAATGTGCAGAATTATACACCAGGGGAAGTGGCGATGCTTCTTAAACTATCCAAGATAATTATATTGAGGTAATACAAAAAGTGATGTAATTTACCTTGTGAAACAACTACGAGGGTAATAGTCATGTAAATTAAATTTTATTTAATGCCTCACACATGTTTTACCAGTGTGTTATCTGTAGTTGTACATAGTTTGCCGCGTATATCACATAATGGAAATGGTTATAGATGTTCTTTTTATGTTACAGACAGTACTTGTGGCAGTAGGGTAGTAAAATCAGGTACTTCTACATAATTCAGAATATGATATATTTTTGCCAATGGACATTTCACCAAACAGTTTAACTTAGTATGCTTTTGGTATAAAATAATTAATTGATATACAAAGGTTTGGACTATTGCTACTGTAAGCATACTAAACACTGGTGCATCTCCCAGGTGCCGAGGTTCGCTTGCCCCTTTCTATGTAACCATGTTAATTGAATGTGTAATTTGGTATGTCAGAGGAGGGCTTTTATTGACTGTTTATAAAAAAAAATTAATACCCTATGTTCTGGAAATAAACAGTTCATTTTAAAAATGAAGTAAGATTTGTGAATTTAAGTACGAGTAATTTTGTCACAGTATTAATATATATATATAGATGCTTTATTAGTATTTGCATTCAAATACATTTTAGCACAGACCATGAAATGAACTCACAGACCCGTAAGCCAGGCCTTGACAGCCATGGAATGAACACTCACAGACCCTAAGCCAGGCCTTGACAGCCATGGAATGAACACTCACAGACCCTAAGCCAGGCCTTGACAGCCATGGAATGAACACTCACAGACCCTAAGCTAGGCCTTGACAGCCATGGAATGAACACTCACAGACCCTATCCCAGGCCTTGATAGCCATGGAATGAACATTCACAGACCCTAAGCCAGGCCTTGATAGCCATGGAATGAACACTTACAGACCCTATCCCAGGCATAGACAGCCATGGAATGAACACTCACAGACCCTAAAGCCAGACCTTGACAGCCATTGATTCCATGTGACAGCTTTGTCCCACAAGAAATCGCACCCAGATCTAATCAGAGATGAAAGGACTCTGCTGGAAGGAACTGGGTCCTTCCTAGAAATACATAATATGCCCTATGAATACGTTACAGTTTGTCTGGGAAAACAAAAGTGCACCTAGTGTTTTTATGGTTCAACACATAATGACATAAGCTATTGAATAATTATTAAAATAATAATAATTAATACTGTGACAAAGTTATTCGTACTTAAATTCACAAATCTTCCTTCATTTTAAAAATGACCTGTTCATTTCCAGAACGTAGGGTATTAATTTTGTTTGTAAACAGTCAATAAAAACCCTCCTCTGACATTTCAAATTACACATCAGTAGCACCGCTGAAGTAACAAAATAACTTGCAAAAACATCAAAAAAATTTGCCACAAAAGAGATCAATATATTTCGCCGAGGTTTCAACATTTTTTACCATAGCGTCCAAGAATTTTGCCAGTGTCCACAAATTTTGCAAAAATGTCCACGAAAATCCCTGCTAAAGCAGTGTGACATAGTGACCCATTATCCTAGAAAAAAATGAAAGAGAAAAACCTGTTACATGTATAAACTCAGTAATAAACCTCACATTAATATACTTGATAATACTAATAGCAATTCCAAAATAACATGTACTTGAGCAAACTAAATAAGTACTGTGTAATGCAATGTAATACATTTAACTAGTGAGTTTTCATTTAGTCACTGTTTCAATAAACTTAACATTTAGATCTTTCATATCAATAATTAATGATTTTTTTACCAACAATTAGTATATAATTTATAACAATCATGGCAAAATTATACCAATGCAATATACATGCAATACAATATAAATATTTGAACACAATTTTTAATTTTCTACACTAATATTATAAAGTGTTGCTAAATTTGCAACAAGCACATGACTTACAAAATTCAGGATAATATTTGTAATGTTAGTACCAATAAGTTACAATAATTATAACATGACGACTAATTAAAGTTATCACGGATCTCTAGAACATGTTGCTTAATAACGTCATTTTTTATAGTTTACATGTATATATCGTTCAGTGTCACAACTGACATTGAAACACCATAATATCACAACCGGCAATGAAATAATGCAATGTCACAACAACCATTGAAACAAGACAGTGTCATGATCAAAACTAACATGTACAACAATGTCACAACCACCATTGAAAGGAGACAAGGTCACAACCAGCCGTCAATGACATCACTAGAAACCATAGCTGTAGAATGGCGGCAGAAAAACTGGGGAAATTTAAAGTGATAATTCCCTGATTTGCATACAGGTGCAGGGCGACTGAATCCATCATCCCTTGGCCATCTGTGGCTAGATAACACGCCCCCAGGGGTATTTATTCTGCAGCTCAGCTGTCAACCCAAGTAAAGGCAACTGAAGGGGGAGATTACATTAGGCAGACAGCCATGGTGTCAGCAGCAAATATTTATTCTGTTTCTGCTGCACCATGTCAGGTAGTTGCTAATTACTGCTTTGGGCAGCAACAGTTTCACCCAAGTTTACACAAGGACAGCAGGCAAAGGAGTAATTAATGGCAATTTAAGACATACCTTGTGTTGAGATACACATTAACACAAGTGTCAGTTCCTTCAATCAGTGTGTGTGTGTGTGTGTGTGTGTGTGTGTGTGTGTGTGTATGTGCGTGCATGTGTGTGTGTGTGTGCGTGTGCGTGTGCGTGTGTGTGTGCATGCGCATCTGCGTGCAGTGTCCATGTAATGTGTTAGAAGCATTATTTCTAAATGTTTGCCGTAATATATATGAGAAAATAAAAACAACATCAACGTGGCAAATTTTAGAATACATGTGCACACCCATGTAAATATAAAATGTGATCCACTATATTTAAAATATATCCAAATCACTGCAATCAAACAACGTTAATTATTAGTCACATGTTACAACATAAGAAAAATACACTGTCAAAAACATAATATTTTCAAATGGACAGGTAAATTAAAAAACCTAATTATTCTTGAATTTTAGAATCAATTGTCTTTTGCAGAACCTATTTTAACACAGTAGGTAGGGAATGTTTTATTCACTTTTATTTAAAAATGTGCAAGTGTTGAACAGTTAAAATATTTGTAAAAATATTTATTGCACCACATTAGTAGTATTAAAATTACAATATTCAATGGTTGATTGTGTCAAAAGCTACAGATGGCAACTGTTCAACTTCAAATCGGGCATGTAATTTTGTTTGTAAATTACCAACAAATTTCAGGTCACTATAGAAAATCAATATGATTGAATTGTAATTTTTTCATCACTGTTTTGTAGGAAATTGGTGATACAGGTATCCAGTGTTATAGTCTGTCTTACTCTTAGTGAAACAATATTCTGGTGTTGTCCCATTAGATACTTCCCATTATAGCTACTTTTAACACGCTTTTAATTCCCGCTAATAGCTACTCGTTAATTTTGACTGTCAAACTAGTCCCGTTATAGCTACTTATTTAATTATACAATTCAGGAGGGAGCAGCAAGGGGAGCATTAACTATTTCAGATTGCACTGTTATGTACACAGTACTTTGTAACATCTGCAAATATCGGAAACGTTTCACAAGTTATACAAAATCAAACTTTCTCGTTGCAACAAACTTTGTTGTGCTCAATTATCCACAAATGTACGTAAGATTGGTAGAGGTTTTTGGCATATTGTATAAAGCTCTATAGCGTTTGAACCATCATGAGACTTTAGTAAATGAATTCACTGATGAAATGACAACTGGGAGGCCTCTGTTTGGTCACTGGCACACGTCAATTATGAGGCATTGCAAGGGACAAAAGCCCTGAGCCCTGGAGAACACCTTGGCAGAACGCCCTTTCACTACCTGTGACAAGCGAAGGGGTGGGAGGGCAGCTGGGGGTGCTGGGAGGGGCTGTCACCCCTTCCCCCTTCCCTGCTGAGCTGTGTCACATCTGAAAGCCCTCCTATAAGCCCAGTGGAGTCTGCTTTGAAATTATGAAAAATCTGCAAATATCATTACTTCTGCTGGGATTACTGCCGCTGTGAACAAGACCAGCTTAATTACCCAATGCAAAAAACTGCCCCCAGGGCTGGGGATGAGGGGCCCCAAGGGGGGAGGCTAATGCCCCATCATTTCAAGTGTGATCAGCCGAGATAGGGCAGAATTAGAGTGACATCTGTTGGGGAGAGTTGGCTGTCAGAAGGCTGCTGGCCAAATGCACCAACAATTGTGTCAACACCGGGCCACTTGTCACCTAAATGTCATCAAAACACAGCTGTCACTACATCGGCACAGTTATTGGCAGAAGGAGGTATATCTACTTCTGTAATGACAAATGTTGACTTTGGTCACATCGAATAAATTAATAACAATGGGTGACACTCAGTGTGTCTCTTAATGGTGAGGCACTGCAAAAGAAAACAATTATATATACACGTACAAGCCAATTTTTGTGTATACTTAGTTGATTTTACAGGACGCAAAAACGGAAAAGGTTTTGCAATTCTTTCCCAGTACACCTTCATGTCAATACAATTGACCGAGTAATTATTATTGTGTTCTAAATGTAGTAAACAGGTGCATTCAAATTTTTGAATCACAAACACCACTTGCATCTTCGTGTGGCTTTCTGTCACTTCCATTACAAACACATTTCATCTGTAAGTCAAACTTTAGATTTATTGAGAGAACCTAACATTTCCCCATTGAGTCCTAACCTGCAAGTATCACACTGTATAATGTGTTATAATATCGCACAGCAGGATCCGAAAACACAGTTAGCAACAATCTCACCAAAACTGTTAATATTATTAACAATTTTGGTGCAATTGTTGCTAACTGTGTTTACAGACGCTGATTTACAGATGTTTGCTGTAATGAAACTCTTTCACTTAGGAAGCCATGAGCTGTGTTTGCAGCAATCAACGAGAAGACAAGGCAAAGATGATGAAGTGGCTATGAGTAATGAAAGACAAATACACTCTAATGAGAGACTGCAGTGACAAGTGATCAGAGACACAGAGACTGTTTGATGGCTTCTAGTAGTAGCCCTACCCTGACCAAGCTTCTGACATCCGATCCCTTCTCTCTAATTACACTGGTTTTGTGAATATTAGTGCACAAAAGAAGCCATACTAAGCCAGACGTTTCCTTTCCTGGTGCTGGTGGCTCTCATATTAAATTTGCCAGAAATAATTTAATTTTGCTGCGGGGCTGCTTCACTACTGGGTGATTTACCCGGATTAGTTTCCCACCTGCCAAGACAGCTACTGCTATTGTGGGGGAGGGACAGGTGGAGGAGAATTCTATCCCTGATTGCTCCCCTCTCCAATGTCAGAGGAAGAGGCCTGGACTTGTGGTTTTGAGCCATCAAAAAAATTGCAATTTTAAAATTATTTTGGAGTATGTGTTTGACACATAGTTTTTGCTATAAGAAATTATGTGATAAAAAAATAATGTTTGCACTTATCTATATAAAGCACGGTTTGTACTTGTAGTATAATAATTACATATTAATGTGACAATGATAGAATTGTATCATGCTAAGCCATACACAGAGTCAGTCAAGGCACATAATTATGATGTTAATGTGCGGGGTATTTCAAGATGGGGTTTCCAACTATCAGGTTATCTTCCACAAGGACATTTCATCCTGGGGCTGGTGACCTGTCTACAGAGTAATGATCATCTCTCACTTAAAACTGTCTCCACCCTGAATGTCCACTCTCTTTGACAAGGTAGTAAGGATTACAGAGAGTTCTCAATGTAGGCCTCATTTAGGTGGTAAAAAAGGTTACTGATAAAAAGAGGTGTTCAAAGTCTGATTTCTATACCCGCACACAATTATATACGTTCCTAACTTTATTCATGGTACTGCAACAGAGCTCCCGTTAGCGTAATATTATGCATATAATTTTTGGCATTTCACACATTATTTTGGAGACCATTGCGTAAACCTACGCATCGGTAGTGACATATGTTTTTAACCTGCCCTGGTGTACGCAGTTGGGGTTCGCTGTGCCAGAAAACTGCATCGGCAAAATTACGATAGCAGGTGAAGTTTTGTGAACACTGGACTGGAAACTGATATGATATGTTTTACTAGGGATCCGATTGGTAATACCAATCCCTGTGAGCGCACATTCCCCATGAACCGGACGCACGCCGCGAGCCTTGTTTGGGGAGTTTTGTAAAAGTCATAGATCGTCGTAGCAATCGCAAAATGTCGCCGTAACACAAACATATCATTCGTTTTTGTAAATAGTGATCATTGTAAGATAGTAAGTGTATTTTACATGTGATATGTATAATTGTATACATGTGTCGTAGACATTGTTGCGAAGAAGTTTGGAAGTTCTACGACTAGGACTACATGGTTATTTTCGTTCCGGAGTTATAATTTAGGTCAGAAAGAAAACGATAACTGGGTTTGCTTTTTAAATAAAAAAAAACCTATTCATTTTAACTCTCGACAATGTGTGGACTTGCACTTAATATTATGTATCATTATATGTGTGCATGCTTGCAGTCCAACTGGCGCCGTGGACTGCATCAGCGGTGAGCGTCTTCAACATTGTCTGTGAACGCCACCGGCTAGTAATATCGCAGCAATATTTTAACAACAAAGGCGCATACAATATTTTAAGAGTATGTTTTTTTTCTACATGGAATGATTGCATTGTAAAGAAGAAACGAAGTAAGAATATCGTTTAGCTGCGTAAATAATGTATTGGACACCCACAGAACATGCACATTCACAGCTGCAGGGCAAGTTGGGTAGAACGTTAAACGTATTGGACACTCATTAACAGAACATTTGCAGGGCAGCAGCTGGAACTTTTAAATAAATAATATTAAAATAAATTGGTTATCTTTTGCATATTTTTCATGACAATCTTAAAGCCAGACACCCCAGGTGAAATAGTATTTTTTAACAAAAATACTCAAAATGGTTTTCTGCCAGATTATGATAGCTTTTATGTTTGCTATCAATAAAGCGTTTACTTGTATGACAATTACATGCCTCTAAATTCTATAATTTGGGTATAATAAATTGGACTATTTGCATAAATTATAAAATAATCCTATCCACATGCCGTGTCTGGCCTTATTTATATAAAAGATCAATGGATACCTAAAGAAAATCTCATATCTGTATGACATGTGCAGATGATGTGCTAAATGTGTATTTCTTCTTATCATTCACCATCCGAGAACTACTCATGCCGGCTGTTTACGGAGCTTCATTGGAAGACAACATTGTCTGTGTGGTTAAAAAAATCACAGGCTATCATTGTTCTGACTAAAAGCATACACGCATTCACACGTACAGATGGACACTCTCCCATTGGCGGTCGAAAACCCGAACAAATTACCCCTTGATTTCATTTTTTACCCCTTGTTTTCAACAGCACAATGTACATTACCCCTTTCCACAAACCCTAGCGAGGGCTCTGTGCAATTCATTTATTAATGTTGTTGGTTTGTTAAATTTAACCCATAACTGTTTAAATATACTTTAAAGTATTATAATTAATTTTGAAATATTTAACCTCATCTCCAACAAAATGCAAGTATATAAATCTAATAAAATAAATTAGTTAAAAGTTGGATAACTGTTTCATGCTGAAAATACGAGCACTACTGAAAAAACATGGATAATTTAAAGTAGTTTCTTCTGTGACACAAAATGTAGTAAAGCAAATTATGCAAATTACTTGACATAAATATAATTATATACTAATTTATGATGCACCTTTTCTAAAATAATGATCTGGTCACGGATGAAAATTGTGCATTTTATTTAATGAGTCTATGATAAATATCATATGCAGGCAACACTGGGTGGAATATCTAAATAGAGATCTGGCTTTAAGGGTACCACGGGATGTCAGCGAAATATCACGTCATCTCTATTATGTGAGAAATGTCAGCTTTAAACCTTTTATCTCCTGTGTATACGACTACGTATAAACCTTTAATGAACATCTTTTATGAATATAATATTTATAATCTTTTCTTCAATCAGCAATATTGTCTAAATTAAAAAGATTCAATGTAATAAACTGATCAATGGTGCATTACATGAGATATACAAAGATGGCAAAGCAAATTCTTTAAATCCTTGAAACGACTAATACCAATTTAAATAATTTATTCAGCTCAATTCCAATTTCAAATTCAACATCCGTCGGTGCTGTTTGCACCGAGCCTGTTCTGTCCTGATTGCGATGTGATTACACTCATACATTCGAACCGCGACAAAGAAACCCTCATCAATTTTTAATTAATCCACCGAGTTCCCGGCGCAATGCGATTGATCAAACATAACAAGTGGTGCCACCTGTCTACTCGCCCGTCTCTCTACCAGGGGAGAACAATCAACAAAATTCTAACTGTTGTTTTACTATCTCCAAACATACTCGATGCGCCAGTCTAATGGCCCTCATTTGCATATTCACAAATAAAGCGCACCGACAGACGAGAAGTTTACGGGTTTATGGCCGCGGCCAAGCACAATGTGGTCGCGTGGCACAAATATAATTCATCTTGCTGTACTCCACGATCAGCCCCATCGACCGGGGAAGTAACGGTTGATAAGATCGTAATGATGGCACGCTTCACCGACATGGATAATAACAGCTCCCTCATCTCTGTAAAGCAGCGATAAAAACGACAAAAAGCAGAACATTGCCAGCGAACACGCCACACCCTGTGAGCGTCGCAGATGGCTGGAAGTCACGGGGTCGTTGCCGTCGGTGATTCCAGGGACGGTGAATGGGTCGATAGGGTGTGCGAGAAAAAATGTGGACAGATGGTCACACGGCGTGTTGTCAATAAACATGAATAATGCAATCGTATTAATCCAGAGATGCGGGAAGTATTACAGCTCCCTCTGCACCATTTTCACACATAATCCCTGCCCAACTCGCAGAACATTTTAATGGTTCCTCTGTCCACTCCTTTGACCGTCTTGCATAATCACACGGCTAATGGACTTATAATAGGCGCCCTCTTCGCTTGCCCCTCTAATCTCACAGGGAGTTTGGGAAATTACGAGCATTATGAGAATCCTATTTACTGATTAATTTAATAAGGTGTAAAAGGCGTAAGACACAGGCTACATTGCCCCTGGTCACACATTGCAATTAACATCGATTGTTTGCTCAAATTGTAACACGCATCTTCCCACATTAAAATTACGTCAAATGCAGTGCAGTGGACATAGGCAGAATTGCCTGTTGGTCCATGGTGCAAATGGATATTACACACTATAAGTTTGTGCTTGGTAACAGGGTTGGCATGTTTCTGCCCTCGCGGTAGAAACCTTGTGGCAGAAATACTTTGTGCCCGTGCGACAGAAATACCTTTCGCCCCTAGTTTCTGCCCTTAGAAGCTGCCAAAATAGAATTTTTAAACATATTTATTTACTATAAATATCCACATTCCTGTTTCCACCTTACACCATTACTGTGTCATCTTGTGGTGACAGCCCCAACAAGTTACTAAGACACAGACAGACAGTCTTATCAGCTCACCCAACCACTCAAACAATGGCAACTCCAGCTAGCCTGGTTAGTTGGATACAGTGGCCAGGTGCCTCAAAACCAGGCTTTTCATTGACCAAGATGACCAGGTGATAAATAGTTTTAACTGCCAGTAAATTTCTAGGCTAGTAATAACACTCAGGTACATAGGGACTGAGAGAGCAGAGATAAGAGAAATACTGAAGAAAGGAATGCTGTAGCCCATGTGTTGTCAGGTGACATGTTCTGTACACATGCCACATGGGCTCAACAGAATGCACACAAATGACTACAACTGGTGGGATTTTGTCCCTAAGGATTATGTCTGGTTACTGTGCACACTAGATCACTGACTTACCAATATTACAAGACAGCAAGCATAGATCTAACACAATACTCGTATCCACTGTATTGAAACCAGAGAATCACTTGGGAAACGCAAGCACTGCAAGGCAGATACAAAAATATGTTGTTATACAAATGTACTTATACTCATGTGAATGTACTCATACTTTTACTCAGATTGCACATACAGGTAAAGAAAGATATAGGCAACATATTCTACAAAACAGTCGCACTTTCCTATAAATGGTATGGCATGTATTCCCTGGTTGTTGCCATTTCTGCCGGGCAGAAACTGTTTGTGCCTGGCAAAAATACCTTTCTCAACCTATTTCTGCCCTGGGCACGGCAGAAATACCTTTCTGACTGGCAGAAAACCAACCCTGTATGCTAAGGTTGAATAATGCTAACTATTCAGATATAACACTTCTAATTATAAGACCAGTGAATTACACAATTTAAAGACAAACTTACATTACTAAAAAAATCCAATTACACACAAATTACTATATCTAAACTTCAATTGTCAGACCAATTTTATTTTAAATAAAAAGCAAATATTACAGGTCTTAGAATCTAAACTTTAGAAGTCAAATAATTACGTACAATTATCTAAAGCTCTCTGACACAGGTATTTATACAGTTTATTATTTGTACCAGTGCAACTTGCAAAGGTACAAAAACCTATGTAAAGACAATTTGCACAGGTGCATCGTGTAATGATTGATTGACATCATTTGACACCACTTGAGAGAGCTCGTGCTTCTTGGCACTGGTGTCATGCCAGTGTCGCAGTCTACTTTCTCCCGTGTTTAACCGATCGGTTACAAAACAAACTGTCACATTAAATTTTAATTATTTTTTGTATTTCAGTCAAATTTACCTTTTTTTCTTCAGTGATATTTTGCATGCTTTTATATGTCTGCTAAACCGATGTGTTAATTTTATTTGAAGCTAAACCTTATTCCTATATTTTTACAGTACCTTACTATGACATTTAAAATGTACATGTTTTGTAATCTTTATAGCCATCTGTCACAAACTAAGTAATTTTAATATTATTTCATTAAATCTAAATGTTCAGGTAATTTTTTATTAAAAAATTATGTTTAAACAAACATAATTATTATGATACTATAATTCCTATATTATATAATTTTACTAATATATTTTGTAAGTTACCAGTTTTGTAAAATACATAAAATAATCCTAAAAAAATATAAATCTATATAAAAATATTAGTGAATTACACATAATTATGTTACACATCTCTTCCACTAAAAAGGCTAAAATGTAAACATTTCACTCCTTATTTTACTGTCATTCTTGTGATTGCAAAGGGAATAAAATAGTGTTTATAAAATATTAAATAAACAAATACTGTAAAACATAAGAAACAAATATTCATAAAAAGCTACCTTTATGATATGATATAAAACTGACGTACAGCTTTTTTACTGATGGCTTAACAGCAGCAACACAGCAACTCGGTAGCGCCACCGTGTGGACAATTTCTAGCCAATGTTATAACATCATGTGGCGCCATCTGATGAAAACTACAAAAACTACATGTTATGCCATCTTATCCACTAGGTGGCACCACACCATAGCTACACTGCTTCTGGCTATGCACACCAATACCAATCTGAATTTACTGATGTTAGTAATAAGTTGGTAACCATACAAGCAACTTTATTTAGAAGTCAAACACAAAGAAAATCCATGGTGACATTGTGTATTCATATACCTGCCAAGTCTCTCAGATTTCCGCTGAAAATCTCCAACAGAACCCTCTCGTCTTCCAATGTAATGAGTCGAGACGAGACAGCGGAGAACCAGAAGTTAAGGCGGCGCAGTGGCAAAATATTTTCAACAGCACCCTCTCCACCCATCTTCCAATGTCAAGATCAGAGAAATGCGACTACACAGCGCAACACAGGAAGCGTGCATAACCGCTGAAGAATCTCCCAAATTTCAAGAAAAAACTACCTCCTAGACACTGTTTATAAACTCTAGACAGTAGTACACATATATTCTTCAGTCCAGTGTGGTGTGTGGTGTGTGTGGTGTGTGTGGTGTGTGTGTGTGTTGTGTGTGGTGTGTGTGTGTGGTGTGTGTGTGGTGTGTGTGTGTTGTGTGGTGTGTGTTGTGTGTGTTGTGTGGTGTGTGTGTGTTGTGTGTGTAGTGTTTGGTGTGTGTGGTGTGTGTGTGTGTTGTGTGGTGTGTGTGTGGTGTGTGTGGTGTGTGTGGTGTGTGTGGTGTGTGTGTGTGTGTGTGTGGTGTGTGTGGTGTGTGTGTGGTGTGTGGTGTTTGGTGTGTGTGGTGTTTAAGTTATTATTGGTGTGTGTGGTTATTATTGATGTGATGATGTGAATTAATATTAATGTGTTGATGATGAGATTGATGATGATGGTGTTGATGATATTGGTTATTGTTGATAGTAGTTATTGATAATGGTGTAGTATTAATGAACCGTTTAGTTAGTAATGTTAGTATTATTATTGAGATTGATGGTAGTAGTTATTGGTGTGTGTTTATTTGTGATGATGTGTTGTGTGTTGTGTGGTGTGTGTGTGTTGTGTGTGTTGTGTGTGTAGTGTTTGGTGTGTGTGGTGTGTGTGTTGTGTGTGTGGTGTGTGTGGTGTGTGTGTGGTGTGTGTGGTGTGTGTGTGTTGTGTGTGTTGTGTGTGTTGTGTGTGGTGTGTGTGGTGTGTGTGTGGTGTGTGTGGTGTGTGTAGTATGTGTGGTGTGTGTGTTGTGTGTGTGTGGTGTGTGTGTGGTGTGTGTGTGTGGTGTGTGTGTGGTGTGTGTGTGGTGTGTGTGGTGTGTGTGGTGTGTGTGGTGTGTGTGGTGTGTGTGGTGTATGGTGTGTGCATGCATGTGTGCATGTGTGTGTGGTGTGCCTAGTGTGTATCTGATGTGTGTGCATGTATACATGTACACGTGGTGTGTGCGTAGTGTGTATCTGGTGTGTGTCTGTGCGTGTGTATATCTGGTGTATGGTGTGTGTGAGCGGTGTGTGGTGTGTGGTGTATGTGGTCTGAGTGTGTAGTGCGGTGTGTGTGTAATGTGTGGTATCTGTGTGTGTGTGTGTGTGTGTGTGTGTGTGTGTGTGTGTGTGGTGAGTGTGTGGTGTGCAGGGGTGTCATGTAACGAAGTAAAACTACTTCGTTACTCTACTTGAGTAGTTTTTTCAAGTAACGGAGAGTAACGAAGTACTATTTATATTAACTACTTCTACTTGTAGCGAAGTAGTTTTATCCAACGTAAAGCTACTTTTTACTTCGTTAGTTTCATTTACTTCGCGATATATTTTTGTTAAAATTTTTTCTGAACTACGTCGACCTGTTGGCATTCCGCCCGTCGACAACATTTCATTAAACGTATTTAATTACAAGAAATAAGAGCGTTGGTCAACTATGTTAACGCGGTAATAACTGTCACTTGACTTGTGTTATTATGGTCAAGTCATTAGGAACAGAAAATGTGGTGGGAGGCATTGTTTGTTTTGCGCCAACATCAATCGAATCGTTTCCCTTCTGCCAGTCTTGGCTTCTGTGAATAGACGCCTTCAGTGGGTTCGCCTGGCTTCAGCGAGTTGTAAAGTGCAATTGAAATTCACACATAGGCTATGCCTTGCATAATAATGGGACTGATATATTTAATGCGGCGCAGTAGGGAAGATCAGTATGATAACATTACGCAAATATTATCTTTTTGTTGCGATAAACGCAAATTTGCTTGGTGCGCCAAAATTTGAATTCGTCAACCGCATACAAAACGGCGAATCGATCGCAGTATTATTCGGCACAGTAAATGTGCATTCTAAATTGATGTTTTGGTATTGATTGAAAGACGAAGTTAAGCCAGCTATGAGCGTATTTATTATAGTTTTTCAATCTTTGGTCAACCTTAGCACTGCATTTGTCAACTCAATTGCGTGTTCAGCTGCTGAGGTTTCATTACGTCATCGGTACCATATTACCATTCAGTTCACATACCGTGGACTGTCAATCCGTAATCTAGCGTAATTATAGATAGCGCGGCCTGCACAATGACTGACTTCGACCTAGGCTTCAACGGCGTTCTTGGTCAGTTGGTGCGGCGACCGTGGCTGTCGTCGTAGCTAGCGCCCATGGTGGCAGATACCGGAACACATTTCCGTGCCCCACTGTTGAAATTTCGAAAACAAAATATAGTTTTCTATAGAACATTATTTATATACATAATTCATATATGTTTGAGTTACAAACAGTAATTATTTTCACTTCTTTTTATTCGCCGATGCAGTAATTATTGTTGGTTACTTGCCTGACAAAACATCTTACCGTTCTACTTTTACTTCAAGTACTTTTGGAAAGTAGTTTTACTTTTTACTCAAGTAGGATTTTTAGACGCTACTTTTACTTCTACTCAAGTAGATCTGAGCTGAATTACTTTTACTTCTACTCAAGTATAAAATTAAAGTAATTCAGTCACCCCTGGTGGTGTGTGTGGTGTGTGGTGTGTGTGTGGTGTGTGTGGTGTGTGTTGTATGTTTGGTGTGTGGTGTGTGTGTGGTGTGTGTGGTGTGTGTGGTGTGTGTGGTGTGTGTGAGTGTGTGTGGTGTGTGTGGTGTGTGTTGTATGTTTGGTGTGTGTGGTGTGTGTGGTGTGTGTGGTGTGTGTGGTGTGTGTTGTATGTTTGGTGTGTGTGGTGTGTGTGGTGTGTGTGGTGTGTGTTGTATGTTTGGTGTGTGTGGTGTGTTTGGTGTGTGTGGTGTGTGTGGTGTGTGTGGTGTGTGTTGTATGTTTGGTGTGTTTGGTGTGTTTGGTGTGTTTGGTGTGTGTGGTGTGTGTGGTGTGTGTTGTATGTTTGGTGTGTGTGGTGTGTGTGGTGTTTGCGTAGTTTGGTGTGGTGTGTGCGGTGTGTGTTGCATGCTCTGGTGCGTGGTGCGTGTGGTGTGCGTGGTGTGGCGTGCGTGTGGTATGTCAGTGTGGTGCATGTGGTGTTGTGCGTTTGCGTGTGGTGTGTGTGGTGTGTGTGGTGTGTGTTGTATGTTTGGTGTGTTTGGTGTGTTTGGTGTGTGTGGTGTGTGTGGTGTGTGTGGTGTGTGTTGTATGTTTGGTGTGGTGTGTGTTTGGTGTGTTTGGTGTGTGTGGTGTGTGTGTGGTGTGTGTTGTATGTTTGGTGTGTGTGGTGTGTGTGGTGTGTGTGGTGTGTGTGTGGTGTGTGTGGTGTGGTGTGTGTGGTGTGTGTGGTGTGTGTGGTGTGTGGTGTGTGTGGTGTGTGTGGTGTGTGTGTGGTGTGTGTGGTGTGTGTGGTGTGTATGGTGTGTGTGGTGTGTATGGTGTATGTGTACGCTTGTGTATGTACACAAATACTGCAATCATATGTGTGGTGGCCTAGGAAAACCAGTCGGAAGTCGCCAGGCGTAATTGCCCGCAAACACGTCATAAAGTTGATTTTGCATCATTGGGTTGATTTTAAGATTTCGCTGTGATCTTTTAGCTAACATACTTATTTATAAGTTCACCAAGTAGTTTCCTGATTACCTAAGTGAAAGTTTTACTTTTTTGTGTTTTTGTAACCGTGAAGTTTGTTCTAGGTTGTAGCGTTTTAGAATTAAAAGCGCACTATTTTGCGAACACTTGAAACCTAGGACAGACTTTCCCATGCACATATATGGCATACCGTTCGAAAGCTATTTACAGCACGCAGTTCCTTAGCAGCAGTGGAAGAACGCTGGAAGAAAATTGATTGTGCAATGAAAGTTAACAGGATTTTATTTGGAAGTTGGATTGGAGTTGTTTATGTAGTTCGATTAATTATTAGTTTAGTTTGATGTTGCTGTAGTTTATATCTGTACATATCTCTTAACAGTTTAACGTGTTATCAAACCGGATTTCGTTGGAAATACAGACTACGGGACGAATTTCGTTTCGTGTTTATGATCTTCGAAACATCAAAGATGGCTACGCCCATGGCCATGGCATGGATGGACCGAAGTTGAACGATTTTGCTTGGTGTTTCAACGCATTGGCATTGGTGAACATCCAGCATATCTCAAATGGGGACATCCTCAACGAACTTATCAATGACTACTTTGTGACACACCCGATTGGCAATGATGACAGTGATTCGGACTTGTCTGATTCAAGCGAGGACCACTTTGACCTGGAGCTGGCAGAGGAAGTGAGCGGATCTGTCAATGGAATGGTGACAGACAAACTGTTTATGACAACCCGAGGCGCAAGATGAGAACACAAACGCCTCTCTTCAGACCCAAACATCAACAGTTCTTTTCAGAGCTAACCACATATTCATGGAAGAGTTTGCTACCTCTTGCGTGTTGATTAGTAATATACATTTTTGCTAACAAACAACTACAACTTTTTTACTGGTACTCTCTTTAAATTATTATAACTTTAATTTTTAAAAGTAACCATCAGAATTTGATAATAGTTTTAGTGTTCCAAAGCTAAGATACATAGTTACATTTTCTTCACTACATTGGACATGGTAATAGCACTGGATATTTTGTTATAATATTAATACTGCAGCAACATTTTATTTTGACATGAATTATGATTCCAGACATTACGAGTACTTTTCTCCTGCAATAATGTTTGACGGGTGCCCTCATTAAATTCTTGTAACTTTTAAAAATAGACATCAGAATTTAATAATTATTTCTGTAAGCTAAAGATAACAAACACAGCTACATTTGCTTCACTGGATTGTATACGGTAATAGCAGCAGATATTTTGCCATACCATCAGGAAGTTTTGTTTTCATGTGAATAATGACTCTCGACTTTAAAACTGATTTTTCTCCTGAATAAATTTTTGATAGAGGTCCTCTTTAAATTCTTGTAACTTTGGTTCTGGTGGGAATATTTGAATATAGTAAACTGTATTGGAATTGGAAATAGTGTTGCTTTCCATTTCTTGAATAAAATACATATGATATTTTTGTCAATGTGACTGGTTTTCCTAGGTCGCCACACATATTAATTTAATGCAATTTCATGCATCTAGGCGTACCATGGTTTCGAAATTTGGGCAATCTTGTTCACCCTTGTTTCCTTTGGAAGATACATTGTACACTACAAGTTGCGTTATTTCTAACATTGGAAGTAGAAATGTTTGCAGATAAATGGAAAAAAAACCTATGGGGGGCTTCATTAGCTGGTACAAGAATCCTTGTTCTGACCATACAGTGAATGCTATTAATGAGTGCCTTATTTAGGCAATTCCTATGCAGTTTTAGACAGCATGTCATAACTCATATAACTATTACACATTGAAGAAATTTGAGCTCTTTTTTGTATTGATACGTTTTCAAAAGACTAAAATATACACACTTCTTATTGTAATTTATGACAGTAATTATTGCTATAAGTCTGATATTGACAGTTACACGAGGTGACATAATTTAATTTTAATTTGTTATGTATAATTTGCCTAGAGATCCCCCTCCCCATGTAATGCTGCGTCACGCTGATCAGGAAACCCCCACCTCTCAAAGCTGAGATATATATATATGGATGACCCCATATTTACCAAACCTGCTTGATCTGTTGAATTACTGCTAAAAGAAGCTGTTCCTTGATATACACAAGCAGAATAAAAACATGGCAGGTTTATTCAATAATTGCTTATTCATCAATAATAATAAGTTTATTTTCTATGGCAGCCATAGAGGCTGAAAAGTACAATAGGTACATTAACATTTATAAAACAATTAAATAAAGTAGATTAATAAAACACTAAATGGAACATACAACCTAAATAAGTTAAATTATAACTAATTGAAATGCTTAATTTGCGTATAAATAAGTAAATAGAATAAATAACTAAAACAAGATCCACTGTCAATAGCGAGTAATTAAGGAAATAAAATGTCCGGTTACTGCCAGTGATACAGACTTATACAGTCCATAAGTTATAAGTTCTTAACGCGTTCGGTCCTACACCGAGGAGCACTGTACACACAACTTATCAGTCAACATGATGGGAAATAAATTATATACATATTGCTCTCTGGGTGCCTGGGTGGACTCTGTTGCATACATGAATACATATGTAAGTTCCACACAAGACACTATGTGGCGCCTCTATTCTAACTTCTAAAACAGTCACTATGTGGTGCCACTATTTCACACGATACCATGACATTGAAACAACACGAGAAGATTTATTGATTTCCAGAATATATTCCACTTTATGTAGACCTATACTGAATTGTTTATGTAATTGTTCTGTACATACATAGTATATATACAAATATATATATACATATATGTATATATATACATATATGTATATATATAATTATATATAATATATTCATTTCATAATGTTAAAAATACTCAATGTTTTCAACTTTGATGTATTATTTAAGATTCAAGATCTAGGTGACAATGCAACATACTGTAATTCATTCCAAAATGTTCACAAATTCTGAAAAAAAAATGAAAAAATCACAAAACACATCAAAATACATTTGTAAAATATTAACTTTTTGTCAGTTAAATTTTTTTTTTGGATGTGTAACGATGTTTTTTAAAACATTTTGAGTGGATATGTGAAAGTGCCATAGTAAGACTTATAATGCAATTTTTATGTTATGTATTTAAGTATCATTATTATCTTTATTGAAAACATTTCATTTATTTAAAACATGAAAGATTTATGCAGTAATAAATGTTGTACTTTCATTCTTTGAACAGCAAGAAACAATTAACACATTTATAGATTACTCAATTTGACAAACATAATATAACTACTTACTGAGCACTGCGTTGATGGAGAACTGACTATGTTGTCCAATATATTATCGCCACTACATAGATCTACTTTGTTATATTTATTTATAGAACTCCAGATTATTTTTTAGATCATGACATTTTTATAACAGACAAATCTAGAAGAACTGTGGTACAATGCTTCTAGAATGCAAATCAATTAATAAACAAAGACACATACCTGTCAGCTTTTTACATCGCATGTGATATAATTTATAGTTGTGAAGATTCCATAATTCCGAAGGATAAAAACAATGCACAATACTCCGAAAGAACGAGTAATCTCAATGATACACTAAGACAATGCCTACATGTCCTCCATTGCCATATGGTGCCAACTATTGTCTGGAAACAGCCATGCGGCATCCACGTCTCGTTTCCATGGTAACACACAAACTAACATGGCTGGTGTGGCAGTGAATAGACAAAGACTTACAACTGACTGGCAAAGCAAGAATTGCATTATTTATTCTTGATTGTGATAATGTTTGAAGCTACAAGCCTACAACAGAAAACTATATTTGCATTATGATTTTTGTTTGAGCTAAAGAAATTTATATATATATATATTATAATAAAGCATTAACATGAAACAAAATTATTATTATTAATAAGAAAGACACATATATGCATAATCTAAACATCACTACATGTAATAATTACAATGATTAAAGAAGTAAATCAACACTTGCTTTAAACAAAAATCCTGAATTTGTTATGCATACATAGTGGACAGATGGGCAATTCTAGGCAAACCATTTCTAGGAACTCTCACTCGTCTGCACCGGTCAGTGGATGAAGAGGCAAAAAGTAGAGACATCATCACCCTGATACAGACAAACTTACATTAAAATATTTAACACTACAAGAGCACAATAGAGATGTACATTGTGTGTGAGAGCACAAAGGTGCCCGAGACAAGGAAGGGGGCTGGTACAGGTGTGTTAACAGATGCACAGGTGGTAGGCAGAGCATTGGCGGCAAAACTTGCTTGCTCAACTGCCCTTTGTGATCACTCTTTGTGATGGCCGGCTGTGTGTAGGTGCTTATGTAATGTCGCAGCAACAGACGAAGGATGTTAGCAACCAACAATGGGCGGGAGATTGGTGTCTGCATTGTGTTCGTGCTACCAAAACTTCCTTCTCAACAGAGCTCATGCTTACATTTGCACTTAATGAATAACTGGAAACTGAAATAAATATTATAGTGATGTATGTTTTTTAGCAACATAACTAATTCCATTATGTTTTAATTATAATAAAACAGAAAGTGGTACTTGTGTGGGAATGCATTGTTATAAAAATGAAAAAAACCACATTCACTTGGTTAGTTGGTATGACAGTACATGACAAAAGATATTTTTTATCTACATGGGACAAAAAACAAAATACTTTTCTTCTATACAATCCTAATATAACCCACCTGTAATATGAGCTGTTCATTTTTGTCTGTCACACACATTTTGACAGTCATTACTAGTAGTCACATTTAGATAATCAGTAGATAATGTTTCATTTTTGTATTATTCAAGCAGTGAAAATTAACACCTTCCTATG
Source organism: Paraescarpia echinospica (assembly GCA_020002185.1). Taxonomy (NCBI): domain Eukaryota; kingdom Metazoa; phylum Annelida; class Polychaeta; order Sabellida; family Siboglinidae; genus Paraescarpia; species Paraescarpia echinospica. The sequence goes on from CM034532.1 coordinate 26,096,228, forward strand.
AAATTTACATGTCTTCTACTTTTAAAATATTTATTTATACTTCAAAAGTTCCATTCAATATTATGAACATTTCTATTTGATCACACAAGTAAACTGTGTTAAATGCACAAACATCTGCAATTAATTGTCTGAACCAGGTGCTGACAAGTACCCACATTGCACATTAAACAATAAATCTATACAATGGGTCAGCGCCAGTGAATAAGCGGTTGCGAATAAGCGCGAGCGCGCCTTTGAGTTTGACCCTTTGTTACGCCGGTAGCCGCATGGTCTTTGACCCTTTGTATTCTGACTGAAAAAACTTCATACTACAGCTAGACTCCATAGAAAAGAAAATATTGACAACTTACCTCAAATATCCAGTTATTCTGCTATAATCCAACATAGATTCGTAATCGACGGCCTACTTTGGACAGTTGTCCCTGCCCGGGGGCAACCCGGAAACGGGTGAATTAAATCCGACTTGACAGTTGACTTGTCAACAATCGACACCGAACGTAGACAATCCGGTGGCATATTCCACAGCTAACGACCAGTTGTCATTCAACGGTTGGCCAACATACTCGAAACAGTAGTATCATTAATTGCATATACAAAACGTGTATGTTGCTCTCAAACAGCGCTAAGCAATATAATCCGAAGTCCACATGGTGTTTGGGGGTGTGCCTGTCAGCCCGAGTCACATGGCTATCATCACGCCGCAACGTCAACAAACTTGTCAAACGCGTACCCGTTTTACTTCGTAAGTGACACGCGACGTCTCGAAGGCGTGCGTTTTTCCCATAACAAATCCGATACGTAACCTTCCACAGATATGTCATCGGATGCGAAGGCAATCCTACCGGCGTGAAATTCAAAGAACAAAGGCAAACCTTCGAGTTTGACAACAATCCCGCCATCTTCTTTGTCCCCGAAGCCATCTAGGTCAGCTGAGCCAAACACGCGCGTTTATTGGCTGACGCTGGCGACACGTGGCGTTCGTGGGCGTAGCTAAAAGCGAGATTTTTCGGGATTTCCTTCTCTGCCGACCACGTAGTCAAGAATTGTTGACTTGAAAATAGCATTTGGGTATTTTTGCTGTACACCATCAGGCAAGTTGAATATGAATAAAAATGATGCTGTAGTGATGTCCGACTATCATAGGTCATTCTTGAAGATTTACATATTATCAAGTAGATATATTTACGTTTAGATTGAAATTCTTTGATCACAAACGGTCGATAATAGGGTGCATACGCGTTAGCCACTGCACTGGTGTGGTGGTTGCTGTGAATCACTGAATGTGATGACAGTCAGTGCCAGTGATGTTCCATGTAATGCTTGGCCCACAATGACGCTCGTTTAGTGGGATTTTAATTATGAACTGTAGTTCTTGACAATATATATAATCCAGATTCCAGGGGTCCGTTTCACTAGCACCGTAGCAGTCACAATTTAGCCTTTAAAATTTAAGTTTAGGGCCACAAAGTTGAGGCATAAAATCATGTATCATGATTGTGTTATGCTTATAACTTAAAATATACCAATTAACATAATTTGGTGAAAGTGAGTTGGATCCATTTTCGACACAACTCCCCAAAACCTTCTGCTTAGCCTTTGACAATCGCTTTAGGCTTAGCACTCGTGTTGGTTTTAGGAACGTGATTGATTGGCTGCGCTCCTAGCAAAACACCTACCAGTCATTACCTCACTTGGGTGATTAGCATGGGGTTGGAGTAATGAAGACTCCAAATGGGAAGCATTATTAGTAGGCAAATAAATCTCTCACACAACACACGTTGGTCTGATTAGAACATGTGTTCATTTCAGCAGTTCTTTGATAGTAGAGCACATTGTAGTTCTAAATAGTTATTTTGACTTGTGTTTGACAGAATGATCACAGACGTACAACTGGCGATATTTGCCAACGTGCTTGGAGTGAGTCTCTTTCTGCTTGTCGTTTTGTACCACTACATCTCTGTGAACAGTCACCGCAAGGTCGACTGATGCCTTGGTAAGTACTACACACTATCTGTAGCAGTGTTCAGCCTGGTCCTCAAAAAGGCACTAGTCAGCCGGACCAACAACCAACAAGTAATTGTTAGTCCAACAGCAAAGTTCACTGGTCCACATTTTACTAAGTTACCAACGACACAATCCACAAGCGTCAGCTAATAATCATTTATTACATAATTTTGTCACATATAGGTTTTATCATGTGTATGCCCACTTTGCCATTTGATTTATCAGTATTGTTAATTTTCTGGTAACTGGTTTCAAACTTATTTCTGTGTGTAGTAATAGTCTGTTTTGATATGATGATGGTGGTGCTAGTGATGATGCCTCATTTTCATTTATCGAAATGAGAAAATTACTGTACATTCTTTTCGGATGCTTTTTCGTCGCATTTCACGAAAAATTAATTGGCCAACAATGAATGTAAACATGCAGTTTTGTAAACAGTTGTTGTAAACAGTGTCTACTGGCGGCCAATTTTGACAATGAGCTGGTGTATTCTGCTGTAAAATATTGTAATTGCCCCAGAAAACTAGGTTGTCACACAGATCAGTAACTCAAAAAGTTACTGACCTGACGGCAAAATAGGTGGTCAGTGACCACCGGGTCAGCGTATACTCGTATTTCGAACACTGGTCTGTAGGATGCACACAAAACATAAAATGCTGAGACCCAATTTCTAATTCCAAGTTTGTTTGTGTCTACGTAACCTGGGAGCCTTTATTATGTCTCGAGAGGTGCGTTGATTGTAAGCTAGTATTGTCCACACCTGTCTCTTCCGACGCTGTGTCTCCTCTCATCAAGTTTCTGGGAGCATCAATATGGGTCATCATCTGCTCAACTGTACATATTCCATTATTATACGTAATTTACATGATTTAATGGTAGCCACAGTAAAGGCATTGGTCCTAAAATCAATTATTTTATTTTGCTGTTTTGCGATTTCATCATCTTCCAATAGCCAACTATGATATGCATTCGCATTAATTTGTATTTTTCAAGATTCATATTACGAATACCTAGAATCAGATGATATTTACCTACCTGTAGTGTTTAACGAATGATGTTCCCATTTTGTTTTGGTTGTTTTCTTTAAACATTATTTTTGACCATTTATGATGCCGACAAAAATTATTTTGGAAAACTACACAAGATAGAGAACTGACATGTTCACAATGAAAATGCAATGAGCTACTTTGAATGGCAGCTTTATTTTATGGGTCTATAAACAAGGGTCAACCAATTAGGAATTTATTTAAAACACCTTCACTGAAACGATGCTACTCACTATAGTCATAAAACACTTGAAGACAGAGCCCAAAACCACCTTTACATATATCGGCAATCTTCACCCAAGCAATATAATCATTAACTTTTATGAAAATATGTCGAGTTTTTACCAAGATATGGCTTGTAGTTACTTCAGGACCAATGGCTACCCTTAAAATGAGGCACTCTGTTCCAAGTTTTTTATTAATTAATTAATATGAAGTTCTTAATTAAGACTATGATAACTATGTTGAAGGTATGCTGCCCCGCCAAATGGTATTTAGTAACCTGTAACAGTGTTTGCAGTTTGGAAAATATGATCCCGGAGCCTGTTCAAATGGTAAACAAAACACCCAGTTTCAACACAAGCTTTATTGGCAATATAGCCAAGTTGGGCTGAGTTAACCACAATACCCTTTGATGTTCATTGATTTACCATTTTGTCACATTCTACATGTTCCTGTTACAAATTACTTTGCCGGCTAATTCCTGGTAGAAGAACAGACTGCCTCCCTTTAAAGGAGCTGATTAAATACTTTTCTAAAGATTATTTTGTGTTATTATTTCAGGATTCATGACGTGAATATACACCAGTTGGTAGCCTGTGCAGGGACGCCCAACCACTCCAGCCATGACTGCTGCAGACTGTCCCTTTCCACCAATGCACGCGGGACGTCATCAGTGGCTCGTCACAACCTTCATCCTCTCATCTACTTCTGAAACGACAGCAATTCATTCTGTTAACATTCAAAGCTGAATATATGTGCTATACGTTCCACAACTGTACATTTGTTGAAATGTGAAGTAATAAGTAATTAAAATGTTCGTCTAATCTCCCTGTTGTTGTGCTTGTCTTTTAAGTTAGGAGTGATCTTGCACACGACTGCTGTGACCTCTTTAGAGATCAGTGGATGCAAATTTATTATAAATTTTACTTGTAGCGTTAGCCATAGTAATACAGTAAAACATTATTCTTGTGTGATTGGTGTAGCTACAAGGGCAGTGTGAGTAAACTGTCAGTAAAGCACTCCTGAAAAACGACACCAAACAAATGTAATACATATCTGTTAGCCAGGATTTCAGATTAACATTTTTGGTTCGACTGTATTCCCAAACCGAACGTGAATTATTATGATTATTATTATTTGGTCTGTACCCTTCTGGAAGTTGTGTGGTGGTATGGTCATGTTCACTTCTAGCATACTAGGTGTCCTGACTGACAAACACAAATTATCAAAAATATTTGTTTCATATTATGTGTCTTATTTTGTTATTTATAGCACAAAATGTAACGTTAACTGTTAAGTTACACGGTAATCACGGCTAATTAAAAAAATTGCCTGGTGATCTGTATTCACGTAATCGACATTCAACAGAATGTCCAGTCGCAATGTTGTTGAGCAATTGCGAATGTTTCACCATAAAGGGTTTTTGTTTGATGGCCCTATGGGAGGAAGCAGAGAGCATCCTGGTTATTATGGAGTCGGACAGGGACCGATGCAGTTGGTTGCTATCGACCGCCTCAACAGTCAAGTTGTCGATTATTTTAGTGCCCGTGAAAGCACTTTTAAAACCCCAACAAAACAGGGTCATGAAGGGATCACTTGCGTTTTTCCTACGCTCTTTTTAGTCTGATCAGTGAGTTTGTGTGTGGTGTGAAGATTAATATCGCGTTTCTGCAAAATGAACGAGCTTAGATTTCTCCTTTGCTCTGTGGCTGTGAGACAAGCGAGTACGTGCACGAAGAGGTCCATCACATAATTTCACTGCAAACGTTAATCTACATATAAAATATGTCATACTTGAGCACATCGTGTATGTCGAAGATAACATGTTGGACAAGTCTGCAATATGAAGGCAGACGGAAGAGAAGGAGACGACACGTGAGATGGATGAGACCAGAGACTAACAAGAGACGGTGTCTAACTCTATGCCACGTTTGATTAGTTGGCTCTTCTGATAATACTTTTCGTTCCTCGTCGGTTTTGTAGAATGTTGATACAAGTAAAATTTCATACAGGCGAGTCAATGAATAATTATTAGAAGGAACTCGGACCTGCTTCTACTTAACCAACATTATCATTCATAGTTAATTCATGCATGGTGCATTTTGGGCTCGTGGCGTCCGTTTGACTACGCCGAAGGCCAGCAGTTACAGTCGACTAGTGCTGCTGCTCTAAGTAGCCTTGTTTCACTCTCACGACGCATGCCGAGAACAAGGTTCTAACGCGCTGTTGTAAACAACAACAGCTGACTTCGTTATGAAGTTTTTTTGCTGCAATTCTTTTTTCCTGAAAGAAAGCATAGCCCGATCTACGACGGAACGGGATCGTAGCGCATTCGGGTTGACCCTAGAATAATCATCTACCACTCTTACAAAGTCACGCACCGTTAGAAACAGCTAGCCCTTCTCTGTCAGATGACTTGGTCTTCTCTTCCGACGAATCTCAAACACGTGTCTACGAAGCCGACTTCATACTGTGGACTTACGGGTGTCTTAATATTGCCATCGTTTCTAAACTCCTGCCTCCGTGTTCCAGTAATATCCACGATAGGTTGATCTGCCCAATTAATAAGCATGCACATGTAGACCATAGTTTTTACTCGCGTGGAGCGCAGTGGCAAAAGCGACGGACTCGAAAACGAGAACCCGGGTTTGAATCCTATGCTGCGGTGTCGAACCTTGGGCAAGTTCGTTCACTCAGCTATATACATGAGTACCTGACTATAGACAGTGGTGGATATTTGTGTACGAATAGTCTTCGCGCATTAATTGAATGTTTCCCAGAGAAGTCGAGAACAGGTCTGCGAGGGAGTAAAGTGCATTGAGTAGTTTTAACGATTGGATACTGCGCTATATAAGAACTTACCTTTACTTTTTTAGTATCCCCGATATTTTGATCTGCGCATGCAATTGTAGACCACACATCAAGGTTCCGCCAACTGTTTAGGTATACGCCAAATTGGGCCCATTTATCTCTCTGTCGGCCAAAGCGTTTAGTTATGTATCTAAACGCCATGTAAACAACGTTTAAACAAAATGGTGACGCTGTCTATTTTACAAATTATAGGCACATTACTGCCTGGAGAGAGCAGAGATCGCAAGTAGCAATCCAACTCGAACGACATCGAAGGTGTTCTTGGTGTGAGTTGTCACTGTCGGTTCCGATATCGCACATCCTGCTGAAAAATAGCTACCAACAATTTCTGCGCTGTCTCAAGCAATGTTGTCAGTCGGCACTGTTTTCGCTCATAAAAGCACGATGTTGTCTTTCATAATGACACATTCTTCTTTCAAACCGGCTTATTTAATTTTTCAATCGTAGAGATTATCCTGCAGAGCCGTCTTATCATCTCCAAACGAGCATAACAGCCAGCATCAGGCTTAGTAAGTCCATGAGCCAAGCCTGCAAATATTGAAGCTGATTCTCAAATTGAGGGACTAATTCCCACTATGATTTTCAGTTACACCAATATCTGAGTTGTCTGAAAATGGGTGATGGACATTTCAGAAGGGTAGCTTATTACCTTTTTTGATGCAATTTTTAAACATGGCTGCCATTTTTAAGCGGAAATCAAGCTATTAAAAACTAGTGTTCTGCAGCCAAGTCTAGCAATTGTATCTAAAAACTTTGTTAACGAAAGTTGTTCACAGTAAACATACGAGTACCGCAATACTCATATACATTTTCTATGATCATTATTGTCAAAGATATAGGGAAATATCAAGAAAAACGCAAAAAAAATCAGTTTTTGTAATGTTGTAATAATATAAATTATCAATGGTTTACCCTCGTAAATTATGCAATTGGCTACATTTCTGTTATTTCAGATATTTTTACTGCTTATGTATGTTGTCGATATATCGAAACAAAAGTGTACTCCCATCTGGTGACTCTAAACGGGAACTATACCATACAGTCTATATTTCCCTCTGATGGCAAAATGGCTTGGCGGATTTGCATGACATTTTGTGTGAATACATACGTGTATATGTGCTATACAACTGTTATGTCTGAAATAGAAACAATAAGTTATGTATATGATTTATTAACATGATAGCTACTTCACAAATAGTGACAACATATAAATATTATGTATACACTTCTGCCTTTGAACAGAAGTTAAATAAAATATGTAAATCAAAATATCAGATTAGCAATTACTTATTTCTATCCTCGTAATCTGTTTTTCAATGTGTATCCCCTGAACATGCCCCAATAATACCCTTTGTGGTTTAACCCGTTGCCGCAGTAATCGACTGTAACCGCACTTTACTTTACCATGTGCTTCAGTCCAGTTCTTTCACGAGGTAACTAGACATAACTTCTAGTCAACCAAGATCTTGTATGTAATATACAGAGATGATGCCTCTATACCCTCCGTCATTGCGTAAAATACAGTGAGGCTGAGGTAATGATATTTCGAACTGACAAACTTGCGAAGTCGAGCGTAAATTGGGAATAGCTATAGTGGGCCAACTTTCGTTTCGTTCTGCTTATCATGGCGCCACCCAGAATTAAATAAATGTAAGATAATTTGCAGCAAAACATCAGCCATATCTGAGCTGAGCAAACCAAACAATTCTGATTCATAGCCGACTGTATACGAAAGAGCGGCCGTGCGAAAGTTTGATCCAATTTTGCACAAGACAGCCCGATCGACAAGAGATGAGCCCGCATGTAACAAGGGAAGGGTTTACGAAAAAATGCATATTTTGTTTGCGTGTAACAAAATACCCGCACTCGGGAAACCCTGAAGCCTGCAGTCGAACTTCGTGCAGACAATACAGTGAGGGAGATAGCAACAGCTCGCATGGACGAGATATCGTTACAGCTGATGCGCATTACCATCTGCCTTGCTTTATAGATTATCCAAGGCCTAGACACAATAAACAACCACCCACAGAACGGAGTAAGCATGACGTTCAATACAACGTGAATGAAAAGTCTTCATTTAGAATCTTCTTTGGAGCGAATTATAGTCCGAGTTTGGTGACTCGTTGATTTTTTCAATGAAAATCGTTGCGTGTATCTGATGCCAGACAATCTGTCAAAGTGCGCATTAAATGCGGAATGTATACGTGTGAAGTCAAAGCTGGAAGCCTTTGAAAAACCCAACAACGATGATGTCATTCTCCAAGCTGCCGCCACAATACGGAGCAGATCAAAGCCTCAAAGGTACTCCGTGTAAGAACAAGTGGCCCCCTCAACCAGCCGAGCTAACCGATGATTGTGTTACTGTTTCACCGTCTCTACAGACACTCTTGCGGGTCTTACTCGGTGCAACTGAGGGTGGTTCTGCTCGCATTAACAGGTTGACATGGTCAATAGTCCAGGATGTTATCACTGCTGTGAGTGTTGGTGTTGTGAAAACATCGAAACACATCTTACTTCCGTGGGTTATCAAAACCCTCACAGGCAACGTTCGTGTAATCAACATCTTGAATCGCCTCGGACATGGGTGTTCGCATTCGGCTCTAGAAGAAATTGACACAGTATTGTGCATTGACAAACTATCAAGTGTTGACAGCGATGATGTGCCACTTCCTTCCAGTGTACAACATTCTGTCACGACAGTGTTGGCGGTCGACAACATCGACAAGCAAGAGGAATCGCTGACTGGAGGAGGAACATCACACCGAGTTAATGGCATCATTGTCCAACCAAAGTCGTTCCCGTGCACGCCACCTCAGAGAATGTCTACTGTTGTTAAAACAGACAAGAAGCGATCAGTCAAGCCATCCGATAAATTGCTTCCAGTGTACAGCGTTGGAAAAAGAGCAGACAAACCAGCTGATTTATCTGGAACTCTTGCAGAAGCAGCACGAACAGCACAGCGGAGCAACCACTTGTGGATGTTGACTTTGTTTGCTGGAACCATATGACCATAAAATCAGCTCTTGGATGGCATTCAACATAATCACAAGGGATTTGAGATGGAGGAGGATGTTGTGGGCTACTTGCCCACCATCAATTCACCTGCAACAGAAATGCCCAGTGTCCAAAAAATTATATGCAACGCCTTGAGCATAATGTCCTCCCTTCAGCTTGAAAACGCTGCAGTTGTGCTTGAGCAAGCTCTGTTCGCAAAGGCTACTGAAATAGCGTGGAAGCGTCCAAGCCAGTACGAGAACATTTTTCTCATGATGGTCAATTTCCACACCATATGCAGCTTCATGTCCAGCATTGGGAAACTGTTCGGAGATACAGGAGTTCGTGATCTGGCAGTAGAATCTAGTGCTATTGCAGAGAGCTCCATCAACAAGGTCTTGCAAGACAAGCAGTACAACCACGCTATTCGTCTCCACAAGCTTGTGTATGAAGCTTTGTTGCGGCTTGCGTGGAAAGGATTCCAGGAATGGATGGACTCGGATCATCCTGAGGATTGTCACAAGCTAACCAGAACAACCCACATACTGCAGAGTATTCATGCGAACTGTTGTTGGTGCTGTGAATGATGATTCATGGACAAAGATCTTGGACTTTTTCGCGGCTTATCTGGATCCTGTACGTCATCACCGTGGCCATGCAGCTGGCACGGTTCTGGATGACGTACGTCGACATGGTGAACATTCTGCTTGCGTGGTTGCGTGATGACAGAGAGGGCAACTGGAATCTCCACTTGCCATGCATCCGAAGAGTGTTCCCCCGGTGCTTCGCTTTGGGTAAGGTGAACTACGCAAGGCACCTATCTGTGTACTATGCACAGATAACACAGCTTGAACAAGAGAGTCCTGCCATGTATCAACATTTCCAAATAGGCTACTTTTTCGTGCAACTCAGACGAGGCAATCCATTCAGCCGAATCACAGTAGATCAAACTACAGAAGAAACGGTCAACAAGGACACGCAAACTGCAGGAGGGACAAAGGGTTTCAGCCTCCGGCCAGGGGCAGTGTCGCAGTACAGTTTAAGCATCCTGAGCCTGGGAGTACCCGCATACGGAAGGACGAATCAGATGTCGAAGCAATTGTTGATCTACTAGAGAACGAGTGGACAAATCCGTTTGGGCTGGACCCTTCCGATCTCGTCAGTATTTCGACAGCTATAGCTGCCACATCTGACGTCGCGGGTAACCTCCTACATGAGTTGCAAAAAGGGGAACAAGCGTACCAGATGCATATTCGACAAAGATTCTTAGGAAAGTAAACAATGAATTATTTCTTTCATTAAAACATATGTAAAACAGAAGTAAAAATAGTTGACTTTTTGTATTTTCCTTGAGATTCCCCCTATATATTTGTAAATAATTATCAAAACAATTATGTGTGTATTGCCGTATTCGGAATGCTATGATAAACAACCTTTCTTAACACACCTTTACGATCCAACCGCTAGATTTCGCCGCAGGGCACAATTTTTGAATAGCTTGACTGACTCTTTAAAGTGGCAGCCATGTTTAAAGATGGCGCCCAAAAAGATATTAAGCTACGCTTGTAAAATGTTAGTCACCCATTTTTGGACACGTCAGATGTTTCTGAAAATCATAACGGGAAGAATTAACTCAATTTGAGAATCAAATCTTATCTCGCTCTTGAATTATATAGGCTAATGTTGGCACTGTATGTGAAGTAGTTATGTTAATAAATCACATGTATATAAGTTATTGTTTCTATTTCTGACAATAATGCAGTGTAATGCTTATACATATATGTAATCCTACACAATTTCATGCAAATCTACTGAACCGTTTTGCCGCAAAGGGGAAATGAAGACTGCGTTGTAACGTTTCCGTTTACAGACACCAAATTGCATAAAAATCATAGGAAAGTAAACAATTGAAAATTTATGTCATTAAAACATTACAAAAACTGAAGTAAAAAATATTGTGGAAAATAATTTTGTTTGACATTTGTCTTGATATTTTCCCCTATATCTTTCACAATAATGACCATAAAAATATTATACGAGTATTGCCGTACCCGTATGTTTAGTGTGAACAACTTCTGTTAACAAAGTTTGGCTGCAGAACACTAGTTTTGAATAGCTTGATTTCAGTTTTAAAATGGCAGCCATGTTTAAAGATGACGTGAAAAAAGGTAATAAGCTACGCTTCTGAAATGTCCATCACTCATTTTCGATTTTTTTTGACATCTCAGATATTTGTATAACTGAAAATCATAGTGGGAATTAGTCCCTCAATTTGAGAATCAAATCTTGTCTGGCTCATGGACTACAGCGGTAAAGGAGTCGCGACCCTCTGCGCCACAGAACTCTTAGCTGAGGGGCGCAGAGGGCTAATTAATGGTTCAACGTTTCCGAACACAGGGTTTCCAACATTCCTTTTTTATAGCCACAGTAGTACCCTGGAATAACCTAACCGCCCAATCAGTGCACCACCCTCTCTAGATGCTTTCAAGCAGTGCCTTGCCGATATTGCCACAAACAAAGTCTAACTAAGAATGACCCCTGTTTGTTTTTAACTTGCACTTGCACATGCTTTTATAAACAGACAGAACCAGCACTGCACACCAGCCTGGGGCCGGTTTCATGAAGCGGCTAAGAACGTTCTTAACGCTAAGATGATTGTCTTAGTAAATGACGTGATGTTTTTAATATAAGCGAACATAGGAGTTTACGCAAACACGTGACGCTAAGTAATTGCGTAACTTTAAGTACGCTTCGTGAAACCGGTCCTTGGCGCACGCAACAAACACCACACCATCCGCGAAGTCATCAGTAATGACGGTAGTGTATTACTGGAAGAAGAAGAAGTTGTCACGGGATTTGGCGATTCATGGCTTCACGCATTTAACTAACGATAAATGATCAACAAAATAATGTTGAAATGGTGCGCGCACTTTTGGCAGCATCGTAAGCCTACATAATTAGTTATACTATAGGGTATATGACTTGCCCATACAAGACGCATCATTGACGGAGAACTTTCCTACCCCAGATATTGCGTGATTTCGAAATTACGTGTAATGGGCCTATATAACACGACGTTTCAAATTCATACAACATTTGGAATAAGATTAATTATTCGTCTTGCATGCATCTGGTACAGGCAAGCGGGACAATAAAGGAAAGTTCGGAGTCACTGGAGACTCATGGCGACCCACTGAAAATGGCTTAGCGACCCAATTTTAGGTCGCGACCCAGGGGTTAAGAACCACAGTTCTTGTCAATAAACGTATATTAATGTATAACATGCGTTTAAGTTGAACTACCACCTACTCCAAGCAGCAGAACATATCTATGGATGACGATGAATCTGCGTCATTTAACCGTTGACATATTATAGCGACGATCGAGGCGTGCTTTGTATTTGGTTATCGCCGGGGGAAGGGGGGGGGGGCGAAGAGAGATATGTCAGTCTGCCCTGGACGGGTCTGGCAGGCAGTGTAAATATGTGTTCACGCCTTGGCTCGGTCAAACAGCGACGTTGATCAACAATCGGCGCAAAGTGTGTCAACGGCGACGCTTTCGGGCCTGACGAGCGACCTTGCCCTTGTGGCCGGAACCTTGTCCAGGTGTTAGGTGTCTGGGGCGGTCGGCGTAGGAAGTGTTCGTTGCAGTCGACGTAATAGCTGTTCGTTTTGGTCGACTGGCGCGGTCGACGAGGTGAGTGTTCGTTCACTTCTTCCCGTGAACGTTGCGGTACATACGCGCAGTGATAAGCGTGTACGCGGCCAAGGGGACGACGCGCCTACAAGGCCCTGGCGCCCTGCGAAATGGGGCGTAGAGACGGCGATGTCGCGGCGAGTGTGGAAGAAGTCGGCCCGTGTGGCCGTGCTGGCTACTGTCGTCATTGCCGTCGTGTTGTGGTCACTGGGGGTGGTCAGTAACGGGTGGGTTGGCGGCCGGATAAGACACAGACTCGTGGTGAATTTCCGACACGAGCCGGTCTCCACGAATGGCGAGTCTGACCGGATAGCCGAGAGCATGTATGACTCCCTTCGGGCAGTGGTCCACACGGCCCCGGCGTGCGTCAATGATGCGCTCTTGGTCATCCTCATCACCACGGCGCCTGACCACGCCGTTCAACGAGCTGCCATCAGACGCACCTGGTGCGCAGCCTCGGCCCGGGCTCCACTCGGCAACAAGAGAGACGACGAGATCGACCCACTCTCACGTCGCTTCCAGTGCGTCTTCCTCATCGGTTCAACGGAGAACGACGCCACGGAGCGGTCAATCGCCGCCGAGGTGGCGGCCCATGGGGACATCGCCAAGGGTTCGTACGTCGACTCCTACCGCAACCTCACGTCGAAGGTCCTCGCCGGCTTCCACTGGTGCATCCGTACCTGCAGATCCAGATTCGCGCTCAAGACTGACGACGATTGTTTCGTGAACGTCGCCGTGTTGCTGCGTCTTCTCTCCGCGCAGAACGACGACGACGTGTACATCGGTAAGGTGTTCTCCAACGCCGTTGTCATCCGTAGCGACATCAGTCCATGGGCCGTATCGGAGCGCGACTACGCGCCCGTCTACTACCCGCCGTACGCCAGCGGCACCGGCTACCTCCTCTCGTTCGGCGCTATGCGCAGGATCCTGGCCAAGAGTCGCCGCGTTCCGGTTTTTCCCAACGAGGACGCCTACGTCGGCGTACTTGCCGAACAGGCCGGGATCGCGGCCACCAACAGTTACCGCTTCACGTTCGTCAGCGACAACTGGGCGGTATGTAATTACAGGTATCTCGTCGTCGTGCATCACGTGACCGCACGCCACCAGGGGGTGCTGTGGGACACGGCGCGCCGCGCCGTCACGGAGTGTTCGCGTCAGAAGTTCATAACGACGTGGGATTAACGGTGCCAGTATTAAGCGACCAACAACGGCGTGGGATTAACGACATGATATTAACGGTATCAAGTCACCAGTCTGACTATTAGACGATCAATAATGATATCGTATAAACGACGTCACACGACCAGAGGGTCCTATTAAACGGCCAATAACGACGTCGTATTAACACAGTTGGCAAGTATTAGGTGACCACAGTCACGATGTCGGATTAACGATGTCACATGACCATTATTACGCGACTAAACACGCCGACAGATTAAGCACAGCGCCCTACGAGTTGGCTAGTATTAGACGACCAACAATGACGTCAGATTATTGTCGATGCGTAGGCTTACGGAAAGTATTCAACATTCGTCAGTATTATATCAGCTGTTCAGTGAAATCAACTGGAAGGCTGCTGTTAGCACAGTGAGCGCACGCAAACACTTTCACATGAGAAACGGAAATGATATAATGTCAAAACGTTTATTTATAGCTATTATTGTAGCTTTCTATGTTGGTCGACGGAAGGCGCAACCGTTGCTATGCAGACAGCCTCGAATTACGCACGATTTGGCGTTGCACAAAACCCGGACGAAATCTGGGTACGTGAGTCAAAATAAAAGAAAACGAAACCTGTCTAAGTTTTCAATGGCTTTAAATCAGTACTTGCCTGGATAACTTACGTGGATCTTCGGGTTTTAAAGTAAGGCATAACAGCCTCGTGTACACCCGCCTTTATGCATCGTATTAGTGGTATTGAGGGCGTGGCTTGTCTTGTGATTTTGTGCTTTTATTAAAATTTAAATCTATCCATCTTCAATTCTTTGTCGAGTTTTGTTTTGAAGGAGAGGATGTTTTCAGCGTTCACTGTTTGTTGAGAAAGGTTGTTCCCCCAGTCTAGGAAGATGCGTTGTGAAAAGGAGTGTTTCCTACTATCAAGTCTGCTTGGTGTCTTATACAAGTTTTGTTGTGGCCTCGTGTGCGGTTTGTTGTGATCTTGAAGAAGTCCTCTTGATTGATGTCGTCGATGCCATTGATAATCCTGTAGACTTGGATCAGTTCTCCTCTTCTTCTTCGGTATGCCAGACTTGGTAAGTTAAGATGTTTCAGTCTGTCTTCATAGTTCAAGTTTCTTATTTCTAGGACCAGCTTGGTTGCTCTCCGTTGTGCTCTTTCAAGGGTGTTGATGTCTACGGCGTAGTGCAGGTTCCAGATGGAGTCGGCATAGTCGAGATATGGTCTCACTAGCGCTGTATATAACAATCGAAAGCTGCTACTGTCCAGATGTTTAAACGTGTTTTTGATGAGGCCTCTCATCTGGTTTGCCTTCTTCGCAATGGTGCCAATATGCTGTCGGAATTTTAGGGATCTGTCGAACGTTACACCGAGATCTTGTTCTGATGTGCTGTCGATTTCTGACACTTCCCCATTTTTACGTGTCATCGTGTCTGTGGTGAAAAATGTGTTTAGTGTGTCTGCTTTCTCTTGGTCTGTTTTTGTTGTTGTGCCATCATCCAGGTCAAATTCACCCATGGCAGATCTAACCTTTCTTCCATCTTGGACATAGCGCCAGAACACCTTGGGGTTTTTGCTGACCTCTGTCGCAAGCTTCCGTTCAAAGTCTTTTCTAACTTTCCTTACAGCACTGGTCGCTATGTTTCTCACACGTGAGTACTCAACATAGTCTCTTTAGTGTTGTACTTCTTTTTTACTTTCCCCATTGCATCATTGTTCATCCACAAAGGTTTAACTCTCTTTCCTGTCACTGTATGTTTCTTTGGTACGTGTTTATCAACCAGGTCTGAGAGTGTGCTGTTCAGTTCTTGCCACATCTCGTCCACACTTAGGTTATTCACAGTCTCTTTCCAGTTTGTTTCTCTGAGTTTGCGCTTGATGTCAGTGTAGTTGCCTTTCTCAAACTGGTAACTTGTCTTCTCTTCACTCATTGTGTCACAGTAGCAGTGGCATTCTGTCTCAATGATTATGTGGTCACTTTTCCCTAGAGGTGGCTTCTGTTTTATGTGTTGTGCCATATTTCCATCATTGATGATTATCAGATCAAGAAGTGATGGTTCTTGATTATGTCGATACCTGGTGGGGAAATTGACATGTTAGTGTAGAAAGCAGTCACTCAGGGTTTCGACTAGTTCCGTTTCTAACGTGTAATGTTCGGGTACTGTCCATGTCTCCCAATCAATGTCTTTCCGTTTATTAGGATATGTGTCACACCTCGACTGTTGCAGGCTGTTTTGAGTGTATCGTTGTTTTCAGAGTCACTGTTAGGACTACGGTATACTACCCCTATCAGTAGTTTGTCCTTGTTTTTTAGATTGACTGTACACCAGGTAGATTCGTTGAAGATGTCATCTGTGAGGGTCTCTTCTGGAATAGCTCTCAACCACTTTCTCACGTAAATTACAACCCCTCTACCTTCCAGGGTGTTTGGGAAAGCATCATATCCATCTATGTCAATCATTTGTTTTGTTAGTGTTATGTCACTGGCTTTTGGGCAGACTTCGGTTACCGTGATAATATCTGGCAGCTCACTAGCAATTGATGTCTTCAGCTCATCCAGTTTGTTAGTTTTAGTTTTTAGTGTGTCAGCATTTGTTGACTAACATTTCAGTGTCTTTTTGCAGTCTATGTGTTGTGCTTCGCCATCAATAACTTGTGCATTATGTTCCTCTCCCTGTGCTTGTGGTGCTTTGGTGAAAAAATTGTGCATGTGCTGAGGGTTTGGAACATCATGTTTTGAGTAAGTATTCCCTTCGTCTTCGGGGGCTCCTCGAAAGGGCTGATGGTTGGCTGCTTGATGTGTGGATCTTCGGTCATGGGTTGTTGTGTTGCCCATGTTTCCAGAAGTGCTACTTGCCCATTCTGATTGTGGTGTTGCATGTCTGGCTGTACCATGTGGAACATCTTGGTTGTTGTTTGGTCTTCTTTCTTTTTGGATGATCAGACCATTTTTGTTCTTTTACCCAGTCTAATGACATCTTTCACTGTAAAGTCTGTGATGCCAATACATGCTGCTAGATCTGCTACAGACAGCATATCATGATGTTTTCTCTCTTCTGTGTTGGATGAGATTGATTCTTTCATATTGTGAACAATCACATTACATTTTCTGCATTCCCTGTCTCTATACTCATCCACCACTTTATTTACCTCTGCACTGATTGCTTCTGGCTGGCTGTTTGGGCTCATGGAATGATGAACAAGGGATGTACCTGTGGCTGTGCTGTTTGACAGTTATTCTACATTTGCCGCCAGTACTGAGACCTTCATGGACAAATCGTCTACAGTCTTCTTGTCTGCTTTTGTGTTTATCTTGGTTTCAACAATGATTAGTCTCTCAGAGTATGCTTCACATTCCAGTTGTTCTATCAGTTCTCACAGCAGTCAATGCATTTTTGTCACAAACGTCACAGAACCAGTGCATGTTTTTCCTTTTCCTCATGTAGTTGTACTCCGGTTCATCCATATCTATACATTCAGCACAGAACCATCATAGACATCTCTAACACATAACAGTTTGTCATCGTCATCAGTGAAATCGATATTGCATGCTTTACATGTTGCTATGTCAGCGTCACTATGCCGGGCGATGTCATTGTGAGTTAATAGTTTCGTGACGCTACCCCGTTCGGGAAGCCGGAATAGATCCCTTTCTTTTTGTTGCTTTGCCCTTGTTTGTATGTGCCTTGTCCTGTGATTCAGTGGGTAAATGGGACTTACCGGATGTTTTCTCTGTCCCTTTTGCCCTGCCTGTCTGCTCTGCCTTACTTGTTTGGCTGCATTCGTCGTCAATGTTTACTTTATTTTGCTTCATCCGGGATTATCTTTGTTTTTCTCCCTAGGCTTCCCTGGATACGGGTTTTGGTGTGACATTTTTCTGAATATTTTTACACCCATCTAGCATTTTACTGCTCCCTGTACGTTCGCTCGGCATAGTACTTTTGTTTGGGATTGAAGACATTTGATTTAATGGTCTTATTAACGCAAAAACTGTTTTTATCTAGCCCTTATAAAAATCGTACTGCTCGCGCCAAGCCTCGGCTCGTACTATTCAGAAAGAATGAACATTTCAGTTCTACAACTCTACTAACAGAAGCAAACGTGCAGCTTTACATCCAGATGAAATGGCGAATGAGACCGGATGGCAAGCAGGCTGTTGCTCACGAATGTCTGTGCCCACGCGGACTAGGCATCGATACTGCAGACGTCACGTCATCCCTCGTAACTATGATGTCCAAATTGCATGCGCGCATTGCAAACAGAATAGTGTGTAAAGATTTTACATAGATTATAGTTATATGATATACACGTGCTACATGTTATAACTCGATATGTATCGATATACAGACAGTTGTGGTTGACGCTGGACGTTTATTGCTTCACAAAGATGGCGCGAATACTGTTTTGTTTTGCCTACTGCTATCGTGTATCGCAGCGTATCGCGATACGGATATTGTGTATCGTGTACCGTACCGTGTGTATCGCGATACACCGGTGTATCGTTCCGGCCCTAGTCGTGATGCGTCGGGTCCATTACTGCACTACCACAACGGTGTTTGCTCGTCCATATGGAAACGATTCGGGTGATAAAATACCGGCACGAATCTTTGAATCGTAGATCGGGTTATTGTTCCCGAAGTCAAGCCTACAAGGAACATTTAAACATATCGTATTTAATATGAATTTTAAAGTTATTAATAAATGTCATTAGTAATACCTGTGTTCCACGCGTTCTCAAATAAACAAATATGTCATACTGGGTGTTACTGCTATAAAGGTGACGCTCTGACAAATGTGTCATACTGGGTGTTACTGCTGTAGAGGTGACGCTCTGACAAATGTGTCATACCGAGTATTACTGCTATAAATGTGACGCTCTGACAAATGTGTCATACTGGGTGTTACTGCTATAGAGGTGACGCTCTGACAAATGTGTCATACTGGGTGTTACTGTTATAAAGGTGACGCTCTGACAAATTCTTGTCAACTTTCCGATGTGTTTTTTCCGTCAAAGCGGCGTCAACAAAATCATCCGTCAAGGGCCAGTTCCACGGAAGAATCGCACGCAAGAACCATCGTATACAGGAACTTTATGTAGTTACGCGCAATTGTTCGGAACGCTCTGCGTGTCTTCCAAGGCCACCATGGATCCGCCTATGCCTACCACAATCTATACTTTATACAGGAGAAAGAACGATTCCTCAATAACATGCATCAACTTTATTTAACAGTCTTCAATATTAAACGCAATACAGGCATTTTATAAAATAACTTACACTGGTAGCTTCTGCATTCAACATAACCACAATACTATATTACACATTATGGAATCCTAATTAATACCAAATAATTGTTCATAATTTAATGCAGACACTATAAATTATAATGAGATTCTGGCAACTCATGATTGTATAGCAAAGCGTATTCTGCAACTGCCTTGAAGTAGCGTCGTCTGGTGAACATTTGCGTAACGACTCGTTGGACAATGGCTCCACCTGGCGACCTTGCATGACATCTCCCCTTAGCAAAAACATAACGTGCAAGCAAAAACGTAACGTGCAAGAAGTAAATGGGCACTGGTGCCCGTAAATGTTTCAACAACGGAATATCAATTTATAGTTGAACTGCTGTTGCTATGAAGTGCCTTAGCCCTGAAACCCGTAATTTCACAAGTGCTTCACGACCATTCACTGGCAGTGATTTTGCCTCGGTACATGAGCTGAGAAAATTCGACCCAATAATTTAAGATTCAAGAAACCTACAACTGCCCAATCGTGTGCTGACTGCACGACCTACAATCGCACTCGACAGCCTTGTCCAACAATAAATAACATCGTAAAAACGGCAAAGATTCAACAGTTGAACTACGGTAGAAAAATATATAAATCCACCATTAACTTTGTGTCATCGGCAAACCACAAATGGCTGCAGCGTTCTGTCGTACTTCGTAGATTCAATTCCGCACATTTCTAATTTGCAAACGCTTCCGTTCAGTGTATAAATGTTTGGTATTGGCAAAAGTACATTCTGATATAAACTGCAGTTTGCGCTATGATACTCAGACTACAGTATGAGGGAATGTAAGACGACGCGCCCCATTTAGAGTTGGTGTCAACTGGCAAGAGATGCATAGTTCATCGTGGAAATACCTTACAATACTGCAACCACTCTGGTTTTTTCCTTAAAGTGCACACCCGTCATCCGACTTTCCCACGCTCCAGTGACCTCATTTATGACCTACAGCACCCTCTTTCACAGCAATCACGCTCGCTCAGTTCACAGCAATCATACTCGCTCAGTTCACAGCAATCACTCACTCAGTTCACAGCAATCATACTCACTCAGTTCACAGCAATCACACTCACTCAGTTCACAGCAATCATACTCACTCAGTTCACAGCAATCACACTCACTCAGTTCACAGCAATCACACTCACTCAGTTCACAGCAATCATACTCACTCAGTTCACAGCAATCACGCTCGCTCAGTTCACAGCAATCATACTCGCTCAGTTCACAGCAATCACACTCACTCAGTTCACAGCAATCATACTCACTCAGTTCACAGCAACCAGTTATCATAAATTGACCACTGCACACGGACGGGTTAAAATGATGTAAATGGGTCAAAATTAACAATGCCAAATGTTGTCGGCAATTATCACACACAACGTTCACTTGGGTTGCACCAAACCTCACCGTCAACAACAGTATCACTGAGGTAAAGATGCCTTCACTCTGCCTCCTTTTGTCAACTTCTGTCCACAATTGGCATCACCCTTCGCCGCCTCATTGGCAGCGGAACTAAGCAGTCTCGTCTCCCACTTGCGACGCAGCTCCTGAAAGCGCTGCTCTACGTATGCATCCGGGTGATCCCACTTGGAGAGATACCACGTCCTGTTGGACTGACACGTTGTACATCTGTCCCTACTATCCCCGCTCCGTAACACAGTGTGACTTTGTTTTGACTCCCACCTCTCTATCAGCTCCTGGAAGCGCTCACGAGATCGAAGACGAAACTCAAAGAACTCATGTCTAGTGCGCGAGTGTCGGTGATTTAGTTCGATGTCACCATGACTCGAGTACGACCCAGTAGGAGACAACAACGAACAGTCGTCAAACGAAACACACGAGTCGGACGAACTGTACGACTGCGGCAGGTATTCGTCGTCCGTGAGACGTGACATGTCTGCCGCCAGGTGGTGCTGTAGCGAGTCGTCGAACAGCCTCGCTTCCATGCAACGTGTCATCATGGCTGACTCTCGCCCGAACCTACTGCGTGCGCTATAGTGTCGATGTGAGTAGGTCGAAGACGAAGATGTACAAATGTCTCTGATCATCAAGTCGAGCTCCAGCGCACTGTCGGTGCTCGAGCTGCCTTCACTGCGCATGTCGAAGCTGTCATCGAGTCCCACCGCATCCATCTCGAGTCTCCTCATTGAGTTGAGGGCGCTAAACGTACGGAGCGTGTGTGATGAGAAGTGAGCGCCGGCAGTGTCGCAGTGAAGATTGCGTAGTGACGTCGACGGCGACCCGGGAAGCGAGTGAGAGCGAACAGAGCGTGCTGATGGAATGCGGAAGAACTGCAGCTCGTCCGTGGTGATGGGGGTACACGGTGGGGTAGTGGGGTGACAGGGGGAGGGGTAGTCGAACCACGACATCCAGTTGTCCCGGAGGCTCCCGATGATCTTTGTGTTGCCGTCCTTGAACTTCGACGTGAATGGGTTGTCGGTATGTGGGGTGTAGTAGGGGTCGTCCTTGCTCATGACCTCGCCCACGACCTGCGGGGTCACCGGGATATAGCGGCGGAACAGCTGTGGGTGGGTCTTCACCTTCGTGCCATCTGGTGATGGCGACACGACGCCGCCCTCGGCTGTGGCCTCCTTTAGGGAGACAGTGAACATGAAGGCCTCGTCCGACCGGTTCCTCTTGTGGCCCTTGCCCACTGCAAGCACACAACAACAAATTAGTTGGTCTGTGTGTGGATCAACAAACAACAACAACAACAACAACATCTAAGTGGGTCTGTGTATGGGTCAGTGATTACAACAACAATTTAGGAAGTCTGTGTATGGGTCAGTGACTACAACACAACTTAGTGGGTCTGTGTGTGTGGGTCAGTGACTACAACAACTAAGTGGGTCTGTGTGTGGGTCAATGACTACAACAACAACTTAGTGGGTATGTGTGTGGATCAACAACTACAACAATTTAGTGGGTCTGTGTGTGGGCCAGTGACTACAACAACTCAGTGGATCTGTGTATGGGCCAGTGACTACAACAACAACTTAGTGGGTCTGTGTGTGGGCCAGTGACTACAACAACTTAGTGGGGCTGTGTGTGGATCAACAACTACAGCAACAACTGAATGGGTCTGTGTGTGGATCAACAACTACAGCAACAACTTAATGGGTCTGTGTGTGAGTCAACAACTACAGCAACAACTTAATGGGTCTGTGTGTGGGTCAACAACTACAGCAACAACTTAATGGGTCTGTGTGTGGGTCAATGACTACAGCAACAACTTAATGGGTCTGTGTGTGGGTCAATGACTACATCGACAACTTAATGGGTCTGTGTGTGGGTCAATGACTACAGCAACAACTTAATGGGTCTGTGTGTGGGTCAACAACTACAGCAACAACTTAATGGGTCTGTGTTTGGGTCAATGACTACAACAACAACTTAATGGGTCTGTGTGTGGATCAATGACTACAGCAACAACTTAATGGGTCTGTGTGTGGGTCAATGACTACAACATGTGTCAGAGGGCAAGGTTGACGTGCTCTTGCAGACACAGTGACACAATAAGTATCAGAATGCCACTTTTAATGACACAGTGATATAATGAGCGTCATAATGATAATGCCACTCCTGATGTCAGAGTGTCACACTGAGTGTAAGAGTGCCACTCCTGATGACATAGTGAATGTCAGTGTGCCATTCCTGATGACACAGTGACACAATGACAGTGTGAAGAAGAAGAAGAATTTGTTTTATTTGACCCAGACATTTCAAATAATTCATACAATACATCCATGTCAAAAAAATTAAATAATACAAATACATAACCTTATAGTAAACATTGCATAATGTATGATAAATAACGAAAAGTAGGGTCAGGAGACTCCTCTAAGACTATGGTAGTCGCTATCGAGGATCCACCTTTTGTAATAAAACTTTAACTGAATCAATACATCACCTAATCAAATTCTTCCAGAATAAGAAGAAAGAAAAAAACAATAATATGTATGCATGTGTGTAGTGTGAGCATGTGTGTAGTGTGAGCATGTGTGTAGTGTGAGCATGTGTGTAGTGTGAGCAATCTTACATGCTTATTGAGTTTGTCGTTTAGGCACTGTTTTGTACTGTATCAAGTTGACAGGTGGTTGTCGGTTCTTAATTTTGTATACATATATAGCAATTTTGCCTGGTGCATGTTTCTTGATAGTTTTGTAAAAGATAAAGTTTAACATACTTGGCAAATCCTTGTGAACTGTGTGTACTAAGCTTTTCTTTGACAATATCAGGAATGTTATTTAGTAAAAGTGGTAAATTATGCCTAAGGCATTTCTTAGCAAATTCATGTTTAATTTTATAAATGTATATTTTATTCTTGACTCTTGTATCGTGATTATGTACCTCATAGTTAAACATTATCCTCCAGTTTTGTAAATAAACTGGTAAGTCATTGTGTAAATATTTATAGTAAAATTTTAATTGTTGTAATTTAAGAATGTCATCTACTTTTAACAAGTTGAGTTTTTTGTGAAGTTGTTCTGTGTGGGAAGTATAATTACTTAAGGTAATAATTCTCAGGGCTTTTTTTGAAGTTTTATTATTCTATTTGATTGAAAGCCCCACGCCATGATGCAATAATTAATGTGTGGCAATGTGTGGCACTATTAAAGAATTATATCATATTATTTTAATATGAAGAGGTAACACATTTCAATTTATTTAAAATGCCAATTTTTTTAGAACAAGCATTTGATATTTTTTCAGTGTGCTTTTTCCAGTTTAGATTTGTATCTATAATTAAACCCAAAAAATTAAATTCTTTGACTAGTTCAATATTTACATTGTCTATCTTCAGAGTAAGTGTCTGTATATTTTTCTTTGCCTTTTGAAATGTCATGTCTTTCGATTTTGCTATGTTTAGCGATCATTTATTTATTTTGAGCCATTCATTAATTTTTAAAAGTTCTTCATTTATTAAGGATTCTAAATTTTCGTCATGTATGTTATCGCTGAAAGTGTTTAGTGTACTTGATAGAGTTGTATCGTCAGCGTAAATTATGAAATTAAACATTTTACTGGCGTGTGCAAAATCATTGATATATATGATGAATAACAGGGGTCCTAAGATTGAACCTTGTGGTACATCTGTTGTTATTGATAATATATTTGATTTTATATTGTCAATTTCCGTATATTGTTTACGATTTGTTAGGTAACTTATGTGACTGACCTAGAATCTTCTCGAGGATGGTCCTGTCCATCACTACGTCGGGGTCTCTCTTCAGGTTGCTGATGTCTGCGAGGACATTGGCCATCTGTGAGCGAGACTTGATCTCCTCCAGCCGTGTCACCATGTCACTGAAGGACGGCCGCTTCTTTGGGTCAATCTGTGGTCAGCAGACAGTGGTCACTCAAGGCAACATTTCTGCCTTCATGATGTACACGATAACTTCACAGGCACACATGCATGCATGTAATAGTTCCATGTATTATATGGCCAACTAGTACCAATTTTTATGTGTTTCAATTTGTTCTATTATTTCAGTGAACATAATTGATGTGTAAAAAGTAGAATTACAGTAGAACTATTTGTATGTCTGTTTTGTCTCCTTTAAAATACAGCCTGCACACCCAAGAATTGTTTATTTGTTTGCAATGTAAAGGTGTTTTTCATTTAATTGGAATAGACAGATGACCTGAAATGAAGACACCCACCTGACAGCAGTTGAAGGCGAGTGTGAGATAGTTGAGAGGACACCCGTCCACCATCTTACTGAAGGCGACGTAGTCCAGGCCAAAGTTCTGCAAACAACAGGACAGTTTACAGACAACTGCAGCAGGAATACTAATATTAAACACTAGACAACTATTAGTATACATGTCTCTATTACAATACAACTACCAGCACTCACTGTTATGCATTCAAAAACTGCACAAATCATAACATTTCCTATTTGAATACTTTCAATGATAAATCTCTGGTGATAGGATAGAATGTGTTTGGTGACACACATATTTAGTGCACCCACACTTCGTCATGAAACCATGGCAACATCTGTGGGGTGCAGTGGTCGTTCGGAGGAACCGGAGTTTGAATCCTGGTGCTAGCCGGGCGGTGGTTCGGCCATTGTGCCAAAACTTGGGCAATTTCATTCACCCTACGCTGCCTGTGTCTTTTGGAAGAGGCGCTATAAGCCATTGGTCCTTTCTACCATGCCAGGGAAGGTAAAAGATCCCGCGCAGGGAAATTGAAAAAAAACCTGTCGTGGACTCACTGAACGGAGGTCTCATTCTCAAATAAATCTACGACAGAATCATCAACAAAATTACGTTGGTTGTATAAATGGAAGAACTGAGGATGCGAGATTGAGGGGACACGATAGAGTGCATGCAGTCAACGTACCTGGGTGCGAGGAAGTATGTCAGGGTCTGCCTCTATCCGGGCAATCGTCTCACACATGATGATCCCAGCAGAGAAGACATCAGCCTGAAACACACAAAACATAATTTGATTTTATTACATCTAATGTCTCTCTAATAACAGTTCATAATATCTTATGTATGATTCATTGAGAAAATCATGCTATTTGTGATATGTGATGTTTGTGAAATGTCCACGTGCCATCTGAAGCTTGCAGCGCAGATGGCAATCTTGTCAAATATTTGACAACATTTATGCAAGGTTTTATTTGTGACATGCAATGTTTTGTTTGTGGAATGTGATTTTTGTGTGTGACCTGCAATATTTTATTTGTGAGATGCAATGTTTGGTTTATGACATGCAATGGTTGGTTTGTGACACGCAATGTTTGGTTTGTGACATGCAATGTTTTATTTGTGACATGCAATGTTTAGCTTGTGACATGCAATGTTTTATTTATGACATATGATGTTTTGTTTGTGACAAAGGGTGTTTGATTTGTGACAGGCAATATCCTGTTTATGACATGCAATGGTATATTTGTGCCACGCAATGTTTTGTTTGTGACATGCAGTGTTTGGTTTGTAACATGCAATTTTTGTGTGACATGACAGATTTTATCTATAACACATAATGTTTGGGCTGTGACATATTATGATTGGTGACATGCAATATCTGGATTGTGACATGCAATATTTTATTTGTGACATGCAATGTTTGGTTTGTAAGATCATGCGATGTTTTGGTGGTTCGGTTGACACATTCAATTGTTTCCTCACCTTCTCGTTGTATTTCTCGCCATTGATACATTCCGGTGCCATCCAGTAGGGGGAGCCAACAACTGGCAGTGACTTGCCACTTTCTTTTCTAACACGAGGAATGGAAAACATTGATTGATAGCTAGCGCTTATATTACTAAAGTAGTTCATCCTTATTCACCAGGTGGCAGCACCCGGTCTGTGATACTCTATGTGCCTGGATGATACGGCTGACATTTAGTGTCTCAGCATTGACTATGGACAGTGGAATGCTTGAAAATGCATCAGAGAGGAGGCATGTCGCAGCTAACCACGAAAAGCATTCTGTTATTATAACGAGTGGTTAAACAGATCAACGTACAGAATGTGGATATGAAATTGCATCATTTGCCTAATAATCACATGTCAATTTTTTTACCAAACAATCGGGAAACATAGTCTGTTTAGCAGCAGGAGTATCACAGCCTAGTAAACTACGTGGCAGCAAGTTGATTGTTAGACACGAGTACAACTGAACAATGGCACTTACAGTGGATCGGGAATCTTTGCAGCGAGCCCAAAGTCGCCAACGATGGCCGACAAGAGTCCATCAGCGTCCTTGCGTATGAGAACATTCTACAAGAGATCAAAGCCATCACATGAGGCAGACAACAGAGATCATTTGCAACTATAATTAAGCACATATGCCGATGTGAACGCCAAACATGGACGGAAGATTATGCGTAAACTTCAAACTCACGTTGGTGTCTAGTAAAACACCATTAGCTAACCGCTCAGTAAATCGTTCTACATTCGTCTCCAATAAAAAATAAATGTCAGTCATTTATAGTCGGACACTGGTGGGCTTAGTCATACATGATAAGTAGAACATTCACATCAAACAAAGAAAATACACAGACCTAAGACTAAGTTAAAGGGAAAAGGCATGCGCTTAGCTGCAGGACTGCAGTTGTCAAAAAGAGACTTGTAGGTCTTTTAGAAACTCGCCAAACATGCCGACATGTATTTAAAACTCAACTTTCTGTACACATGTGTGTTCTTGAGAGGTCGAGCTGTTACACCGCATAGTTACTTTTCAGTTAGTATAGCTATTTATTTAGAAAATAATACAACATTTGTGCATGATTCGTTCACACCATGGCATGCAAGCATGCATGTTACTTAAGACGTACCTTAGACGTGAGGTCACGGTGCATGATGCCATGTGCGTGCAGGTAGCGCATGCCCTTCGCGAGGTCACTCGTCAACTTGATCCTGACAGGCCACGGCAGGTCAACGACCTTGTCGGCCAGCAGCTGCTCCAGACTACCTCCGTTGATGAACTGGAGCAGACAAGGATCATGGTAGAGACAGGGACCATGGTAGAGACAAGGACCATGGTAGAGACTGGGACCATGGTAGAGACAGGGACCATGCTAGGGACAGGGACCATGCTAGGGACAGGGACCATGGTAGAGACAGGGACCACGGTGAAGACATTGGACCACGGTAGAGATAGGGACCACGGTAGAGACAGGGACCACGGTAGAGACAGGGACCATGGTAGAGACAGGGACCACGGTAGAGACAGGGACCACGGTAGAGACAGGGACCATGCTAGGGACAGGGACCATGCTAGGGACAGGGACCATGGTAGAGACAAGGACCATGGTGAAGACATTGGACCACAGTAGAGATAAGGACCACGGTAGAGATAAGGACCACGGTAGAGACAGGGACCACGGTAGAGACAGGGACCAGGGTAGAGACAGGGACCAGGGTAGAGACAGGGACCACAGTAGAGACAGGGACCACGGTAGAGACAGGGACCATGGTAGAGACAGGGACCATGGTAGAGACAGGGACCATGGTAGAGACAGGGACCATGGTAGAGACAGGGACCATGCTAGGGACAGGGACCATGCTAGGGACAGGGACCATGGTGAATACATTGGACCACATTATATATAAGGACCATGGTAGAGCTAAGGACCATGGTAGAGACAGGGACATGGTAGAGACAGGGACCATGCTAGGGACAAGGACCATGGTGAAGACATTGGACCACGGTAGAGATAAGGACCATTGTAGAGACAGGGACCATGGTAGAGACAGGGACCATGGTAGAGACAGGGACCATGGTAGAGACAAGGACGTTTTGGCCAGACACATCAAATGACAGTTCTCTCTTAATAATTGTTGTATAAAAGGATTAATGATTATATTTCAACATTCCAACTTCATAACAACTACATACAATCTATAAACTATATGAAGTTGGAATGTTGAATTAGAATCATTGATCCTTTTAAATGCTGTGAAATGTTGTACTAATTTCAGTTTGTTTAACAAAGTTTTGTACATAATCTGTTAAACAAACTGAAATTACGACCACATTCCACAACATCATTGTTGTGGAATGTATCAGCACCGTACAGGGATGACGAACAAAAGTGATGTATTTAACACTATTACGTTTCAGTGACAGACTGTCTGTGCTAGAAACCTGTGACAATGTGCTCACAATAGGCCAGTCATGTCTCACCACATCAAAAATAAAAAAACATATATATATAATTTATCAAATAGGTCAAAACTATGTAATTTCACAGACGTTCTGAACCCAACTAATCCCAAGACAAGTAAACTGTCACGACTTCCTTGTCTTTGTAAGAGGCATAACTTCGTTGTCGCCGTGGCGACACAGATAAACATATCTGTGTCACCTTGGGCAAACAATGACACCACTGACACTGACAAGTTATGTATGACTTCGGTGAAACCCTACAAAACATAGACATGTGTCCCTTCAATCAACGAGGGTGATGACGCAGGGATTCTCCCCCAATGACGTAAGGACTGTCCCTCTAATTTGTGAATAAATCAGTGAAGTGGAACATTACACCCGCACAGACCCGATAAAAACTAAAAAGACGAGCAAATCTGACAAAGTGAAATGACAAGATACGAGGTACGGATATCAATCCAGCAGACATCTACAGAAGAAATCTTGATATGTCATCTCTATTGCGTTCAGCGTCTTCCAAGAAAGTTCACTTATTTTTTATAACCCTGTCCTTGACAGTATCTGATATCACAGAGAAACATACAGTGTTTGACTGATCAGATCAGCTGAATACGGAGATATCTCATCACGGGGCTAGCCTGGTATTAGTTGATTCTTCGACCAAGTGTTAGTTCGTTTCAACGTCCTCAAATATGACCTGATCCCTTTCTTCCTTTGTTGCTAGCCAAGCAATCCAGAAACTTAAAGTACAAGAACAAATAACACATGTATATATTACTCACTATTTAAAATGTTATCATTTATCGGACAACAAAGACTTAATTTTTGACAGCAGGACCATCTGTAATGCGACCACTGCTGCAGACACACAGGATAAATAAAATCAAAGGTAGTTATTTCAAGCACCAGGCTCCACATACAACAGCTGAGACCGAGGATAAATATGACTTCCGTCCCGACAAGTTGTGTATTTGCATCTGGTGCAAACAGACTCGATTAGCATCACTTAAGCTTGTGAGCATGCAACACCGCCACACTGGCCCACACACAGACGGAAACACTGCCGTCTCTTGGGTGGCGGTGTATATAGGAATCTGGTGTGAAGAGGACGAAGATTAACATCTCTCTCAGGAAAGAGACTTCATTAACTCTCTCCATCTGCACAGGTTTAGGTCAGGCAACAAACTGCTGTAGGCAGTGGAACACACACACACAGCAACTATTGATAACCAGGGGTAGGATTCCTCTTACACCCTGTGATACTGACTGGGGTGGGGGGTTAGTAGTCCCATTGAAGTACGGGGTTTGGGGGTCTTGCAATTGTCACTAATTTCAACTGACAACTTTACAAAAACATTGCTGATGGATGGCTTGTAAAACGTTTGGGAGGAGAAAAAGTAAGATCTCTCATTTCCACTTAAGTGGAGCGTGAGAGATCGAGAACCTAGGTTCAAATCCTGTGCTGCCGTGTCGAACCTTGGGCACGTACGTTTGCTTCACATTGCTCCAGTTCAGTCAGCTGTATGAATGAGTACATGGATAAAGACAGTGGTGGATACATGTCCACGAATAGTCTTTGTGTATTAATTGCAGCATGGCTTCGTGCATTAATTGCAGCATGGCTGAATGCTTCCCAGAGAAGTCGAGATGGTGTTCAATTGAACAGATCTACCAGGGAGTAAAGTGTAAAGTGCTTTGAGCAGTCCGAAGGACTGAATACTGCGCTATATAAGAACTTCCCTTTACCTTCAAGTACCCTGCCCAAACACAAGTGCTTGTGTATGGCCCTACAACTGTGCCCTAACACAAGTGCTTGTGTATGGCCCTACAACTGTGCCCTAACACAAGTGCTTGTGTATGGCCCTACAACTGTGCCCTAACACAAGTGCTTGTGTATGGCCCTACAACTGTGCCCAAACACAAGTGCTTGTGTATGGCCCTACAACTGTGCCCTAACACAAGTGCTTGTGTATGGCCCTACAACTGTGCCCTAACACAAGTGCTTGTGTATGGCCCTACAACTGTGCCCTAACACAAGTGCTTGTGTATGGCCCTACAACTGTGCCCTAACACAAGTGCTTGTGTATGGCCCTACAACTGTGCCCTAACACAAGTGCTTGTGTATGGCCCTACAACTGTGCCCAAACACAAGTGCTTGTGTATGGCCCTACAACTGTGCCCTAACACAAGTGCTTGTGTATGGCCCTACAACTGTGCCCTAACACAAGTGCTTGTGTGTGGCCTATGTGCCCTACAAGTGCTTTGTGTGGCCCTACAACTGTGCCCAACACAGGGTGCTTGTGTATGGCCCTACAACTGTGCCCTAACACAAGTGCTTGTGTATGGCCCTACAACTGTGCCCTAACACAAGTGCTTGTGTATGGCCCTACAACTGTGCCCTAACACAAGTGCTTGTGTATGGCCCCTGCTGTGCCCTAACACAGGGTGCTGTGGCCTGGCCCTGCTGTGCCCCTAACACAGAATTAGCGTGTATGGCCCTACAACTGTGCCTAACACAAATGCTTGTGTATGGCCCTACAACTGTGCCCAAACACAAGTGCTTGTGTGGCCCTACAACTGTGCCCTAACACAGAATTGCTTGTGTATGGCCCTACAACTGTGCCCTAACACAAGTGCTTGTGTATGGCCCTACAACTGTGCCCTAACACAAGTGCTTGTGTATGGCCCTACAACTGTGCCCTAACACAAGTGCTTGTGTATGGCCCTACAACTGTGCCCTAACACAAGTGCTTGTGTATGGCCCTACAACTGTGCCCTAACACAAGTGCTTGTGTATGGCCCTACAACTGTGCCCTAACACAAGTGCTTGTGTATGGCCCTACAACTGTGCCCTAACACAAGTGCTTGTGTATGGCCCTACAACTGTGCCCTAACACAAGTGCTTGTGTATGGCCCTACAACTGTGCCCTAACACAAGTGCTTGTGTATGGCCCTACAACTGTGCCCTAACACAAGTGCTTGTGTATGGCCCTACAACTGTGCCCTAACACAAGTGCTTGTGTATGGCCCTACAACTGTGCCCTAACACAAGTGCTTGTGTATGGCCCTACAACTGTGCCCTAACACAAGTGCTTGTGTATGGCCCTACAACTGTGCCCTAACACAAGTGCTTGTGTATGGCCCTACAACTGTGCCCTAACACAAGTGCTTGTGTATGGCCCTACAACTGTGCCCAAACACAAGTGCTTGTGTATAGCCCTACAACTGTGCCCTAACACAAGTGCTTGTGTATGGCCCTACAACTGTGCCCTAACACAAGTGCTTGTGTATGGCCCTACAACTGTGCCCTAACACAAGTGCTTGTGTATGGCCCTACAACTGTGCCCTAACAGTTCAAACTCCCCTGAGGTGAATAACAAGTTAAAATTAAACAATAATTCTCTAATAAATAAATAGGTTGCACTGTGTGGCAATTATTGAAGTGTTCATAATACAAGGGTTCCTGCTAGACACAGGTTCCAACAGAGAGGCTGCACACTACAGTATACTTGGGTTGTCGCATCAGAAGCGTTTTTCTTGAGTGATCACATTACACAATGTTTGCTACAGGTAGGTTTCCCTGCCAGGCCTGGGAGCAGGCAGAGGGTAAATTCTTGGCACAGACCCATTATGTGTGACATACATATCACAGCCACAGGCCCACACAAACAACACCCTAAAAATGTGAACCTACTCCCTGGAGCTGCTCCAGACAAGACCTGATGGCTTTTGTAATCAAAAGACCTGATAGCCATTGTAATCACAAGACTTGGTGGCTGTTGTCATTACAATCTTGACCTGACATCCATTGTAATAACAAGGTGCAATGGCCATTTTAATCATAAAAACTGATGGCAGTTGCAATCATCAGACTTGATGGATGTTGTAATCACAAGACCTAATGGGTGTTGTAATCACAAGACCTAATGGGTGTTGTAATCACAAGACCTGATGGCTGTTGTAATCACAAGACCTGCTGGCTGTTATAATCACAAGACCTAATGGGTGTTGTAATCACAAGACCTGACGGCTGTTGTAATCAATCACAAGACCTGATGGGTATTGTAATCACAAGACCTGACGGCTGTTGTAATCAATCACAAGACCTGATGGGTGTTGTAATCACAAGACCTAATGGGTGTTGTAATCACAAGACCTGACGGCTGTTGTAATCAATCACAATACCTGATGGGTGTTGTAATCACAAGACCTAATGGGTGTTGTAATCACAAGACCTGACGGCTGTTGTAATAAATCACAAGACCTGATGGGTATTGTAATCACAAGACCTGACGGCTGTTGTAATCAATCACAAGACCTGATGGGTGTTGTAATCACAAGACCTAATGGGTGTTGTAATCACAAGACCTGACGGCTGTTGTAATAAATCACAAGACCTGATGGGTATTGTAATCACAAGACCTGACGGCTGTTGTAATCAATCACAAGACCTGATGGGTGTTGTAATCACAAGACCTAATGGGTGTTGTAATCACAAGATCTGACGGCTGTTGTAATCAATCACAAGACCTGATGGGTGTTGTAATCACAAGACCTAATGGGTGTTGTAATCACAAGACCTGACGGCTGTTGTAATCAATCACAAGACCTGATGGATGTTGTAATCACAAGACATGATGGTCATTGTAATCACAAGACTTGATGGCTGTTATAATTACAAGACCTGATGATCATTGTAATTACAACACCTGATGGCTGCTGTAATCACAAGACCTGATGGCTGTTGTAATCAGCATTCTACAAGTGACATTGGGGTGTCAAAAGGAGCTGGTAAATTATTTAACACTGCGATTGTCTCTGGCAAGATGTTCTGATGGCCCTGGGCTCCACCTTGTAGCAAAATATCAATGCTACCTTCCATGACCAAACACCCAAGTATTCACATAGAACTTGCTAATTCATCATCATATACAGCTATCTAGATATATCTGATCACTCAATAACATTCTTAGTAATAGTTGCATCTTATTGTGGTAATCAACACTTCTCTGGCAGTAAACGTATAAGCACTTGATGTGTTTGTTTTCAGCCATAGGAAACATATGCGAAGAAGGTGACCAGGCCTACACTAAATGTCTGAGGTACTTTGTAGTTAGCCTGCCACACACTGACATCCCACAAACCACACATAAAACCTCACAAATTAGCAGATGCAGAAATAAC
Source organism: Paraescarpia echinospica (assembly GCA_020002185.1). NCBI lineage: Eukaryota > Metazoa > Annelida > Polychaeta > Sabellida > Siboglinidae > Paraescarpia > Paraescarpia echinospica. The sequence goes on from CM034532.1 coordinate 26,130,347, forward strand.
AATAGTAATATTTACTGACCAATTTATTATCTAGTATAAAAATCAACATTGTCACATCATGGTGATATACCAAATCAGTTTCACACAACAAATTGGTCAGTTTTTAAATAAAAAAAACGAATTAACCTGAATTAGTGCGGTAATGACAAACGACTAGAACATAATTTTATGTCAATGACACTGCCTAGGACAGATGTGTAGGACAGATGTTTTGATGGAACTGGTGATTACATCAGATGGAAATGGATGATGTGATTTCAAACTTAACATCTGCGGTAGGAAAATGAACATGTCATTTCACTGTCACTGCAAATGTCTGAATATATCAATAGGACAATTATACAAATCAAATTCATCAAATCCACAAACCCCATGCCTTATCTGGAAACTTAGAAGATCTGATAATCTCTTAAGCTCACATATCGTTAACACTAGAATGGAAAATAGCTAAGCTCATCTTGGACAATAAGATTTAAGTGGTTGATAGCAATATTATGCGCGCGCGCACACGCACGCACGCACGCACACACACACACATGGAAAAGACGATCCCTATGAACTAGCAACGCTATAGTTACACCTGGATAAACATAGCACTGAACTATGGCCTACTCGCTGCTGCAACTACCATGATGCATTGCAAGGATTGTTTCTGATTACAACTAGGCAAGGTTTGGTAAATATAACTTGCCGACACTATTCCAATAGCAAATGCTTCATATTAGTGTCATCTTTATAATTCATATTCTTACTACTTTGAGAATGTTCTCATCAGACAGCAATTCCTGTGCATTAATGAACCATAGGACGACTCATCTGACGAGATTGGTAAAATCAATACTTAATTCATCCAAAGTACCAATTTGTAGCCAGTGTATTGCCAATAACGTTGTTTGAAATGTCATTGCAACTATAAAAAGTGTAATGCAGATTTGAACATCATAACAGCTTATGTGATTATGGTGTTGCTGTGTGGGTGGGCAAAGTGCGGGGGGGGGGAGTATACAGGAAGGCACAGGCATCATCTACATAAGTAGGATAATTTATCGGCTACATTTGAATCTTTCCACCATAATTTTGCTGTCATCATCAACGCACCACTAGTGGCATAAGAAGGAATGCTGTGTTCTGTTACCCTCCAACTGTTTGGAGGGTGATCTAACTCTCCCCCTGTAATCATATGTGGGGGAGATTTCCCACTACTGTCAAAGGCCAACTTGGGAGGTCTGGCATCTCATACCCAGTGTTTTGCCCAGGTTTTCAAAAGGGCAGGGTGCCATTTTAGTAAAGGGGCACACAGTTACAGGCTAACATGGGGGGAGTTTTTCCATGGAGGTTTAATGAATACACCAAATTTATGTATGAGCTCTAAATAGTTTCTACATCGTTCTCCCCTTGAAGAAACATAAAATAAGCGATTTTCAGGTTCTTAGGTTTTATTAATTTATCTTCACCAACAACTCATAAATTAAATTGTAAACTTAAACTCCACAAATGTGGGAGATTTTTGTATAAAAGCGGGAGATTGGGAGGATGTTTTAAAAATACCAAAAACCAGGAGATCCGCCATTGGAAGTTTTGCAGAAGTTAGCCATGACAACACAAAGGTGTTATGATATTTTGCAGCTTGCAGAAACCTGCAGAAACCACATTTTACACTGACCTCCACCTTTACGCCTGTGAAACCCATCATTAGATATGTCTGTGTTATACAGCTGCTTCTTCTATAAGTCTGTTGTAACTGTTGCACCAAACTGTTGCTTCCTAGCCTATAAATAATAAACGATACAAATACATTAATTTCTGCCCTGACCTAGTGCCCTTTCCCTCTCCCATGACGGCCTCAGTTGTCCCCAGCTACGTTTACTTCGGGGCCCGCCAGCTCAGGGATTAGGCTCACCTCAGAATACCCAAGGGAGAAACTACACGGGACTGGGAATCCAGGCTGACTCCTCTATACGTAGGTGGGTGACCTCATTTCTTCGCTGCTACAAACTTCCCGGTAGACAGTGACAGACGCAGATGTTTATCAGTTTATATACACAGTTCTTTTACACATCTCTGTTGACGTCGTGCGGTAAACAATCATGTTTACAAACAAGCACGTGTTCGTGTTATCTTGTTATTTGTCGTCTGACGAATATCACGTCTCTAATACAGATATCTCTATCAGCTACTTACCAACATGTTATCCTAAACTTCTCAACACAATTTATGTGGTTTATTTGTGACCCATCTTAACGAAATGAGTCACATGTAGGAAATTTTTAATATCGATTTATTAGTAGCGTTGGAAAGAGCAGAATCTCTGCTTTCACATGGTGTATCACGTAAGAAGATATCATAATTCTAACTGAAGTTATGGCTTAACAAACACATGTGGGGTAGAAACCTTCAAACCCAGAAAACGGCTGTCAAAGTTGATGCAAAATATTCGTTATATTTCATGAAATGTACCTTAGTTACCGTGGACAGATCTAGCTAAAATTTTGTGATCGTCAGGCTCGCTTCCATCCGTTAAGTCTTCAAAGAAATAATCCTCGATCAAACTGTCAATCTGTGCGCGATTACTTCCATCCGAATTTAACAGCTTCACCACGTTAAACGCCGTTCTTCATGTCTTCTTAATCGTTATCTGGGTCAGCAGTGACGTGGTGAAATACATTGTGCGCATGCGTGTGTTTACAGATTATGTAAATGACCCATCACTGAACCAATGAGAACAGTTGCCTGGGTCACGCAGTTGCTGTTGCTACCACGTGATCCAAATTGTTTACACAGCTGGCATAAACAGGGGGCGTCTTCCACGCTCTCTGGAGGTCACAGATTGTAGTTATTAGCATAGTTATGCCCATATATAGGAAGATGACGCGTCAAGCTTCGTGGTGATATCCCATATGTTAGGAGCGTCCCAAAATTAGCAGTTGCGAACGCGCGCAATTACTGGCATTTTCGGTGTTATTTTAAGGAAATCGCTTTAAAATACACAAAACAGAGTTAATTAGTGGGTAGCTAGAGTAGCAATTGATAAAACGAATACCAAAGAATAATTTTCAGGGGAAATCTCAAAATCGATAGATTCGCGATTTGTTCACATAAACGGCATTTACGGAAAATCAGATTTGCCGACATCCGACTCATTTCGTTAAGATGGGTCACATTTATAATACATTTGAGAACTTTCAAAATCACTGTCACCAACACTACAGCGCATATGTAATAAGCTAAACACAAAGCCTCTTTCACTAAACAGATAACAAAAGGGAAAATAAAATGTAGTGAATGAATACGGTGTTCTGTAAGATGTGAATAATGCAACTACAGTGGAACCTCTCTCTCACTTGGGACTGGGATAAAGTGGCCTGAGTGGGGACGTCACCTTATTAACGGCACTAATTTTGTGTACTTTACTATTACAGAAATTACTTGGTATTGCTCCAGGGTGATCTTAATTACAAAGTGGCTGTATTACTGATTATATATATATGTATTGTATTATACAGCAAGGTTCGACTGTATTTCATTATAAGGGTTCACTAAAGTGTATGCTATGCTACGTAGTGTGGTATACAGTCCTTACACTTGACTCCCTGGCTGACCTGTTTATTCAAACACCAAGTTCTGAGGTACTGCTTGTTCATCTACAATTTTTCTATATCCACCGCTGTCTACAGCCATCGTGAAAACGTTGCCCATGTATTATGATAGAATTTGGTCTGATTAATATTTTAAAGAAATATTGTTAAATATGGACTTCATACGGTACTGATGGTGACCTTTGTTTGTGACGATCTGAATGCAGTGAAATATCAACCTCTGACTGACTGTCTCCACATCTGGTGTGGGGGACGGCACAGAAATAAAAATCATCGCTATGACAGACACGACCCGATGCAGATTAGCCCAGGATCGACACACAACTCATTCAGGAATGTAGACTACCTGCTGGATCACTTACTCTCAGGTGTAGAGAATTGTGTGGTAGGGAGGAAGGGAGGGAGGGAGGGAGGGAGGGAGAGGAGGGAGGGAGGTAGAGAGGGAGAGAGAGTATACGATAGAGAATATAGGAGAGGAAGAGAGAGTGGGGATAGAGAAAGTGGGGAGAAGGAGTTAGAGAGAGAGAGAGGGGGGATGGGGAGAAAGTGAGACAGAAAAAGATGGGAGAGGGTGGAGGGAGGGAGAGGTAGAAAATGAGATAGAGAGAGGGGGAGAGGTAGGGAGGGAGAGAGAGGTCAAGAGAGTATATGATAGAGAATATAGGGGAGGGAGAGACAGAGTGGGGAGAGAGAAAGAGGGGAGAAGGAGTTAGACAGAGGAGGGATGGGGAGAGAGTGAGACAGTGAAAGATGGGAGGGGGAGGGAGGGAGAGGTAGAAAATGAGAGAGAGAGGGCAGAGAGTTAGAGAGGGGGAGAGGTAGAGAGTGAGGGGAGAGAGAGAGAGAGAGTGGGAGAGAGAGAGAGAGAGAGAGAGAGAGAGAGAGAGAGAGAGAGGAGGGTAGAGAAGAAGAGAGAGAAATGGAGAGAGGGAGGGAAGGGAGAGATAAAGGGAATAGGAAGGCAGTAATTCTTACCTCTGTAAGGGCATGCAGCTGTCCTTCATGTACACAGACACCCATGAACCTGCAAGAAGAAAGCAACACAACTGGTTCAACTCAAGTCCTACACAGCAAGGTGACAGAGGCATCAAACCCTGCATCAAAGCCTGGGGCACCACAGCCTAAACACTGCCTTGACAAGAGGCTTCAAAGCATTGGCTCTCAAACTGAAGCCTTTACAATCACAACAAACACTCCAACTGCTGGGACCAGGCTCTCTACACACCAGTACCCAGCCAGAACACCTCATTTATAATTATAAATATATCTTCCTGTGTTCTTTTTCTGTTAGTTATATAATTATCATCACTTTACATTTCTCTTTAACTGTGGGTAAAAAAAACGATACAATATGGGACATAAAACCATAACTCATTGCATATGGTCTAAAAGAACAAGTCTGGCTGCAACAGACGGTCGTAACAGAGAGACAACTCAACAACTCTGGCAGCCCAAAGTGTCGAAGGGTCTGCCCAATCGCCTGAATACTGTGTCCAAATATGTCATGTCAAAACAAGTTAGGATAAGATAATGGCAGGCCAATGCTAAATCCATTCGATATCAAGATAAGACAACAAGTAAACTAACACTAAATTTAGAGAAGTATCAAAGCCAAGTCTATGTCAGCTAATGGAGGGGGGTAGGGTCATGACAGGGAGGGGGTAAGGTCATGGCTATGGGTTATGACTGGGGATTATCAAGGACTGTTGATAATTATGCAGGTGAAACTGGATCAGTAAAGTCAACTAAGGTATCTCAGCAACAGACCAGTTAACTAACTGCACATGTTACCTGAATTATGACGGAATTAGACGATACGTGATCTTAATTTGTGGTTTCCTTCAATCATGTTTGATTATATATTAGGTTGCTTGATCAGTTTCACAACTTGATCATATATGACTCATTCCAATGTATTTTGCATAACTATTTATTACTGATGCGGGTGTTCGTTTTTTTTTATTTACTGACTAATCAATACCAGATTAAATCCTGAAGGAAATACACTGTCCTTCTCCTGTGTACTTTGAAATATCCAACGTTAATGCAAACAACATGGTGCAGACCACTAAATTACATACTACTAATGACAATCAGATGAGGCAGTCAATGTGGTGAAGCGGCCAGGCTGGGCCACACCGGGCCACACCAATGTAAAAAACCAGACATCTGGCCACAGCTAATTGGATTCAAATGTGTCCAATTTAGAAGCCTGTCTGCCATCTGCACCAGCTGCTGGTGTTTCCACACAAGACCCAGGCCCAGTCAATGGCTGCTGATGGCACAGAAGTAGCAGAACTTAGCCAGGTTGTTCATTATATTCATTTGAGGCATGTGGTAATCTCAAGGACCCTGATGGTGCTGTCAAACAAGACGGCCTTTCATGAGCAGGTAGAGGACCGAGGACCCAATCAGTAGGTACTTGGGAGCCAGGTAGAATGACTTTGAAGCCAAAGATGACAAAGGTCCGTGAATTGTCATCTCAATGGAATATCAATACAAGTGAATCAATGGAATATCAATACAAGTGAATCAATGGAATATCAATACAAGTGAATCAATGGAATATCAATACAAATGAATCAATGGAATATCAATACAAGTGAATCAATGGAATATCAATACAAGTAAATCAATGGAATATCAATACAAGTGAATCAATGGAATATCAATACAAGTGAATCAATGGAATATCAATACAAGTTAATCAATGTCGAATGCTTTGAGTATATCAGATCGGTTGTGGAAAAGTGTTTGTTTCTGTAAGACAAGTTATCAATATAATACTGTTAAGTTCACTTCTGCGTACGGGGCAACACAAATATATGAACATTGAGTGATTGGCTCGGAACATTTATTGATTAAGGGAGATACTCGTAGGAGCACCAGGATAAGGACCAGGGAAAGAACTATTCACTGTTCATAGCTCGTACCAAAGACGAAATAAAATGATTTACGCAAGGCTTAGTCCTTGATGACAACTATCAGAAAAAACATCAATAAAACAAAGCAAGAGTCAGAACATTCTTGGAAGAACCAGTCCAACCAACCCCTTCCACAGACACCTGATCAGATGGGAGCAGGGAAGATGAAATCACAACTAGTCATTACATCATGTCTACACTGGAAGGGAAGATCCCAGTACTGTGGAGGAAGTCACAGTGAGTAATTATGCAGATGTTGTTGTTCTGAATATGTTTTCATCTTCTGGGGCTACTGCATGAGAGAGTGCAGTGTGCAGACTACCAGGCCTGAAGTATGATGAGGTCTAAGTCAGCACTCTCACTTGATTCATAGACAACGACTATCACAACAGGGTGACGATGAGGTGTATGTCAGCACTCTTACTTGCTTCATAGACAACAACTACCACAATAGGGTGATGATGAGGTCTATGTCAGCATTCTCACTTGCTTCATAGACAATTACTTCCACAATGGGGGTGATGATGAAGTCTATGTCAGCACTCTCACTTGCTTCATAGACAATGACTACCATAATGGGGGTGATGATGAAGTCTATGTCAGCACTCTCACTTGCTTCATAGACAACGACTACTATAATGGGGGTGATGATGAGGTCTATGTCAGCATTCTCACTTATTTCATAGACAACGACTACCACAATGGAGATGATGATGTGGTCTATGTCAGCACTCTCACTTGATTCATAGACAACGACTACCAAAACGGAGGTGATGATGAGGTCTATGTCAGCACTCTCACTTGATTCATAGACAACGACTACCACAACAGAGGTGATGATGACGTCTATGTCAGCACTCTCACTTGCTTCATTGATAACGACTACCACAATGGGGGTGATGATGAGGTCTATGTCAGCACTCTCACTTGCTTCAAAGACAACGACTAACATGACGGAGGTGATGATGTGATCTATGTCAGCACTCTCACTTGCTTCATAGACAACAACTACCACAATGGGGTGATGATGAGGTCTATGTCAGCACTCTTATTTGCTTCATAGACAACAACTACCACAATGAAGGTGATGATGAGGCATATGTCAGCACTCTTACTTGCTTCATAGACAATGACTACCACAATGGAGATGATGATGTGGTCTATGTCGGCACTCTCATTTGTTTCATAGACAACAACTACCACTATGAAGGTGATGATGAGGTCTATGTCAGCACTCACACTTGCTTCATAGACAACAACTACCACTATGAAGGTGATGATGAGGTATGTCAGCACTCTCACTTGCTTCATAGACAGTCGCCTCAGACAGCACTATAGGGACTCTCGATGTCAAGATATCAATTTAAAAGGAAAAAACTTTGTAATCCTTGTTCTGCCTGGCACTGTTTTCTGGAGCCGCAGATAAGAAGACAGTCAGATCAATGGATCTGAATGACTGAGTCCCAATGTCTTCCTTATTAGTTGTAGTGTGAGTCTACAGTGAATCAAATGCAAAACAAATACAAAACATGTGTACAAGAAAAAGGACAGGAGGTGACATAGAACACATCAGTGACAGATGGCATGTCCTGCTGCACCTACAACCCTCCTTTCTTCTTCCTATCATACAAACCCAACTATCCAAGGGTCCAGGACTTTTAGGTTTGAATAATTAATCAGGAAACGCAACGAAAGTATGACTTGAAATGTCAAACCACCAACGTAAATTATGAAATGCAATTGTCTTCAGGCACACAAACGGGAGCAGCATCCACAATGAATGACTATTTCACAATGTGCTATTGTCACGTCTGAATACAATAGACCATCAAAGGAAAGATAAAATACTCATGACACAAATCTAACCATGTGATCAACTAGGTACTGATGTTAACCCTTTCCTCTTGCATGTAACATTGTGGTATACAGTGTTACTTTCCACATCTGCCATCTGTTATGTTCAATCACTGATGTGTATTATGATATCAAAGTGCATAAAACGCAATGAATCTCATCAAGATATTTAGCGGCGCCAACCAAGATGATTACGTTGCAACAGGTGCGCTGGAAAAAATACCTGACTGCTCCGGGTAAACAGGAGATGGGAGTAAGCAGAGGTCTGGGAGGAAGATGCTACCTGAGGTGGGCGGGGTCAGAGGTAGGCGGGGTCACCAGGTGAGACACTACGCAGTGATCAGGCACTGTTTGTTAGGATGCGACAGCTGACAGAAGTCATCACTTGAGGTCCGTGGTCTACTTGTCTAGTGCAGTAAACATCTCTAGCTGCAGGTTGTCGTAGATGTAATCAACTGGTGATGTTAGGTCTAAGATATCTGAGACCAGGGCTCCCAACTGCTCAACATCGCACCATCTTCCCTGCCTCAGACACAGTGGCACAGTCACTCAGGTAGTTGGCTGGCAGTTCCAGGAACTTGCTCTTTGTACTTTTACATGTTCCGTCAGTAGCATACCACAAGGTGCGCCGCGGTGCCAACACACAGCGAGCTCTTGACACTGAGAACAACGATCAATACTCAGGAAGAATGGGTACAAAGAGCTCCCCGAATCCTCCTAAGAAATAGATCTGTGTTACTGTAGAGAGTAGGTTTGGACAGAAGGAGCTCCTTGCTGCTTATTAAACTAAGTCTGTTGTGCAGGTCAGCTGCTGGTCCACTGTGTATTTGTGCCTGTGTGTTTGTGCCTGTGTGTTTGTGCCTGTGTGTTTGTGCCTGTGTGTTTGTGCCTGTGTGTTTGTGCCTGTGTGTTTGTGTCTGTGTGTTTGTTTGCCAAGTGTTGTTTCTTTGACAATGACAAACACACTCTGTCTATGTAATGTGGCAATTTCAGAAATTAATATGAAATGTATATATTATACATTTATATTACATACTACCTTCATGAAGTTAATACTGATGACTAAGTCGGAAATGTGTGTACGCCAAATTAAGAAAAGACTACCTGTAGTGAAAGAGATATTTGTGGCCGTCCGTCACGCTGTACTTTGCAAGGTGCCCAGGTAACTCAACGGCCCATTCAGCTTGGGTAGATTCCAAGAATGTGAATAGAAATAGTAACACCACTCACTTGGAATGTGAATGTTGCGTCTAACAACCATGGTGAGTGAGCTGGTGCTCACCCACGATGGCTTTATGTAAACTCAAAAGAAACTACTAAAGCATGTACATATCCCTTGTACACCTAAAAACAGACCTGTCTCTTTTTTGGTTGAAATATGTGTATTTGATTTGAAAGTATGTACAAAGTCATATAAATATGTATATGCCATTTTGCATTGGTTACCCAATGTGTAGTATTCCCATTTTTATTAAATGTCACATACACCAGGCTACAAAATACACTTGTATCAGATAGAATCCACAAAGTTTTTTTTGGAATCTGCCTAGTATTTCCCTTTTAATCGTTATAACTTTGTTGATGTTATACCTGTGAGACGGCTACAAGAAAGTGTATATATATTCATCACCAATTTTTACATTTGGCTCGAATCGACATTAATAGGGCTATGGCTACACACTACCGTACATAACATTTAAGTTCTATATTGTAAATGGGAATTAGGTAAGGTAAGGATTATGGGTAAATGATCGTTGTCATTAGAGGGAGGCAGTCAGTTCCCCGGAATTAGCGGGCATAGTAATTTGGAACAGGAACTCTGCTGAGTTGAATGTGGGAAATTTGCAGATCGTTGAACATCAAAGGCCATTGAGCTTAACTCAGCCTAGCTTGGCTACATTGCCAATAATTGATAACGCTTGTTTTTAAACTGAGTGTTTTTTTACCACTCGAACATGTTTCAGGTTTGAAACTTTCCGACTGCGAACATTATTACGGACTTGAATGAACCTTTATTTCAACAACAACAGACACAATAAAGTAGCTATTAAATTAGATGTATACAATTGTTGAAAAGGGACAAGAAGAAGTCTAACACTTATGATTATTTGCCTTATTACACTTAAAAAAACCTCTATAATATTGTATAACACAATACAATGTTACGCATGTGACTTCACTTCGAATACATAATACATAATTATCATGTCCAAATCGTGGCAGGCCGTTCGTAAAAAAGTTAAAGTAATAATATAACCCTAACACCAGTAATTTTTTTCAAAAAATGCCTACTTATTAAGTACATAATTAAACACAATTTGGCAGGCAATATGCCATTAACATATTTACTATAGTCTTAAGAAGATTATATTAATATATTAATTAATAAATAAAAAATTTGGAAGAGACTACCTCCTTTTAAGGAATGTACATTTTGACTCACTTGAGAATGTGGGGATGTGTTAGTTTGTTCATCAGTTGTACTTCCCGCAACATGTTTGGGCGGTTCGTCATCGACGTGTTCATCTTCAGCACCATCACCTGACCTGTGAGCTTGTGGGTCACCTGAAACACATGACCTCAGTGTCAACCAAACCAATGCTCACTGTCAACCAAGTCAGAGACAAACATCACGCAATGGTAACCGAATCAGGTAACAACATTAACAATGATAATAACAATGGCATAAGGTAATTTCTATTGTGCCTAAGTCCTTGGAAACCAAGCTCAGAGGCGCATCAAGACAAAAGGGTCGGTCAATCTCAAAATCGATTTAAGCAGTATTCAAGTTTCCAACAGATGGATGGATACCTGAGCTAGATAAGCAAGGTGATTTAAAGGTAAGTATTTTTAAATGATCGTGGAATTGTGTAATATTTTCAAATGATTTAACACTAAGAGGGAGCATATTCCAAACAATTGTTGCAGCAACAGAAAAAGTTTGTGTTAGTTTTGATTCTAGGAACAAAAAGTAAGTCGGAACTAGACGACCAAAGATTGATAGGCTTCTTATAGGAGTAAGACAATACTCAGACTAAGTGAATCATTTGACTTGTCAGCAGTCACCCAACCAGGACATACAGGAGACAGTCAACATAGGGTGATGTTGTTTATCTCATCATGTGGCTACAAGAAATTGCTGTTTACTGAGTCATGTGATTACAAAGTTGAAAGGCAGAAATTCCAGGTCAGGCAAACAAACAGACACCAATAAAACAAATCGGATTGGAGCCCCCCATGACAGTCAACTTTGAATTTTTGCCATAGCATGAAACCTAATTGCAGCCAAGCTTATAGTCCTTTATTGAATACTAAAATGATGGATGACGCTGCACTCTGAACTCGGCAATAGATCTACTGCTGATGGTAACCTAACTTACAATGGGAAATGAACTATGCAGAGTATGCATGACAGGGATGGCTCATGATGCAACTAAGTGAGTCATCTAGACACAATCATGCAGTGTATGTGGTTGTTTTTGTTTAGTGACAAGACAAACTTGGTAAGCGACAGATTTTGTGGTGTTATAAATGGGTGCATTAAGGAATAAGCAACAAGAAGAGAGGCCTGAAGGCGTGACATTGATCAGGGCGCAAACACCGACACTGACAGGAACTATGTCTGACAGCTAGGTCAGAAGGCAACGACTGTTTCTCCAGAAGTACGTGTTGGTTCATAATATTAATAAACATTTATTTCAGACATCAAGGTACATAATAGTATATAGTACGTCCAATTAAACATGTGCGTAATTATAAAATGAATACCCAATAATGTGTTAAGCTCAACTACAAATTATATAATGCACATATCCATGTTCTGTGTAAGGCAGAAGTGGTATATACATCACTGTTAAGAGTGCACTGTATAATTAAGTTGGTGGAAATAGATAATCTGCTCTTTAAACTGTAAATGCATTTTCTAATACGAGAGTTACAACTGTCAACTAGTGCATGCACGCACGCGCAAATACACACATGCAAACACATACACCGCGCAGGAAGTCATGAGTATTGTTTTTTAAAATTGACTAACTATGTTTTACCAATGTTACGTATATTACAATTTTATTAGTGGCATTAGTGGTGTTTTTAATGCATGTCTTAAATGGACAATGTAGCTACTGAATTCTAGACCATCCCATGATATTCTAAATAAATGTTTGCACTTGTAGAACGATTCAACTAAATGGATGGGTCATCTCTTGAATGCAGTGGCATTGCTGTTGGGTTTGACCCAGATTTTACGTCTTTATAAACAAAATATCTCAACAATCGGGACATCACTGCTTGAGCTGACCTACTTATTCTGGGATCCACGTGGGGGTTTGCCCCCCAAAAACACTTATCGTCTGGATGATTTCCCATTCACCTGGTGGGCCATGTAATTAATATTAACCGATAGTCATCAATATTTCAGGGCCTATGACCCACTGACTCCCGACGTCTTTCAGGTAGCCAGCAGTGGCGTCCATACAATTGTCCGGTTGTGTGAAATGTTTGTGATAAGCTGCCGCTATTGCCTCAGTTTAATTGTTATTGTCATCGCCGCTGTCCGTGACATTGCGATCAATGTCATCGCAGTCCGTCACGTGACAGAACCTTGTATGACATCTATTGCACTAAGTATGTCAGATATCACGCTCCGATATACAATTGCCCCGGCTTTGTTTGTGGAAAAAAACCCAGCTTCTGGGCCACAAAGCATTAGACGTCGGGCCCGTAAAGTGTGAGACTGCAGATAAGTCTTACACCTTTGAGAAAACGTAATGGCTTCAACATGAGATCAGAATCTTTGCGAATAATTCAGGCGGAAAGTCAGACGAAAATAACCCTAATCTACGGGTGTCCTGTTTTTGTTGTTGACCGACTAAAAGAGAGGTAGCCACCAGTCCAGTGGCCTTGTGATAACAGTCACCAGACATGTTAGCATATGACGAGCGAGCAAGAATCACTGGGCTAACATGCGAGCCCGCAACATGCCAGTGTCGTCATGGACAAAAAACGCACAGCACAAGTGAAAGTCCTCAAGAACATGCTTTTTCTTTAGCGTATCATGATACAAAAGAAACTGTGAAACCACAACGAGTCATGCCAAGGTGAGCCTCACACAGGCAGCCTCAGTATGTGATTATGGCCGATTTACCCTCCACACAACACCCAACATGCATGCATGTGTATGTGCGTTTGTACGTAAGTGGGCGATAGATGTCAGTGTAGGTGTTGGACCTTACATCATCCAGTGACAATGCAGCAGTGATAATGAGTTAATGACAGTGTGCAGGGTCTATTTTTACCGGTTGACATTCAAGAACAAGTACCACGCCAACCATTATTTAATGGTAAACGTGTGTCATTTATGGTGACCCTAACTTACTTCACTGATCCAAACATTGCGGAACATTTTATTTCCGTTATGTCACTGTCAGACACTACTTTGTGAGCCATAAAATCAACTAGTAATTTCAGAAAGCTTAAATAAAATAAGTTTACAATACAGTTTAAATACACTCCCGTTTTTAGAAACCGGGCTTCATAGTCTCACCACTACTGGATGACACCTAACTGGGAATTGGGAGGTAGATATATATCTCCAAGGAAGCCCCTTGTTTTGGACCCTAAACTGACCTCTACTAACCACCATTAACCACAGCTGAACATCTAAACCTGATGTCAGACGGCAATCTCACATTCTCATTACATGCGAAAGTATTGAGTGAAACGCAGACACTATCACTGTGTGGGAGGTATCACTGGACAGCTGACCAGTGGAAATGACCACTAGAAGTAACCACTATCTCTGTGTGTAGGAGGCATCAACAGGAAGACTGACCCTTTGAATGTGACCACTATCTGAGCATGGAATCTCGGTCACTCATCACCACCTGATGAATTGTTCTGTTTTCACATTTCATGCAGGTAAACAAATCACAAAGCTCACTGTCCCCCCCACATAGCAACTCTCTTTCCTTTCTTCACCAATGAAGAATTCTTATGTGAAGTATGAACCTATGTTATGTTGACAACAAAATTACACAGAATAGTTGATTGCATACAGATGTTTGCAATTTTGTTTGTTATTCCTATGACTATTCCAAGCTACATACATTTGAATAAACTTTGTTTTCCAGTCCAGTCTAACTCTGCATGGACACAGATTAAGATGTCTCAAATTTGTTCTCACAGAAGAGCATCAATGATTCACTGTCCTAGTTCCAGTATTTTCAGGTGCCTAGTTCACCAAAAGTAACTGAATTTAAGCAGGACCTCCAAAAGACGTCAGTACTATATTACAACATGCATGTGTGCATTGTTGCATTTATATCTCAATCAATGTATCTATGAGGGTCGTGTATATATTTACAGACAGACGTCTGTATCAATAGACAGATAATTTCTTGACAAAAGAGTCTTTGCTGCAATTATCAGATAGGACCTTGCAGCAACAACACATAATGACTTGTGGTTATTTAGGCACCACTGCTTGGGCTATTTTGAGATCAGATTTCAAAGACAATCCTCACAATAAAAATGAATACCAACAAATTCATTACTCACTGCTGCTTGATCAACTGTCGTCAGACAATACGTCCTTTATATGTACAGTTTGCTTAAATGTGGAGGCCGTATGAGAAAGGTGAGGGGGTGAGAGGGGAGGGGGTGTGGGAGAGGGGAAGGGAGAGGGTGAGGTGGTGAAAAGGGGGGAGGGGAGTGAGACAGGGGGAGGGGGGCAGGAGAGGGGGTGTGAGAGGGAAGGGGTAAGTGAGATAGGGGAGGAGGTGAGGGAGAGGTGAGGGTGAGAGGGGATGAGGAGAGTGCACAGTGGGAGAGTGAGAGGTGGGGTGAGGGAGAAGGGATGGGGTGCATGAGAGATGGTGTGAGGGGATGGAGTGCATGAGAGATGGGGTGAGGGGATGGGGTGCATGAGAGATGGGGTGAGGGGATGGGGTGCATGAGAGATGGGGTGAGGGGATGGGGTGCACGAGAGATGGGGTGAGGGGATGCGGTGCACGAGAGATGGGGTGAAGGGATGGGGTGCACGAGAGATGGGGTAAGAGGATGCAGTGCATGAGAGATGTGGTGAAGGGATGGGGTGCATGAGAGATGGGGTGAAGGGATGGGGTGCATGAGAGATGGGGTGAGGGGATGGGGTGCATGAGAGATGGGGTGAAGGGATGGGGTGCATGAGAGATGGGGTGAGGGGGTGGGGTGCATGAGAGATGGGGTGAAGGGATGGGGTGCATGAGAGATGGGGTGAGGGGATGGGGTGCATGAGAGATGGGGATGGGGGAGACAGGGGATAGACAACAACAACAAATTAATTAAAACCATTACTCAATTGTGGCAAAATGTTATCATAACAGCTGTCAACATTCATTTTTATGAATCTGTATCATTTAAAACCTGGCTTAACTTTATCTAGAAATCATGAGATAGAGGTACATATATACACAGCAATCAAAGACTTTGAGTGAGCATGCCGTAGGGTGTTGTGAGAGCTTGCCGACGTACATCATTCTGTGGAGGCCTAATCACACAGTGAGGCATCCATTATTGATGTACTTCAACACTTGGGTCATTTCACACGGGCACACAAGGTCGTATTTATAGTCAGTACACTATGGGGTGTGAATGTGTGACCTAGTCACAAGTCTGGTTTTATTATGTGCTCTAAGCTCTTACAAGTCTTGTTTTACTAAGTGATCTGACATGCCTTGTTTTACCAAGTGATCTGGTGATCTGACAAGTCTTGTTTTACCAAGTGATCTGGTGATCTGACAAGTCTTGTTTTACCAAGTGATCTGGTGATCTTACAAGTCTTGTTTTACCA
Source organism: Paraescarpia echinospica (assembly GCA_020002185.1). NCBI lineage: Eukaryota > Metazoa > Annelida > Polychaeta > Sabellida > Siboglinidae > Paraescarpia > Paraescarpia echinospica. Next base: position 26,146,552 of record CM034532.1, read on the forward strand.
AGTGATCTGGTGATCTGACAAGTCTTGTTTTACCAAGTGATCTGGTGATCTGACAAGTCTTGTTTCACCAAGTGATCTGACAGGCCTTGTTTTACTCAGTAATCTAACAGGCCTTGTTTTGAAATAATGCAACAGCTGTTGTCAACACCCACATGTCAGACATGATTACATCATACAGCTGGGTCTAACAATAGAACAGGATCAGTGGGTTTAGGGTGTCTACTTATGAAGAGTAAGAATGGGTTGGCAGACACTAAGCAGGATGTGGTATAAGTGACCCAACCACAACCTAGTAATAAACTACCCGGTAGTGCCTCCGTGTTATGAACCGTGCACAACATCTGGGGTACACCGCTTAGTGCGGTCATAATTTTATATTATGTCACCTGCCACAAAAAAGAGGGTATTAAATTACAAAATTGTGACCATTTGTTGTACATAATTGCCCTTTACTCGGTATGCAGTCGTCAAGGTGATCCTTGCACAATCGAATGTTGTGCAGTGTTTTAATGGATAATGCCAACTCTAAAGGCTGACGGTAACATACAAGTTCTTCAGATAAAAAATAGTGGGCTGTTTCCCTCGTTTGAATGCAACAGATGCTATCGCGCCTTTGTGCAGTTGTTGTGTGTTGCCCGTTGCTAGGATATGAGACCGAATGTCACGTAATCGCTAACTGTCCCAATGAGTTTTGTACCGTTTTGGATTCCAGATTGTGAGCTTTAAAAAGATACAACATTACTTGCTGAAATATCTTCAGTAGTTTTTTATTTGTTGAAGCAAACTTTTAAAAAACTACGTTTTGAGAAACGAGGTCATTTTAGTTCGTACAGTCTGTCGTTTCTTAATATGTTGGTTTGTAAACGCATTTTATTAGTTCTGGATTATTGGTGAGGGAAATAAACTGCACATTGAAAGATGAGATTATAATATACGCATTTCTGCCAAAATAAAAAAATTATGGGATCTCACCTAAAAAGCAATTTTTTGCTCATGTGCAGAATAGATCTATGCCACTTATTACCAGGTGGTTCTGTCGCGGGTCATGTGTAATATTAGACAGAGATCCTTCTAGCTGGTCTACCAGCGCCCCAGTGCACACTTGAGACTCACTCCTCAAATATTCTCACTATCTGCCTTTCCTCGCAAGGGGTAAGACCACATTAGATTTTACATATACACATACAAATTTCACAGAAATTCTCATACTTCGTTTGTAAGAAAAATTCACCCAAATCAGATACCCCTAAATTTTGCCCCAATCTGCTGACGGATTTTGAAATATTGGTGCGTTCTGCAGAATATGCGAGTGAGTAGGGTATATTTACTGCTACCTACGCGTGAGAGATCTAATGCCGTATAGTACATTCAGTATTCATTGGACCAACATGTCCCATGTAAAAGTGCTCAAAAACACACATCTGGGTAATGCCGGACGAATCCTTAATGTGGTCTTACCCCACAAAGTTTAGACTCCTCTACCCCTACATAACCCCCCACTTCCTATGCTGACACTGATCTAGTTCCCCAGTACTTGGTCTGTCAGTTAAGGGACTTCCCCTCATAAGGCCGCAGTGCATGCTGTTGTTGATAACTTGGCCATTGGCCAATGGAACAACACACAAGCCCTTGTCTGTGCCAGTCAATTACAAGTTCACACCAGCATACATACACATCTATACACAGAAGTAGGCTCGAGGACGCTCAAGCAGAAATTTGTGTGAGAATGAGTGAGCTGGACTGATGCTCCCTTCATTCGGCAAAAAGGGGCATTCTTTCGTTTCACTTCCCTCAGTGCGCTCTAAGAATGGTGCTTTTTGTTCTACTGTTAGAACTGTGGTTAGAGGCGTCCCTGGACCCCTCAGTAACACCTGGCCCTGGTAGTAATGGTTCCTGTCAGAGTTATCAAACTGGACCCCTCAGTAACACCTGGCCCTGGTAGTAATGGTTCCTGTCAGAGTTATCAAACTGGACCCCTCAGTAACACCTGGCCCTGGTAGTAATGGTTCCTGTCAGAGTTATCAAACTGGACCCCTCAGTAACACCTGGCCCTGGTAGTAATGGTTCCTGTCAGAGTTATCAAACTGGACCCCTCAGTAACACCTGGCCCTGGTAGTAATGGTTCCTGTCAGAGTTATCAAACTGGACCCCTCAGTAACACCTGGCCCTGGTAGTAATGGTTCCTGTCAGAGTTATCAAACTGGACCCCTCAGTAACACCTGGCCCTGGTAGTAATGGTTCCTGTCAGAGTTATCAAACTGGACCCCTCAGTAACACCTGGCCCTGGTAGTAATGGTTCCTGTCAGAGTTATCAAACTGCACAACTGCAGACTTAAAGCAGTTTCACTTTCAGTGGCTTTTAAAAAACCACCTCCTGAAATGGCAGGTATTTTGTTTCTCTTTTGTCTTGCTTCCGCTGGAAGACTGGGACTATGGGAGTTTCCCAGTTTGTTCTTCCTGTTTCCTCCTTCCAGCAGGTCCAACAAAAGCAGCGTGTGTACTGCAACAAGTAGGTCTTGAAAGTCGTCTGGTTTTGTCCATCTTACTCACAATGAAATAGAGACCTTAGCCTAATGTTTCCTCCTTAACACGACACTGAAATGTTAACAAACATGACAATGAATGACACAAGTGTAAACGTATCTATTCAGATGATATAAAAATAGCAACTTCCCATCTCAAAATACATCCCCTTGGTGCAACTTGATGTGAGAAAGTCTTGTAACTTCCCATTTCAAAATACATCTACTTGATGTGGGAAATCCAACTGAGTCGGACACGTTGAAGCAGTTCTGGCTGGTAACACAACATGTCATGTTTGTGCTATCCAAGTGTCGGGTGTCAATTTTTTCTACTGCACAACTATAAGAGTCTGGAATTTATTCTTAAACAACTGTATGTTGGCTTTCAATACGAACCTCGCTTATCTGTCTTCTTTTGTCCATGGCCCACCAGACCCATACAAACAACCCCATTCTATGGTGCAATCGTTTTATGATCATGTCTTGTTAAATCTTGGTAAATGTTTCTTACACAAGACACATGCACACCAAGAAGCCCACACGCCTGGACGGCAAATGTGTCAACTGACAATTCCCACATTTTTCTTCTTTCCACGTTACATACTCTCTAAACTCAGTTACAGCCTGCTAACTAATTACATAAATCATTAGAAGGACATTAGAAGTACATGTCTGGACACAACAAGCTGCCCTGGATAACAGACAGATTACAATGAGTGTGGCACAGACAATGAGCGAAGAAGGGGACAGTGTGGAAGCTGTGTAGCCTCCCCTGGTAGTTGCTGCAGCTTCAGGCAGCCACAAACACCTGCATTCAGCCTAGGCTAATTCCTCTCTACAACACAGCTGCTGTCAGTTGTTCTAAATGCAACCCAATCAGCCATAGAAACAAACCAACAATGCCCGATGTTTGCACAACCAACATTTGGCTTCTGACAACAAACGAAGGCAAACAAACCCAACAACTGGGTTTCTAGGGCAATGACTCTTGCCTACTATGCTATACAGGAGAGTGTATTGACCACATAAGTGTCACTTTGACACTATCGTAACAGTAGTATATATATATATATATGCAAATAAATTCAGTATTTTGTAATGCAGTCGTGTTCTGAAGTATTCTTATCTTTATACAGTTCCTAACTTTGATAGCTCAAGTCTTGTCTTGCTTCAATTATTACATAATGTAACAATACGCATGCCTTTAAAAACGTAATGTATGTACCTTTCTTATCTTAAAAAAAACTTATAAGAAAACATCAAGTTACTGTCATTCGAGTGCAATTCTGCCTTTTGTTCAGTAATTATATAGTAAGGTTTACATTTAGTGTCTGGTTGTATTTAGGTATATTACTGAAACTTGTCATTCAGGCAAACATGCAGATATGTGGATTATGAAGATACACTTGTGTACATATAGAACAGCTTAATCAATGAAATATCTCCTCTTCAATAGCAATACTTACAGATATTAGAATGTCAGATTGTTTTAAATGTCCATGCATCTTACTAAACAAATAATAATAATAATGCTACTTGTCATGTTAGCAATTTTCGGTGTTTAATACCCACAAAATTCTGATAATTGTCAGCAAGAAATATTGTTTACTGAACACCCTATTTAAATTTAATAGCAGACCAAAAAAGGCTGACTGTCTGTAATCATCAACCAAATACAAGCCTCAATCTCAGCTGTTATTTCACCTGACTTGGTGTCTACAAAACAAGGGAACGAGAGAAAGAATTAGGTAAGTAGGAAACAGGCAAGACCGCCTTTGTGTACAAAAAACTGTACAAGTATCTGCAGACCAGCTGTGTAGAGTAAGAACTGGACAGTCTCTGGCTGACTTTGTTGGCATAAGTGGCTGGCGGTATTCGACCGTGGGAGCAGGTATTTCCTCTTAACAGCCAACACTTAAACTCTTTTTATGCTCCCTCTTTAGCACGGGACCACTCACATGCGTGGGCCATCAATGCACCCTAAATGCTGCCCAGGGAAGGATCTTCCCCTGCACCCCTCACTTGACCGCATCCTGTCTCTAAAACACTTCCGCCTTCAACTGTGAACAACTTGAGACAGTCCACACAACCCTAGGCTGGTGGCATACTTAAGAAGAAGTCCATTGATGGCTCAGTGGATTCCAGAAGCTGTCGTGATGATGACGAAACACCCACAGAAGAAAGTGACTGGCCACAACGGATCAAGATATGGATCAGATTTAGATTTAAATAACAAGATGTCCGCCCTCAGTGATAAGCCACAGAGGTCCATTGAGAGACCAGCATGGTTTTCTTTGATGTATCGCTCTGTGGCCTGGCATTAGCAGATGTCTAAACATTTTTTTAACATCTACACTGCCAGCTTTTAAAAACACAATGAACAGATCATTTGTGCCATAACTTCAATTCGATTATTACCCTCTAGGAGAAGGAATATTTTCCCACATCCAATATGTTCTTTTATTAGAACAGCTTTGTGCTGTTTAGTTCTATTACACACTTTAATGTTAGTCAAACTACATCCCATGCGAGGTTCTGTAGGTAAATGTATAATTTCAACCGATCAACTCCCAACAACTTCTAACAGGCACAGCTACAAGCTAAACGTCACAAACACGAACCCATTTTATTACACTGCTGAGCATGAAACTGTCTTTAACAAGCCAGACAAGTGCATAAAACAAGCATTTGTTTTTAGCTCATGTAATTTAATGTGCGTGGAAATGACAATAAAATACAGGAATACCATTCTTAACATAGAAGAAAATAAAGGTAAAATTTTGCTGAAAATTAAACATGGAAGTATTTCTGGAATTTACAAGCACAATTATTCTTTGTATGCTTTGTTGATGGCAGAATAAACAGCCCATAGTAACTTGTAAGGATGGAACAATAAGTCAACATCAGTGAAATATAATCCTGCTTATTTGATCTCCTTCTGGGAAATGTTGGCAAGGCACAAGCTACAACATGGTTTGTGCTTTCTAAAAACAACTGGGGCTAAACAGCAAATTATAGAGTTAGTTAAAACAACATTTATCAGAGGAGAATGACAACATACTCGTATGAGCAAGGGCAAAAAGTCCTTCTTGTTGTGTACAGTTTGCATACTGCTGATATATTTGGGGGTTTCCTAGTCTCTTACATACATATCAGCCGTGGTTAGAAACGTGGCGCATATGTGCAAGATTTTTACTTCTAAAAGCATAAACTAAACAATCATACCTGTGTTTGTTTTCAACAGGGCAGCAGCTGATTCCAATATACAGTTTTGCGTCATTTTTCAAAGTCCATGCTACAATATATCCTGATTACATCATGTGACTTGTCAATAAACCCCATATTTTCAACATATTTTGCTACACATTCCTGTGCTATAGGAAACAGAATGAACATCTTTGTTTGGGTGCCAAGTTTGGCAGTTAAATAGACATCAACTGCCAACACAAGTCATTTAACAAACCACTGTGACCAGTGTAGACTGTAGAGTGATTCTATTTCTGACCTCAGTCAGAGACAGATGACCCCTACTGAGTCAACTGTTCAAATGTACTGACAAAAATCAACAGTCCAATTTGTAGATGTCAATAAGCCAAACAAACGGCCATCACCTGTGTTATTTACAAACCACTGGCAGCATTCTTCTCAAGCACCCGTCTTGAATCCAGTGTGGTATTTATAGGTTATTATAATGACTTGTGTCTGCAAAGCTTCAAAGTTCAAAATTAATACCTCTATCTGGGTTCTATATGTTGTAAAGCGCCACGAACAATTTATAATTGGATCTGGCGCTATATTAAATAAAATATATTATTATTATTATTAAAAATTTTCTCTACCCAGACCATCGATACTGTCTCAAATCAAATACATTTACACACATGTCACCTGCCATAGGAAAGTGTGTTTTAAGTCGCAAAATTGTGAAACTGAGATTTTTACCTTTTTGGATTGCACTGACCTCAAGAGCTTTAAACTGATAACTCCTTTGTTGAACTAGATTAAGTAGTTTTTGATTTATTTCAAAAATTTAAGCAAACTTTAAAACGAGAAAATTTTGACTTATACTGTTTATTATTTTTGAATCAATGGGTAGTAAAGGCATGCATGCATTTTGTTAGTTTTTGATTGTTTGTTGAGGAAACGAAACTGGACATTGAAAGATGCGATTATACGGTCCAGCTCGTGTTAAGAATAGACCTGTGTGACTCCGGTTTGTTGTGACGGGTGACACACGCACGCACACACACACACCCACATATATGTGTATATATATCTAAAACAGATTTATGAGTGTACAATTATTTATGAGTTTACAGATTTATGAGTGTACAATTATTAAAATACATTACATTTAGTGTAGGGTAAAACATACAAATGTTACAAAACATGGATAACAAAAGTGCCAGATCCTTGCGTGATAGACAACTCTGATACTCATAAGTAACCCAAGGGTTGTAAACTAATGTACAATACACTATCTGGTTTGAGTGTATTCTGGGGTGTATCTCCCATAACACTTGGCAGGAGGTGGGTGGGAGATTTACAGCCTCAGTCTATCAGTACTGAATGTGAACTCCTGGTGAAGTATTTTTATTAGTCAACCTGGAGGGAGATATAGATCACCAGTGATCAACCACAGCAGTCTACCCTGGTCAGTAGTCTAAACAAACCATTGCAGATACATGTTTACCTAGATCCCAATGGGTATACTTGAGGAAGGAGGTGAGGTAGTGCCCAGTGAGGTAGAGCCCAGTCTACCTGTAGGTACAGACCTCAGCCACACCGCTGCACTCAATGGTTTGTAATTTTAGCATTGGCAGTAGGGTCAGGTATGAACAGTGTAGCTACTTCTAGCCCTGAGCCAGGCCTCAGACAGCTGGCATGGATCACCCGCCCCCTCACTGAGCTTGGCAATGCATCAGGGATGACAGAGTCACTGAGGAGAGAGAGGGGTACACCACACACACACACGACAAGAGCACCACTAAACACTGCTAACAATAGCAGTGCTGGTGCACAGCTGTACAATGAAACGTTAGTACCCAATACATCATTGTATTTAATTAGTACTTAGGTGACTTATTGACATTTATAAAAAAATCATTTAATTTCATTGGGCTAATCTCTTGACAGATTGAAGCCACTGGAAGGAACTCGCTGTGTCACCACATTAAGGGGGTGATAACTGAAGAAAGAAAGTATAATAATAGTTATAAATTGTGTTGGCAGAACTTCATTTGTGCCAACTGCCATGTGAATATTAAGTGAAAAAGATGTGTTATTAAGACGTCCCAGGTGAGAGATTAAGAGGTCATGGGTGAGAGGTCGTAGGTGGGTATCACGTATTGGCCCATCTTAGTCATACTTACACTGTACTACTGGCCATAATGTGCATATAAAACACGTGACCACTCGCCACATGTGTCCACCAGGTGTGTCACGGAGTAAATCAGCTGGCTGGACACAAGGCGGAATGTCAATTGGCCATAGTGGACAGACAGATGCCACTGCACCCAATCATCCATCTTATAAATGTCTTCTCATCATACCTTTGTTACTTCTTTAAATTGCTTGTGCCACTGGAATGAGATTTCGTCCGTGTGAATGCAAACATGCCTCTCTGGCAAACTTACCTACAGCATTACCTGTGTCAGGCTGTGTGACAATGCATTCATTATAAGTGTGACAACCAATCTCCAGGCCGCACTATTGTTATATATGTATATACATGTATATATAATATATATGCATGTATAATTGTACATTCTGTTTCACTAGTAAAACTGAGGTGTGACGGGGTGGGTGAGAGGTCGTGGGTGAGAGGTCGTAGGTGGGTGTAAACTATTTGCTGTTACTTGTGAACCAGAGAAAGTGATTCAACATGAAAGAGATACTAGAGGACAGCCAGAGGCAATATGATACTTCGCATGAATCATTCTGCATAATGCACAATCAAGTGTCTATTTTGTTGGTACACACCTACAGCATTTCAAACTTTATGTGGTAAAAAAACCTGCATATTTTTACGACTGAATAGAATACAATAACAAAAACCAACATTTCTGAATTGGGGCTAAACAGTTCAGCTGATTACAATAAAAAGTGACCTGTTTTTTACAGCTGCCTCCCATTATAAATGTCTGGTAGGAACATAACACTGAAACAGAGTTTATTTAACAACACCAAGCTAACCAACTGCACCATGTAATAGATCATAATTTTGCAACCATGGACTAGTTCTAATCATCATTGCTAAATCATGGGAAAGTTGGCAGCTGTCCAAAAGTAGGAACATTGGATGTGCTTTTTAGCAATCCCACAACTACAGCAGTTTTACCATCCACACCCAGAATCACAGATGCACGATATTACTTAATCTTGGATATTATTATATTATCCTTTATTGAAACTATGATTAGTAAAATCTGAAAAAACCAGGACTCATCTAACTATAATTAAACTAAAAACAAGAACTGAGGATACTATAGAATACCTGGATGTCACGGGGACTGACTGACTTTAAGCTTAAGTTATAAGACAAATTATATGTTCCCGTGGGCAATAATGACACTTCTATAAAAAAAACTACATGTCCCTGAGGACCAAATCGTCATCTAAGAAATATGTAGATATCCTGAGGCCAGATTGACATTTCAAGAAATACCCGGAGGCTGCAAGGAATGTGCGAAGAGTTGAGGTTGACACTTGTTTAAATGTCTGAATTGATTAGAATAGGAGTGACAACCAGTAGCCAGGGGGGTGACAGGAGATGAAAGGACAGGGTGACAAAACAGTCTGACCCCTTATGCCTGCCACTGTCATTATCAACAGATGACGCTGACATTGCAGCTGGTAACTTGCCAAAATGTTCCAAAGACAGAAATGAAAAAAAGACTACCATGACACCCATGACAATAAAACAGTTGACATTGTCTACAAGACATTATGATGACATTAATTTATGGTTCGGTAGGCCTGTTGTTACTGCCCCAGATATGTGTTTGTTTAGTCACCCTTTTTGTCAACAAGACTGCTGGATAGTGGACCCTCATCTTCGTACCTCAATGCAATACATCAAGACTTTTGTCACATTCTCTACATGAAAGACAACAATAGAACACTCTACGCGTATGGCAGCAACAAATATGGCAGGTAATATTCAATGTTGGTTGATGGAATGTGTGACTATTAGCAGTCATAATGGATAGGTGTCCACAATGGCCAGGTGGCCTGTGTCTACAGTGGCTAGGTGTCCATTATAGACAGTACTGTACTAGGCATTTTAAATCCATGGCGAACACGGTTTAAAGATAACTGGACCCGATTTTAAAATGTGTTCATTATGTGGGCTTCTAGAAGTACACATTTATTGTGTGAATAATGATATAATGTGGGAAACATGCTGTTTTTTATGCACCGTAAATTTTGAAAATACAGATTTGGGAAAATATAAATTTTAATTAATGTTTCTTTTACCAAGCAAACAGAGCCATGTCTCTTGAAAGGGGGTGAATGTGACCTTATTGAGCCTAAGGGTTCCTTCATATGTCCATGCGCCAAGCACCCCTCCACAGACCCCAGTACTGTCTCAGCTCAAGACATTCCATGGATTATGCAAAGCTCAGGTCTGAGCATCTGATGCCAGTAGATGACATCGGCATATTTTGCATACAAATAATTTTCTGCACCTTTTGGTATTTGCCTGCGCACAGTGGGCACAGATTAGCAGCTGCAAGTGAGTTGGCACTTCAGCCACGCTTCCTCTGGCAAGACAGCGAATTATACATGCAACGATTCATGCCTCGAGTCATAGCCGCCGACTTCGAGTGATTGGAAATCAATGGAAATATAATAACAAGTGTATAAACAAAGAAATGTGTATTGTATAATTATATTGCATTCCCGGGTGGCCATAAAGATAAAATGACTGCGTTGACCTGGAAACTATCTCATCTACAATGGACAGTCTCAAGTCCACATCCGCAGATATTGACTCGGTATTCATAAATCAGAAATGGTATTTAAACAAGGAAAGTATTTATCCGTGGCGAAATGTTATGAATGGACCAGAGGTGTCCTGAACAAAGTCAGCTATTGTTGACCAGTGTAACTCGTGCACACACCTGCTTGGACGGAGCACCTGGACCGGGCGGTCAAGATTGACCAGTGGTCATTTTGACATAGTGAGCAGTTGGTGGTCATTAGGCACAACAGCTTGAAGAGTGTGAGAAAGATATGTCAGGTATACGCTGTGTACCTGTAATGGCCAGTGAGAACTCGGGATAGTTCAATAACAGAATGACCAGGTCAAGTTCATCCGCTGACCAACAGGATAGTAAACAGACTCCTCCATAAGAAAAGTAAACATCACTCCTGAATACCAACAGAGGTAATCTCCAACATCTTTTTAACATTTCAACTATTTTTTAAGAGAGCATACGCTGGCCCCCAAAGCGCTGGACTTTTAACGCGCGCTGGACTTTTAACGTCCGCTGTAAGGGCCCAGTCCAGTATTTGGAAGAAGAAGAATCTGATCAGGCTTCAGCAGTGGTAATCCACTGAAGACTTGCCTACAAGCCAATGAGTAAATGAATTTAATATATTCCTCTTTCAGCATTTAATATGTGACTGGCCTCTTGTTCCACCCCCCCCCCCTCTGTGGTATGGTGGACTGCCACTGGTGCACTGTTCTCTTTGTGGTCTTCTACTCTTGGCTGTCCATTCCTGCTATCTTAAAGCTGCATTCACACCTACAGAATTAAAACGGTTTAGCTAAACCGTTTTAGTTAAACCGGTTCATGCTTGAAAATTGTGAGCGTTCACACATGCAATAGCTAAACCGTTTTAAGGAGGAAGTTGGTATGTGCACATGCGCAAGCTAGCATAACAAAATGTTAAAGATGTCCCCCTGACCCCGCCTCGGTGCCCTCGCTCAGGTCGCGGTTCAGACGATTGGCGATGCACCGATATATAATTATATTTCCTTCTAAATCGGACTACCCCCGATCGTCTCCCCACAACTCCAGTAACAGCCGAACTTCCCCATCGTCCCAATTGTCGTGTCGCACTTACGTTTCTTGAGATTTTGCGTCGATCGAAGTCGAATACATGATTGTGCCAAAATGGTGTTTATGTTTACGTTATACACAGGAAGCGATGAGGCGCGAGATCGAATGCGCATGACTGTGACATGCTTAAAACGTTTTAGCTAATCCGCTTGCGTTCACACTTGCAACTTAAACCGTTTAAGCTAAAACGGTTTAACTAAACCACCTACTGAAGTGGATTAGCTAAACCGTTTTAGTTAAAACGTTTTAGCGCTAAATCGCGTTCACACGTCTGTTTTCTGACTGGATTAGTTAAAACGTTTTAACTAAACCGTTTTAAAGTGTAAGTGTGAACGCAGCTTTAGTGTGACTGACTGTCTAGGCCCAGATGGGTTAACTGTATACTGAAGACACCCACTGCCAGCTTCATTGTTTGATAGGTATATCTCCCTAGGTATTCTGTCAGGGCGCGCTTAACACTTAACACTTACATCTGTTCATAATTTTGGTACTAATTAGTTGCTCTGTTCCTTTCAACTCCAATGTCACATTTTGCATTTAAGAATCCTAGCCTAGGTAGTGTAGCCGACTTAATGAGTACGAAGTGTTACATCATCAGCAAGAAATGCAATTACAGCTACCTTTGCATGGTGTAACAATGTATAATGGTAATTTAGCCTGTCAAACTCCCTTTTGAATAGATTCTAATGATGCAATCAAGAGCCCAATTAAACAAAGAACTCAATCCAGAAGTCAACAATGCACCATATACCAGCAGGACATGGTATTCATCTACAGATTCTACCAGTGATTCAGAACTGAATAGTGATTACTGACAGAGGGGGATGACACTTAACTGCATCTGAATGGACCAAGTCAGAGAAACTCAGGGCAGCTCAATTATTGAGAAGTTGCTGACAGGGCCATGACTCAACGCCTCATTATAGCATGAGGCGCTAAGGTATGACTGGACTGCCTAACTACAGGTGAAAGTGAGATTTTAAACACCTGTTAGAAATGAGAGTCTGACAGACACATTGCCTAGGGTTGAGAGTGAGACAGAACATTGACTTGAGCCCCTGAGATGGGTCTATTGTGTGAAGGCAGGATGCTGGACACCAACAATATAGTGTACATTATTATTATTCCAAATGATTGCTCTAGTGCTATGGCTGTTACAAGTACGCAGTGGACACTGCCATACAGACAGTTGACAACTGTCACAATGGTCACATGACATGTCACCATCCACAGTATACAGTCTATCATATTCCTCCATCATACTAAAATGCTCTATGTAGATAGCAATATGTTTAGAGTACCAACTTGTATTAAATTCAAAATATACACATATAACTGTAATAATATAGCTTAACATATTATATATGGGTAATTGTCTAGAAAAGTGTCATATTGGCTATAAAAAAATCTAAAATGTCAATATTTTGTAAGTTGTCGCATATCAGGCTAATGTAGCATCGTATTCGATTGTCATATGCAGCAGAGCTTAAATATTTTTTCTTGTGGGTGGGAGGGGGTTAAAAATAGCACTGTAAATGGAGCCGTATGTCATCAAACGGAGTGGTGTTTACATGTATTGGTAACCCACGATGAAAAGGCAAAATTATACTGATGGTAACACGGCCACTTCATTTTATTTATTTACTTTTTCCAAAGGGCCTTGTAGAAACAAATTGAACAATTTCAACAATGCAAGCGGCAGTAACATCAACTGACTGCCATGGTTGGCAGCAATGCATTACTAAGTATTCTCACTTGTTGAGTTATTTCCGAAAACATGATTCCACGCGAACTTCTTCTGGGAGAACTTGCAGATATCCTTGTTTTAAGTTTGCAACCACTGGTGGGGGTAACTTTAGTACATTGTCTGTGGGCTCTCCTGATTCCCCACATCAGTCCACTAAATACAATCAGCTCCGATACCGACTTCAACAGATATCTTTTCTGCATTGCTTGTCCATCTTTGGTCGCCGTCTCTCGCACACCAGCTGTTGCTCTGCTAATGTCATCTCTGATGACGTGCTCTCACGTTTCTGCTGTAACAATCGCAGTGTGTTTCTCCAGTTCATATACGGGCTGTTTACGGTTTCTTTCTTGTTATTTTTGATAGCCGACCTCGATAGATCAATGCTTTTCACCGTCATTGCCATTTTCTTATACTTCTTTAAGATGTGCCCAGTTCCCAAAACCTTGTGGAATGCCCTCATTCGACTTTCAAATCTTTTGTGATGCTGGGCTGTCAATGAGAAGTGCAAAGTTAATTGCTTTCTGACATGCGTTCGCATTTCCTCATGGTTTCTGCCGTTTTTCTTCTAGGTGTCAGAACGGCCCTACCACCATTGGCGTTTGGATTGTTTGCCTTCAAGTATTCTAGTCGTTTTCGATACTAAGCATCTTTATCTGTAGTTTTCAGCTGAGCCGATAGTGCCACTATTTGTCGGTATGATGCTGATTTATCTCTCCTCTTGGTCTTTCTGCCATGAGCTTGTTGTCGTGATGCCCTCCAGGTTCTCCGCTACCACACGGTACTTGTTCGATGTCTACATTCTGAATTATTCCCATGAGATTTGGCGGTATTGTGGAGGCAATTTCTTCATTTGCCTTGACTGTGCCACGATCGCATTCCTTTGTGCTCTCTTTTCTCCAATACTCCCTCTTAGCCCGCTTTTCTATTTCAGTCATGTTGGTTATCAATTTTACTCTCATTTCTTCTTTTCAAACTCAACAACAAAATTCACTGTGAAATCCAGTGTCCGTCATTTCTTTTCACCCTAGCCATCGATTGGAGTACAAAAATCACCAACCAACCAACAGCAGACAAGAATCAGATGGAACCTGACAACCCTGTGCTCTTCACTCAAAGATCTAATCTATGCAGATGATCTTGCTCTGCCTTCTCACAGTTGAGATCAAGTACAAAAGAAAATAGGTAACCTAGAACAACAAGCCAGTTCCATTGGTCTTTCAATTAATGCAAAAAAGACAAAAATATTGACAAACAGCAACCTGACACAGTAACCTATCACGATTAACAATTATGCACTCGAATATGTGAACAAGTTCACCTACCTGGGCAGCATCATCAGTCTCCAAGGAGGTGCAGAAGAAGACATCAAAACATGATTGGGAAAAGCCAGGTCAGCATTTGCAAATCTACAACGGCTGTGGAAATCCTCAGTATACTCCAGAAAAACAAAACTAAGAATCTACAAGAGCAATGTCCTCTCTGTGCTCATGTATGGTTCAGAGTGCTGGTGCATGACACAGCAAGACACCAATAGACTCTTAGGCTTCCACAACACCTGCCTCAGGAAGATAATGAAAGTATACTGGCCCGAGACCATTTCCAATACAATACTCCACCAAGCAACAAATCAGCAACAGATCTGCCTCACCCTGAAAAAGAGAAGGTGAACGTGGTTCAGCCATGTCTACAGGATGAGCAGCGACATTCCAGCAAAGACAGCATTGACCTGGACACCAGGAGGAAACGGGAAAATATCCAGACCGAAAACAACTTGGTGACAACAAATTGAAGAAGAACTAAAGTCTGCTGGGCTGACCTGGGGCACAGCAGCAAGGAAAGCCCAAGACAGAGGGGTCTGGCGAGATCTTGTGCGAGCCTTATGTGCCACACGGCACGAAGAGGATAAGTAAGTAAGTTTCCTCTTTTCGTCCATGCCATCACTCTCTTTCTCTTTTTGTTTGAACTCATCGCACTTGGCAGGATAATTTTTATGTTGTCAGGCCCAGCTATTGATGTGAAGTAAAAATAAAATTACAAGCTCCGCAAAATATATGTACACGGTTAAGGTTATGTATTGTTACTATTAACGTATTGTAACTAAATACGTACATGATGTGTGTGCGTGTGTGTGTGTGCACGTATATAGCCTATAATAGTAATATTCCACGATCTTCAGGCAATCAGTCTTAAATCTAACTGATCATGCGTAGTTTTCTACTCCATTTAACTCACAACGACTCCATTCACACAGTGCATAAACGAAGTCTTGTAAAACGGAGTCGTGAAATCTAACATTTAGCCCCTTAAAGCATATTTTACACAAAATTCATTTGGATTAAAGCTATCTAAACATGTAAATGTGTAATTTACACATGTGTCGCCCTGAAGTATGTGTGCTACGAAACGGAGTTTTTATACGCCTGAAATATGATGTTTTATATAGCAAACTCTGAGAGTGAGTGTGATATATATGAACAACTTACAAAAAATCCCTTGCGTGGCACGCTGAATGAAGCATCGCGTGACGGCATAGTCATACAACACATTCATTGTTTTAATTCCAACTGGTGGCAGCATTAGCACAGCGAAAAACGGAGTCGTATTGATAGAGTAAAATTAAGAGACATACATGTTTGGTGCTCTAGATGATTATTTAACAAAACAATCACAGTAATATTGTACCATAACCTGTAGAAATATGTATTTGTTGCAAAATAGTATTACTATTAGTATTATATGTACTCCTTATCAGAGACAAGAAAAAGCGTAAATGAATGTTGACGGGTGATATCACAGGTGGATTGCATGTGACTGGTGTCTATGAAATGGACCCGTCACCATGTCCCTTGTGACTGATGTGTAGACATGAAAACTCACGACACACTACACTTCCCTATTCCTATTTACTGTATTCATGATGACCAACTTCCATCAATAAGCCTATTTTCCTTTTAATTGCAAAAACTTTGCGCATATATATATATATTAAGTTTAGCAAAGTTCTATTCATGACTATGTGCTACATGTACCAACTTTCCTTTTTCACTTTAATGTCTCAAACAATTAGTTTCTGACTGGTTAGCATTCCAAATCAGCTCACGCAGGCAACAGACAACACTATAGTTTGAATTAAAAAAAAATATCTGCTCATTGCGAATTATATCCTGAGATATGCCCAAATACAATGCAACGGTTGTATCACACAAAGTCCCATCATGCTACATGAAAGCATTTCAAAGGGTATGACAGTTAACATTATAATAATATATACAAAGATGTACTATATATAGCTATCGCCGACAGGCAGGTTCTATATGTCTAACTGCAGGCCATCCAAGATAATGTCTATTGTATTTCTGTTTGCACATGTATGTATAATTTATCCAATTTCAAAGGCTTCTCATCACATCTTTGTTTTGATCATGTAAATGAGATCATGTGACTGTGTAGACTATCCATGATAAACTACGGTTTAGCCTTGTTCAACACTTTACAACTTGGAACATCACAGTAATTTTAACTGAATGTCTTCATTGATTCAAAGAACAAACTCATAATGATGCTAACCACAGGTCTTTTTGTCCTGTTTTGGACAGAAGAAAGATCAATGGTCTGTCTGACTAAACACTGACCATGAATGAAACTTGCAGTTTCAAAAATTAAGGTTACATTGCCTGGTTCAACTGGCAGACCTAGATGTGGTTCTGGCCTAATAAGACCATTCCTGGTCATAACAAATACAGACAAGTTCTTATGGCAGTCTTCAACTGTTGCCACATTACATGTTTAGGTTTGTAGAAGATTGACAGTCTTGGAACTTTCCTACTATTTGGCCATTTTAGTCACTCACCTTGACAAAGTGAGAATGGAAAACAGAAGACACAGGTAGAAGGAGAATGAAGATTAACTTATACATTACAGGGACACAAAAGGCAATTGTTTTAACTTAAGAGTTACTACAATCTAACAATTTGTTTTCAACGAGGTTATTTTAGTAAACTGCTGGGATAATATTCTTGTTTGTAGTTGCTAATGTTAAGCTTTTGGCCCCAAAATGCTGTTTGTTTCCCTTTAAGGTTCCCAAATTAACATTGTAGCTCTGGAGATTATTATTGTTAATGAAGACATATCCACAAAGGGAATAGATAAACAGCAGAGATCGGCAGGCAATTGCAGAAGACTGGGTTAGGTGGTGAAGTATTGATGAGAGCACGACATGGATGGGGTGATGTGGCCTAGGTGCAAGTGACCAAGGGGGTAATACATTCTAAGATTGATCTTGATCTCGTTTGAACAGTAAGTCTTATTGCAAAGGCATACTGCAAAACATGAAGTGAGTCAGATTTATATCAATTTTCTAACCTGGTTCTCTACGCCAATCACCATTTGGAATGTGTCAACCAGTGTAGAGCTCGATAATCGTTCTGCTTACCTTGTAGACTTCAGAGAAGAACCCCTTTCCCAGACTCTCCTGGCTGAAGTCGTCCAGTCGGTATAGACTGGACACTGCATGCAGAAGAGCCTGGCATGAGGTGGACGAACATCGCCGTCTTCGACCATTGGCATTGCTGATCTTGGCTGTTAATGTTTCCGAGGGCTCCCGTGCTGACAATGACAACATAGGAGGGGATGGAGACATTCTGCGTGTAAGACTTCCGGTGCCAGTCCGCGGACGAGCGGACCGTTCACATCTTGAAGAGATGCGTCGGTCCGTCTCCTAAAACTGCCGATAAACCGGTCGATGCAGTCAAACAACGAATTAAGGAGACCGGCGAATAATGAGACAGTTAACTGTGACGGCAAGGCTACCAACTGACGCTTCAAATCCGCCGTCAGTGGCACGTTGGACGGTGTACAAACCCGGAAGCCGAGTACGAGTTGCGAAGCGTCCGTCCGTCCGACCGAAACACAACTCAACTGTAGTCTGTAGAATGTCTGCCGCCGACTTCTCGGTCTCAACTCGGTTTCAAACGAGTCGCACCGCCGGATAAGTCCATTTTGTTTTACGTCGCCAATCCGTGTTGAACACTACTGTTACTAAGTTGCAGTCGGTGTGTATCGCACGAAACCTCATCATATCACGTCATCTTGACGAAATTAGTGCTCTCTCGCAGTCTCTACCTCACAACATCGCTGTTTACACTGGCTCGGGCCGGCAAGTTCCGCCGAAGCTGTTTCTTACCTCATTAGCATTCGCTGACCTACTTTAGGGCGCTTCGTGTGGTTCACCGTCTTCACACCCCACGATACTGCTCATTATTATGAAATATGAGAAAATGTTTACTAACATTTGTAAGATTGTGCACAGAGCATAACTATCACGAATTAAGGAAAATCAAACATTTGATGTGAGGAAACAAAGCGGTAGACCAACGGCTAGTGGGTAAACAAGAAGGTATTTTTAGAAATTAATTCTAGCGACGGTCGCTACGCGGCGGCACTATATTTAATAGTACCCTCTGCATTGGTCGGTGATTTTCTATACATTATAATGCATATACGCATATATATATATATTACTGGCCTTGACGCAGACATTTCTATTCCGCTTATGAGTGACATTACTTTATATTTTACTATCTGAGTTTCCTGGCTGTGCATTGGGAAAACATACATTATTCAGATAAAGCCACGCCGACATCAATCAATATTCAATATGTTACTAAGGGAACACTCCCGAAATCATGTGCACTGGAATAAGACAATCAAATAATTTACACTAAAATCTGACCCATTTTTATACAAGCATTGTTGGCATAATTCTGAACGCTGAAAATTGACCCAACCCCGCATGTCCAACACGTAAATCCGACTCACCCTGAAAATGCACTGCACTTAAAACTGAGTCTACCCCCAAATTCCACCCAACTCATTCAAGCCACCGCCTTGATGAGTTTTAAAAATAACATTGGTACTGTACTTACTTACTGCCTATTACACCTAATGGCGTGTAGAGCAGCGACGATGTTCCTTCACACCGGTCGGTCTCTTGCCAATCTCTGGAGAGTGCCCCAGCTTTGTTCAACATCCTTCAGCTCTGCTTCCACTGTTCTGTGCCAGATTGTTTTGGGACGTTCTCTCTTTCTTTCCCATCAGGGGTCCAGTGCACTGCGGTTCTGGTGATTGGCTTGGCTTCTTTCCGTAGCACATGGGTAATCCACTTACATCGTCTTCTGGTGATGATGGTACGCATGTCTTCCAGATTGGTCTCTTCTAACTTGTTGGACGTTCTTCAAGGGTCAGAAGATCCTTAGGATTCTTCTGAGACTTGTTGTGTGGACTGATGACAGTCTGAACGTGTCTTGCTCTGTCATGCGCCAGCACTCTGACCCATAAAGAAGAGTGGACAGTACACATCTACACTAGTGTCATGGATGGCCATGACGCTATTTTAATTTTGTTATTTGTATGTTAAGTTCTTTAGTGATGCCACCTGGTGAATAGTAGATAAGAACTCTGTCTATTTGTTTTACGCCACTTTACTGAACTTTGTAAACATGACAAACAATAAAGAAACATGTTAAAACTGGTACGTTGTTGTGTTCGCCATTTGCAATACAGTCTGTGCGCAAGTGCGAGTCATAGTCACATAGGGAGCATTTAGTATCTCATTGTTCATATTGTTCTATCTCCCCCCAAGTCTTCATCACTTATTTTAGACTGTAAATAATAGTCTATAGTGAGGGAGACTGTCTCTTAGGTTTCATAGTCTGGCAGCCATTTCGGTAGTTTGATGTTACGGACATATCGTGAGACGCGTGTTGGCGTGGTAGGGGTAGGAATGTTCTCGAGTGTTGGAGCGACATCTGTTGACGCCGTTGGAGCCACTACCGGTGATACAGTTTTCTTGGGGCTCTCCACATTGTCCTTCCATCTTTCAGGAGTTGCGATGGTGTGTTGTGTGATGTGTGTGGGTTCCTTCTGTCGTCGAGGTTGAGGTTGTGAAGTGCGATGTGATGCATGATGCTGAAGGTCCTCATCAATGGTAAGACGTGGTGTAGCAATGCGTACTGGCACGTATTTCCTCAGGAATTTCCTGTTCCGGATTGTTACTCTCCCAGATCCGTCGACTCGGATTACATATTGGTCGAATTGACGTACTTCGATGACCTGGCCCGTTTTGTCCCACTTTGTGGGGTGAGGGCCAGTTTGATTTTGTATTCTCACGAAGTCGCCGATGACGAGGGGTGGTAGTCGTTTCGTATGTTCTGACCAGTGTTCAGCGGCTTTCATGTGTCTGTTTCTCAGGGCCTCTTCTCGAGCAACGAGTGTCTCTCGCCAGGTCTCGTGTGGTTTGTACCTACCGGGTAGTATAGGTATGAAATCCTTGATCGGTCGTCCGAATACACACATCGCTGGGGATAGCTTTGTATCTGGGTCAGGTGTGTTCCGATATTGAAGAATCGCGCGTTGGACCCCATCTGTATCGAGTTCACCATTGGTACCAGTGTTGTTGGTAATGAGGCGTTTGACGGTCTTTACACAGATTTCAGCTCTGCAATTGCTATGCGGGAATGCAACTGATAAAAGTCGGTGGTGTACGCCCCAGGTGTTGAGGAAGAGGCGGGTCGTTGTTGAAGTAAATTCCGGGCCGCCGTCTGATGCTAGTTCATCTGGGATTCCGTAGGTCACGAAAGAGCGGCGTAGGCTGTCAATTAGATCATCTGCACCGCCTGTGGTCCTTTCAATAATAGGCCAGTTTGAGTACCTGTCAACTATGACCAGGTAGCTGATGCCTTTATAGGTGAAAAAGTCTGAGCAGATGCATTGAAACGGGTAATCCGGCAACACTGGGGGTGTTGGTGGAGCGCTGGGCTGCGATGGCGCCATTCTGTTACAGTCGCTACAGTTTGTGAGGATGGCAGCCATGGCTGGGGTTATCCCGGGCCAGAACACGGATGATTCGGCCCTCGCCGTCATGGAAGATATTCCTTGGTGTGCGGAGTGGAGTGCCGATAGGACGTCCTCTCGGAGGCTCGGCGGTATAACAATCCGGTCCTTGTAGATGACTACACCGTCTATTGTGTGAAGGTGCTCACGAAATTGGTGGTAGGCACGGAGTGGTACAGGTAGTTCGTGGCGGAACTTCGGCATGCCGTTTTCGATGATGGACATGAGTAGGTGCATGTTCTCATCACTAGCCGTTTCTTGTCTTGTACGGTCCCATGTGATGGATTGAAGAGACTCGATGTTCTCGTGATCTATGGTGTCCTCGTTCGTGCGGATGCCTTCTAGGAATGCATGTTGGATCATCATGGTAGAAGGCAGGTTCGATGGATCATCATCATCGGGTGTGATGTCATCTTGGAGGTGTAGTTTGTCTGGATGAAGGGTACCCGATGGGTGCCGAGACATGGCATCTGCTGCTTTGTTTTGTACTCCACGGATGTGTACCATGCGAAACCTGTATCTGAGTGTTTTCTCTTTGAGGTTTCTCAGGCGTGCATTTGGTATTTCATCCAGTGACCGATCACCGAGTATATTAAGGAGTGGTTTGTGATCCACTGCCACGATGAGGTCTGCACATCCGAGGACACAGAATCTTACCTTATCGAGAGCGTCGGCCACAGACAGAGCTACGCCTTCGATGGGGGCATATCTAGATTCGGCCGGGTGGGTGAAGCGGCTTCCGACAAGAGTGATTCTCCATCCATCCGGGCAGCAGAATGGCATGCTCTTAGTGCAATGTTTTTGTAACAACCAGAAACCGATCCTATCCTTGGAACAATCTGTGGCAAGGCAAGTCGGCTTATCCTTGTCAAAGATTGTGATACCTTTCTCTATCTCATTAGTGATAATGTCTTTAGATTCCTTGAAGAGTTTGTCTAGTTGGTCGTCCCACACAAATGGGTTATCGGGTTTCAGCAGGTGTCGGAAGGGCTGCATCCGGTCTGCCATGCTGAATGTATACGCCACTTGGTTGACGAGCCCGAACCAGGATCGAACGTCTGTAATGTTTCTGGGGGTGGGGAAGTCGCGAATGGCTTGTAGGTATTTTCCGCAAGGGCGCACACTGTCCAGGGTGATCACAAACCCTGCGAATTCTACTTCTGGTTTACAGAACGTGAACTTGTCTGGGTTCAATGTTATGCCATTTTTGCCACAAACATCTAGCCAGTGGATGGCCTGGAAGAAGCTTTCCTCCATCGTGTCTGCCCGCAGAAGTGTGTCGTCTATGCATTTTGTCTTCTGGGGGATGTCGGCTACGATTTCATCATATCGTCTTGAATATCCGTCACCAGAGGCGATGTACCCCTGTGGAGTTACACAGTATCTATATCGGCCCCATGGCGTTATGAATGTCGTCAGGTGGCGATCGTCCGGGTGAAGTGGCACGCTGTGGTAACCATTCCAGGCATCGAATACCGTATTGAGTTTGCCCTGTGGGACGGAGCGGGCTTGGTGGAATGGTGATTGAGTGTGGTGTGTCTCACGTGTCGCGTGGGTGTTCAGTGGTTGGAAGTCCACCGTGCGGCGGGGCTTGCCCGTCTTCTTTGCACAAACTACCATTCTGTGACACCAAGTGACCGGTGTGCCGACTGGGACTGGCTCGATTACCCCTAACCTCACATCCTGGTCTAGTGCCGCTTTGTCGTCCTTCTGCCAGTGGAGTGGTACGGGGATGGGGTTGTGCGAGGCCACTGGTTCAGCATCTGGGTCCACCATGAGCCTCATTGGGGAGCATTTCATCATGGGGAGGGGCTGATGGTCACATGTATTGAACGTACTCGCCTTATAGTGGTCGATCAAGTACGTCTGTAGTTTCTCTCGGTTGGATTCGGTCGCGGGAAGGGTAGTTTCGTTGGTGGAGGTGGTGGTAGTTGTCGCTTTGGACAGTCACAGGTAGTAGAGATGCCAATAGTATGGGCATGGTGAGTCTCTCCGATTGTTGGGAACGTTTTAAAGAGCCTGCCAAGGGCCACGCATGCTTCACGGCTGAGGAACATCTTGTCAGAGCTGTCAGTTACGTATACGACCTGTCGTGTCTCTAGTCTGTTTTGGTCCTTGTCTCTGCCAGAGAACCGAAGTATGGCTGCTCCGAGGATTCTGATGTCCTTGTTATTCGCGGCGTGCATCTTCATAGAGACGGGGATGAGATTTTCACGTGCTAGGCCGAGGCGGTTGATTGCCCCGATTCCAATGAGGCAACTTTGGCAGCCTGTGTCGGCCATGGCGGATAAGGATAGGGGTCGAGTACGGATTTTCAGTTCAAAACCCAGATCCTTGTAGTCCTCCTCAACCGCACAAATGTCTAGTTTGATGAATGGTTGAGGTTGTGAGGCTTGTTGCGCCCACCTGTCACAGATATTGTTATAGAGGTGATGGTCAAGGATTATGGAACGCCTCCCGCGCTCATGACCAATCTCTGTAGCAGCACATAATGCATCGAATACCGCGCCTTCACACTCACCCGAATCAGTCCTTTGGGGCTTAGCCTTCGATCTCTCCTTGTTGCGACATACTTTTTCCAGGTGATGTTGCAACTTGCAGTACTGGCATGTATGATTGTAGACGGGGCACTCGGTTTTTCTGATGCGGAACGGAGCACTTCTACCATGGCCCTTTTCACCACAGTAGCCGCATAGGCCTAAGTCAGTCATCCTATTTCGGACATCCTTTTGTTTTCCTCGACGGTATGTGCTACTCACCGATCCTGCACCTTGCGAGTTCAGCAGTCTGGATGCTGAGCGCTTGCCAGATTCTTTGGCCTCCACGAATTTTAGCACTTCTTCGAGAGTCATATCCTGATTCTGATCCCCGAGTACATCGAGTTGTATTTCTTGATCAGCTATGCCTCGGGAGAGTACATCTCGAAGTATGGCATCCGTATAGTTGATGTCGGCTGCGCATGAGGGACACTGTGTGACATAATTGCATATGCCCGCTTGGCCTTTTATTCTGGCTCCAAATGATCGGATAGCCTCGTCACGATCTTGTCGCATGTTGTGCAGCGCTGCACGGGCAACCATGGTATTCTCCCTGCGCACCGCCAGCATCTTTATGGCCGTCAAAACATCTTGCTCTGACTTACTGGATAGGCTGCCCCCAGCCGCACGTATGAGGTCTTTTCGGAGCTCGTCACTACAGCATTCCAGCAGTTGGACCATTACATCTCCATCCGTGAGCTTGGTGCCCCTGCGATACTCGTCCCATCGGGTCTCGAAATATGCCCACTCCTCGCTAGATCCGGCCGATGATATAGTTGGTCGTTTTAGTTTCTCTGCTCGAGTAGCCTGGGTAGTGGCGGCGTGAGTAGAAGCTGCATGCGAACTGGCGTGAAGGTTGAGGAGGGCAGCGATGATGGCGCCATCCTCAGCTTCTGCTGTCTCGAATTCACAACCCACGATAGGACACTTCATCTTCATTTTGAAAGATTGTATTGCCCAATTGGCGGTGTGGTAGGTCTATCGTCGATTGGCGTTTCCGGCTCAAATAGTCCTAAGCACACGCTTCCAATGTCAGTGGTGTACAATTAAAGTCACGATGTTTCTTTATAGATAAGAACTCTGCCTATTTGTTTTACGCCACTTTACTGAACTTTGTAAACATGACAAACAATAAAGAAACATGTTCAAACTGGAACGTTGTTGTGTTCGCCATTTGCAATACAGTCTGTGCGCAAGTGCGAGTCATAGTCACATAGGGAGCATTTAGTATGTCATTGTTCATATTGTTCTAAATAGCACTAGCGGGAATTTGATAGAGTGGAAAATCGCACGTGTGGCGAGGATGCCGATAATATGAAATAAGTAGAGAGAGAGAGAGAGAGAGAGTCACATAGGTGAGTGATACATTATGTGTATCATAATTACAACTGCATTAATGCCTGTGACATAATTGTGGATCGATATCGTCACTAATTGGTTGAGATTGTCTATCATGCGATGTTGGCATAACTGGCCCATCGGTTAAGCTCTACATTTGTTTCCAGAATTGTTTAGATGATCCGCATCCGCTAATGGTATTATACTGATTGCTAGTTTTATTTAAGCATATATATCTTGCAGTACAGCTGCATGTCATGATGTACAAATGGTATTAAAATATCAGGGTAAGAGATAATTTCAAATCGTAGTATTGCGGTCACGTGGTTCGGTTACTCGGGTCCTAATTATACGGACATATATTGCCTTTGTTGTTAGGTGCTACTTAGGTCATGGAGCAAAGTTCCAGGTGTTATCTAATTGATGACATACGGTTGTCATGATGCACGAATCATAGACAGTTAACGATGGCATTTGAATGTAAATAATTATACAAGATACCAACTAACGTGTTTGCTGTAGGCCTGGATGTGGGCTCCATCGTGGTCGCTGGTGGTCAGCACCAACTCGCACAATGTTCACTAAAATTACTAGACTTTCAATATGGATTGATGTGAATTGATGTCACATATAGTACAGGTAGTAAACCAGTATTTGTTTTTATAGCCATCAGAGACATCCTCGAGTTATGACTTGTGGATACTATCGCCAGTATTCGACGTACAGTCCTGTGGACAGGCATGTAACATTTAATGTAGTATTGATATATGTAACTAACAGCATGTGCATTATATGTGTCCTAGTAGCCAGACTGACAATTACCTTGAGTGAATGCATGGATTAATAACAGTTTCATTGTGTAGTATGGCATTGCTTTTTAGTTTGTTTTTTGTTTTAGTTTATTGTGAAATGTGAAACCCCAGCGAACAAGAAGCTTAACAGTTGTACTTTTGATAGTACAATAGAGGCATGGTAGTTTGGGAAGATATCTTGGTTCTTGTTAAGATACATACGAGTAATCGTGAACGTTGAAGGTGCTAGTAAAAGAGTGTTTTGTTGTCACAGGCTTATATATTGAGCATGTGTATGTGTATAACACGGATGTCGTATTACTGTGTAGTCTGGTCGCCATTGTGGATTCTTTCTCAATTGAGACGTGTTAAGCATTACCAGCGTTGTTTAGACATGATGACAGGAAGGTGTTTGTATTGTGTGTAATGTTGTTTTAGGTTTCTGGCTGGGTCATGCGTAATAATGTTTACTGTGACATATGTCATTGTTACAGGGTATTTTTGTGCCTGTGTAATAAAGAATTGAATGAGAACAACGTGTCATCCTTTCGGGATCCAACTAGCAATAGAGGGAAACCCATCCTGACATGTGGGTCGAAGCGCCTCGTGACACTAGATATTACTGGTGTAATAGTCTACGTAAAACGGTGTCACTGGCGACGTGTTTTACATTGTTTCTTGGAAGTATGAAAGCATATTAGGAAACATATTATTATATAGTGCTCACTAATATAACCTGTCCGTATTTGGTGGTGAATACATCACCTGGTGTGACTTAAATGTCATGTCCCACTTTGGCGGCAAACATAGGCAGTTGGTTGAGAAGAGGATTGGAAGATGTCTGCTTTTGATGGTCCCTTTTCTCAGCCAGTGGGTTTGTTCTTTTATCCTCTCTTCATCTTATTGAAAGTCCGTCTTAATGATCGACCTCCATTGATCACGATTGTCGGCTTCTGTTTGTACGACTTTTTTGTATACGACCGTCAACCAAATGAGTACCTATACTGCTAGAATAATTTTTTTACAACTAAGTTTACCTTTTTCTGTGACATTTCGACTGCTTGGCGGACACGAGGCATCAAAGAAGGTGTGGATAAGATAAATCGAAACAACGTGAATCGAGATGACGGCCGGTATCGACTCTCACATATTTACTACGATCTCATGAAGTTCCGCCCAGGCCGCAACCAGGGGCACATACCACTGGACACCAGTGAGTGACACCTTTGCGCAGAACTACAGTAAATTTAACCAACCTAACCAAGGGATTTATGCACAATTTATGTTAACTAACTTACCCCCGTGGTGCAACATACCGCAGTCCTACTGGAAAATGATTAAACACTCAATTTTTCATGTGAAAAACTAAATAACTCAAAATAGCTAGTTGTTTATTCTTAAATGTACCGTCAATTTGTAGATCAGAGGCCAATTGTTCATGGAAGTGAATAAGCATAGACAGACGTCGGTGCCTTGGAGGAGATGCGCTTGTAAGTTAGCATATTACTATAAATCATCGAAGTAACGTTATCTTAGTCACCAGATGGCACCATTGAACGTGCACACTCCATGTTTTACGTTAGATGGCAGAACTACATAGAATATACTTTATATCTATAAACAGGCGTGCTTGCTGCAGTAGATGGCGTAAGACCACAATTAGTGTCCGGCCGCCACTACCCTATGGTCTCACCCCGGATAAACACGGAATCATTCTCCTAGCTGTGGGCCTGGGCATGCTACGTTACGTCTGCTTTAGGTATTACGTCTTAGGATGTTCCTCCTCGCATCAGCATTGTGGGG
Organism: Paraescarpia echinospica; assembly: GCA_020002185.1. Taxonomy (NCBI): domain Eukaryota; kingdom Metazoa; phylum Annelida; class Polychaeta; order Sabellida; family Siboglinidae; genus Paraescarpia; species Paraescarpia echinospica. Next base: position 26,174,251 of record CM034532.1, read on the forward strand.
AACTAAGTAGTTTTATCATTTGACCGGGCATAACTGTGGCACTTCTGACACGTTCTCTTAGTATCTTCAGAAATTCACATCTAGCAACATTAACGTTATTAACAAACTGGTTTCACGATCATAATAAGTTTTTTCCCACATTATCAAACACACACACGACTAAAGGGTCACTGGTCTACTTCCGGGTTCATTGTACATGCGAAGGAAGTGTCTGATTTTGAGATGGCATTTGACTGTCAACGCACGATTGTTAACGAACTAGTTGTTAGATCACTTTGGTTCCAGCGGTGCTGTGCAGAGGATCTCCTATTGAGACCACGACCAGGATCACTTGCCACGGTTAGTGAGAAAGTAATAATGTATTTACAACACTAAGCACTTATAGAGATTCCCTTAGACCGGTTACAGTCGGTCTTCTCAGACAGTACATATTTCTCCTCCTTTTCTTCCTTATCCCCTTCTACTCTCCCCCTCCTTCTCGTTATTGTCCCCCTTCTCCCTTTTCTTATTCTTCTTCTTCTTCTCCTTTCCAGTCTACTCCATTCGTCTCCTTCCCTCCTCTCCCTCTCCCCATTCTTCTTCTTCTTCTTCCCTTGATTCCTTGTGGGATGTGATCTCGTCAATTAATTTTTTTTCTCATACAATCATCAGCACTCTCGTGGCTATCAATGACGTCAGACTTCCAATTCATTTGGAAGTCTGACGTCTCAGAGCGTTAGCCGCAATGGCTCATAATTACACAATTTAGGCAAATAAAATTACTCAGAATTTAGTTGGGCGGTTGTTATTTTTATTTTAAGAACCTTAGTGACTGGTAATATATATTTTGTTCTATAAACCTCCGCTGAAATGCAACGACTCTTTGTGTTGGTGTTGCATATATTGGTGAGTTGCCGGATGTGTATTTGCCTTGGATGTTTTGACTGCTATCGGCAACCATCGCCAGACAGCTACAGCCTGATGGTGACACGGTAGTTCTGCGCAATGGTGTCACTCAATGCATGGTGTCCAGTGGTGTGTGCCCCTGGCTGCGGCTTGGGCGGCTCTTCAGAAGATCGTATAGTAAATATGTGAGAGTCGATACCGGCCCTCATCGCTATTCATGTTGTTTGGGTTTATCTTATCCAGACCGCTTCTTTGATGCCTCTTGTCCTCCAAGCAGTCGAATTGTCACAGAAAAATATAAACTTACTTGTAAAAAAAAGTATTACTCTTTTATGGCCGTCAAAACATCTTGCTCTGACTTACTGGATAGGCTGCCCCCTGCCGCACGTATGAGGTCTTTTCGGAGCTCGTCACTACAGCATTCCAGCAGTTGGACCATTACATCTCCATCCGTGAGCTTGGTGCCCCTGCGATACTCGTCCCATCGGGTCTCGAAATATGCCCACTCCTCGCTAGATCCGGCCGATGATATAGTTGGTCGTTTTAGTTTCTCTGCTCGAGTAGCCTGGGTAGTGGCGGCGTGAGTAGAAGCTGCATGCGAACTGGCGTGAAGGTTGAGGAGGGCAGCGATGATGGCGCCATCCTCAGCTTCTGCTATCTCGAATTCACAACCCACGATAGGACACTTCATCTTCATTTTGAAAGATTGTATTGTCCAATTGGCGGTGTGGTAGGTCTATCGTCGATTGGCGTTTCCGGCTCAAATAGTCCTAAGCACACGCTTCCAATGTCAGTGGTGTACAATTAAAGTCACGATGTTTCTTTATAGATAAGAACTCTGTCTATTTGTTTTACGCCACTTTACTGAACTTTGTAAACATGACAAACAATAAAGAAACATGTTCAAACTGGTACGTTGTTGTGTTCGCCATTTGCAATACAGTCTGTGCGCAAGTGCGAGTCATAGTCACATAGGGAGCATTTAGTATGTCATTGTTCATATTGTTCTAAATAGCACTAGCGGGAATTTGATAGAGTGGAAAATCGCACGTGTGGCGAGGATGCCGATAATATGAAATAAGTAGAGAGAGAGAGAGAGAGAGAGAGAGAGAGAGAGAGAGAGAGAGAGAGAGAGAGAGAGAGAGAGAGAGAGAGAGAGAGAGAGAGAGAGAGAGAGAGAGAGTCACATAGGTGAGTGATACATTATGTGTATCATAATTACAACTGCATTAATGCCTGTGACATAATTGTGGATCGATATCGTCACTAATTGGTTGAGATTGTCTATCATGCGATGTTGGCATAACTGGCCCATCGGTTAAGCTCTACATTTGTTTCCAGAATTGTTTAGATGATCCGCATCCGCTAATGGTATTATACTGATTGCTAGTTTTATTTAAGCATATATATCTTGCAGTACAGCTGCATGTCATGATGTACAAATGGTATTAAAATATCAGGGTAAGAGATAATTTCAAATCGTAGTATTGCGGTCACGTGGTTCGGTTACTCGGGTCCTAATTATACGGACATATATTGCCTTTGTTGTTAGGTGCTACTTAGGTCATGGAGCAAAGTTCCAGGTGTTATCTAATTGATGACATACGGTTGTCATGATGCACGAATCATAGACAGTTAACGATGGCATTTGAATGTAAATAATTATACAAGATACCAACTAACGTGTTTGCTGTAGGCCTGGATGTGGGCTCCATCGTGGTCGCTGGTGGTCAGCACCAACTCGCACAATGTTCACTAAAATTACTAGACTTTCAATATGGATTGATGTGAATTGATGTCACATATAGTACAGGTAGTAAACCAGTATTTGTTTTTATAGCCATCAGAGACATCCTCGAGTTATGACTTGTGGATACTATCGCCAGTATTCGACGTACAGTCCTGTGGACAGGCATGTAACATTTAATGTAGTATTGATATATGTAACTAACAGCATGTGCATTATATGTGTCCTAGTAGCCAGACTGACAATTACCTTGAGTGAATGCATGGATTAATAACAGTTTCATTGTGTAGTATGGCATTGCTTTTTAGTTTGTTTTTTGTTTTAGTTTATTGTGAAATGTGAAACCCCAGCGAACAAGAAGCTTAACAGTTGTACTTTTGATAGTACAATAGAGGCATGGTAGTTTGGGAAGATATCTTGGTTCTTGTTAGGATACATACGAGTAATCGTGAACGTTGAAGGTGCTAGTAAAAGAGTGTTTTGTTGTCACAGGCTTATATATTGAGCATGTGTATGTGTATAACACGGATGTCGTATTACTGTGTAGTCTGGTCGCCATTGTGGATTCTTTCTCAATTGAGACGTGTTAAGCATTACCAGTGTTGTTTAGACATGATGACAGGAAGGTGTTTGTATTGTGTGTAATGTTGTTTTAGGTTTCTGGCTGGGTCATGCGTAATAATGTTTACTGTGACATATGTCATTGTTACAGGGTATTTTTGTGCCTGTGTAATAAAGAATTGAATGAGAACAACGTGTCATCCTTTCGGGATCCAACTAGCAATAGAGGGAAACCCATCCTGACATGTGGGTCGAAGCGCCTCGTGACACTAGATATTACTGGTGTACTAGTCTACGTAAAACGGTGTCACTGGCGACGTGTTTTACATTGTTTCTTGGAAGTATGAAAGCATATTAGGAAACATATTATTATATAGTGCTCACTAATATAACCTGTTCGTATTTGGTGGTGAATACATCACCTGGTGTGACTTAAATGTCATGTCCCACTTTGGCGGCAAACATAGGCAGTTGGTTGAGAAGAGGATTGGAAGATGTCTGCTTTTGATGGTCCCTTTTCTCAGACAGTGGGTTTGTTCTTTTATCCTCTCTTCATCTTATTGAAAGTCCGTCTTAATGATCGACCTCCATTGATCACGATTGTCGGCTTCTGTTTGTACGACTTTTTTGTATACGACCGTCAACCAAATGAGTACCTATACTGCTAGAATAATTTTTTTACAACTAAGTTTACCTTTTTCTGTGACATTTCGACTGCTTGGAGGACACGAGGCATCAAAGAAGGTGTGGATAAGATAAATCGAAACAACGTGAATCGAGATGACGGCCGGTATCGACTCTCACATATTTACTACGATCTCATGAAGTTCCGCCCAGGCCGCAACCAGGGGCACATACCACTGGACACCAGTGAGTGACACCTTTGCGCAGAACTACAGTAAATTTAACCAACCTAACCTAGGGATTTATGCACAATTTATGTTAACTAACTTACCCCCGTGGTGCAACATTCCGCAGTCCTACTGGAAAATGATTAAACACTCAATTTTTCATGTGAAAAACTAAATAACTAAAAATAGCTAGTTGTTTATTCTTAAATGTACCGTCAATTTGTAGATCAGAGGCCAATTGTTCAAGGAAGTGAATAAGCATAGACAGACGTCGGTGCCTTGGAGGAGATGCGCTTGTAAGTTAGCATATTACTATAAATCATCGAAGTAACGTTATCTTAGTCACCAGATGGCACCATTGAACGTGCACACTCCATGTTTTACGTTAGATGGCAGAACTACATATAATATACTTTATATCTATAAACAGGCGTGCTTGCTGCAGTAGATGGCGTAAGACCACAATTAGTGTCCGGCCGCCACTACCCTATGGTCTCACCCCGGATAAACACGGAATCATTCTCCTAGCTGTGGGCCTGGGCATGCTACGTTACGTCTGCTTTAGGTATTACGCCTTAGGATGTTCCTCCTCGCATCAGCATTGTGGGGAACTAAGTAGTTTTATCATTTGACCGGGCATAACTGTGGCACTTCCGACACGTTCTCTTAGTATCTTCAGAAATTCACATCTAGCAACATTAACGTTATTAACAAACTGGTTTCACGATCATAATAAGTTTTTTCCCACATTATCAAACACACACACGACTAAAGGGTCACTGGTCTACTTCCGGGTTCATTGTACATGCGAAGGAAGAGTCTGATTTTGAGATGGCATTTGACTGTCAACGCACGATTGTTAACGAACTAGTTGTTAGATCACTTTGGTTCCAGCGGTGCTGTGCAGAGGATCTCCTATTGAGACCACGACCAGGATCACTTGCCACGGTTAGTGAGAAAGTAATAATGTATTTACAACACTAAGCACTTATAGAGATTCCCTTAGACCGGTTACAGTCGGTCTTCTCAGACAGTACATATTTCTCCTCCTTTTCTTCCTTATCCCCTTCTACTCTTCCCCTCCTTCTCGTTATTGTCCCCCTTCTCCCTTTTCTTATTCTTCTTCTTTGTCTTCTTCTTCTTCTCCTTCTTCCCCTTTCCAGTCTACTCCATTCGTCTCCTTCCCTCCTCTCCCTCTCCCCATTCTTCTTCTTCTTCTTCCCTTGATTCCTTGTGGGATGTGATCTCGTCAATTAATTTTTTTTCTCATACAATCATCAGCACTCTCGTGGCTATCAATGACGTCAGACTTCCAATTCATTTGGAAGTCTGACGTCTCAGAGCGTTAGCCGCAATGGCTCATAATTACACAATTTAGGCAAATAAAATTACTCAGAATTTAGTTGGGCGGTTGTTATTTTTATTTTAAGAACCTTAGTGACTGGTAATATATATTTTGTTCTATAAACCTCCGCTGAAATGCAACGACTCTTTGTGTTGGTGTTGCATATATTGGTGAGTTGCCGGATGTGGGTCTACACACTGACTCGTATATGAGTCATTGCTGTAAAGGTTTAAGCATAAGAAACACACCTTTAATAACCTACGCAGTCTATCAAAATGATTCATCTCATGTTTAATTCAATAAAGGTAAACGTATCACGTGGACAGCAGCCCCGTTATATAGTCATGACAGAAAGCTATGTGGCCAATGAACGACATCCCTGCGGCCATTGACCGATACCCTGTTACATAGTCCATGACCGGCAGCCCTGTAACATGGCTCATGACCGACAGTCCTGTTACATGGCCCATGAACGACAGCCGTCTGGCCTATGAACGACAGCCATGTAGCCCTAGAACGACAACATGGTGACCCCTGAACGTCAACCATGTAGTCCTCGAACGACAGCCTTGTGACCCAAAATCGACGGCTTCGTGGCCAAGGGACGACAGGCCACGGGGACATATCTGCGACATGGCTGTTGGTCGATTGTCGTGTACATAACTATTCTCGTGTGTCTATTGTGATGGTCGATAACATCAACATCCCCTAGTCTACTGTAGACGTTATCGTCAGGAACAAAGCTAACCGTCGATCATTGTAAGGTGTAAATGCCTGTGTTGACTCACTGCGGTGGTAACTTAAGTGAAATTTTCTATAAGTAACATCTTTTTTACGATGACAAAAACGCCGACTTAAATTGCCCACGATTGTCGGCTTCTGTTTGTAGGACATAATGGTATACGACCGTCAAATATATTAATACCTATACTGCTAGAGTAATACTTTTTTTACAAGTAAGTTTATATTTTTCTGTGACATTTCGACTGCTTGGAGGACAAGAGGCATCAAAGAAGCGGTCTGGATAAGATAAACCCAAACAACATGAATAGCGATGAGGGCCGGTACCGACTCTCACATATTTACTATACGATCTTCTGAAGAGCCGCCCAAGCCGCAGCCAGGGGCACATACCACTGGACACCATGCATTGAGTGACACCATTGCGCAGAACTACCGTGTCACCATCAGGCTGTAGCTGTCTGGCGATGGTTGCCGATAGCAGTCAAAACATTAAAGGAAAAGGTAAAATGGCTTTGAAATAAATAGTACTCTTCATTTATAGACCGTCAGCTATTTGGTGAACATGGCCGAGCCATCACAGACTTGGCTGGCTTAACAGTGTGCATGTATATGCTGATGCAGGTAGCGCGCTACAGGATCCGTGTGTTCGTTAGGACTTTGTCCTGCCAGGAGATGCCGACGACGCGTCCGAGGCGGCATTCGCACACAAGCACGCACGCACGCACGCACGCACGCACACTACAACAACATAAAAACTATTTACAATGTTTGCACACACTCAATATAATTTGGTAGATTGCATTGTTATCTTTACGATGACATCGAACAAATAAATATTTAAGGGATGTAATTATATTGCACCCTCAAATATTTAAATACACATTTTTAAATACAACTGTAACGGTCACGTCAAACCGTTTATATACGTACTAAATTTGACCATCCTAACCTAGGGATTTATGCACAATTTACGTTAACTAACTTACCCCCCGTGGTGCAACATACCGCAGTGCCACTGGAAAATGATTAAACACTCAATTTTTCATGTGAAAAACTAAATAACTCAACATAACTAGTTGTTTATTCTTAAATGTACCGTCAATTTGTAGATCAGAGGCCAATTGTTCAAGGAAGTGAATAAGCATAGACAGACGTCGGTGCCTTGGAGGAGATGCGCTTGCAATGATTCAAAGTTAGGGGTCAGCACACTGTTGGTTTTCCCATAGGCGACCTTGTTAACGTTTTGTCTGATTATAAGAAAACGTGACCTATAAAATGTCTTACACTTCTCACCTGCTGTTATCATCATCTCATTGACATGCTGATGGATTAAAAAAAAACTGCATACTTCCAGCTCTCGTAAAATGCCTGTATGTGTGACACCCGTCAATATTTACAAATGCCGGCAAGAATTACTCCGCAAACAGGTCACACAGGCAAATTGCTGCCAAATATCCTTCCGCTTATTCAAATCATCAAGAAATCCACCATTTTACAGTCAACACCTTCTACAATCACACATGAAAATCTCCCTACTCAAATACACTTATGTCACAGCATGTGAATTTTGAAAAAAATCATTTCTCAAAAATACACTGCACTTTTCTTCGTGTGCAATGAACAGGAAGTCTAACTAGAACATGACCCCGTTAGCGTATTACTATAAATAATCGAAGTAACGTTATCTTAGTCACCAGATGACACCATTGAACGTACAAACGTAATTCCATGTTTTACGTTAGATGGCAGCACTATATAAAATATACTTTACATCTTTAAACAGGCGTGCTTGTAGCAGTAGATGGCGTAAGACCACTATACAATTATTAGTGTCCGTCCGCCACTACCCTATGGTCTCACCCCAGACAAACACGGAATCGTTCTCTTAGCTACGGGCCTGGGTATGCTACGTTACGTCTGCTTTAGGTAACACGTCTTAGGATGTTCCTTCCCGCATCAGCATTGTGGGGAACTAAGTAGTTTTATCATTTGACCGGGCATAACTGTGGCACTTCTGACACGTTCTCTTAGTGTCTTCAGAAATTCACATCTGGCAACACTAACGTTATTAACAAACTGGTTTCACGATCATAATAAGTTTTCTCCCACATTATCACGCACACACGAGTGAAGGGTCACTGGTCTACTTCCGGGTTCATTGTACATACGAAGGAAGAGTCTAATTTTGAGACGAAGGAAGAGTCTGATTCTGAGACGGAAGTAACATTTCATATAGCATTTGACTGTCAACGCACGATTGTTAACGAACTAGTTGTTAGATCACTTAGGTTCCAACGGTGCTGTGCAGATAATATCCTACTGAGACCACGACCAGGATTACCTGCCACACTTAGTGAGAAACACCCTGGCGTATACCTGCCAACTAACTTTTTTGGTTGAAATCCGGGAGATTCATCACCAGCTTCTCGTGTCGCGCTGTCTCGTCGCGCTCTGTAGGTCTTCTAGATTTTTTTATTTTAAGAACCTTAGTGACTAGTAAATATTGTTCTATAAAACTCCGCTGAAGTGCAACGACTCCTTGTGTTGGCGTTGCATGTATTGGTGAGTTGCCGGATGTAGGTCTACACACAGACTCGTATAGGAGTCGTTGCCGTAAAGGTTTAAACATAAGAAACACACCTTTAATAACCTACGCAGTCTATCAAAATGATTCATCTCATGTTTAATTCAATAAACGTAAATGCATCACATTGACGACAGCCCCCGTTATATGGCCATGACAGAAAGCTCTGTGGCCAATGAACGACAGCCTTGCAGCCATTGACCGATACCCTGTTACATGGCCCATGACCGACCGCTCTGTTGCATGGCCCATGACCGACAGCCCCGTTACATGGCTCATGAATGAGAGTTTTGTTACATGGCCCATGGAATACAAGATTTAACAAGATTTAACAAGAATACAGCCATGTAGCCCACGAACGACAGCCTTGTGACCAAAATCGACAGCTTCGTGGCCAAGGAACGACAGGCCATGCACGGGGACATATCTGCGACATGGCTGTTGGTCGATTGTCGTGTACGTAACTATTCTCGTTTTGCTAGGCACACACCAACCGACTAACGCCGACTTGCGTTGCCAGTCGGCGCAAAAAGCAGTCGGTGCTAAACGCCAATTAGTTCTGCCGACTAGCGCCGACTTCTGCCCGCACACACCAGCCAGCACACACCAACCGACTCACGCTGACCGTCGGTGCTCGGCTTGATCCACTATAAATACGCGTGTTTACTATGGAGTTAACAATGTGTTTCGATACACCTACAATAAACACATGAAACATTTGTAAAAATTAGGCCAAAACGCCTATCAGAAAAACGAAACTTGTTACATAGTAAGTCGGAGCTTCGCCGTCAGCCTTCACGACGATATGGCTGGAGCATTTAGCATATCCTCCAGCAAAGAAACGCATAGCGTCGAGCTATGTTTTATGACAGTACGCAGAACGTTATATTTAGCCGTTTCAGTTAACAGTTATGTTCAAGTGTAATCAGTCGCACCCAACGAATTCCTCAAAAACGTTTTCCACCGCTAGCGCCCGGTGTAGCGGCGCCACCAGAGGTAGCGTTTTTCACAAAACAAAATGGCGATTCCTGCGGAAGCGTGAAACAAACTTACAAAGTCAGGTGGAAATTAGGTTTATTTGTGGCGCCTGTTTTAAGAACAAGCAAAACAAATGATGATGGTCAATGGCTATAGGATAAAAAATAATCTATCACTTTCTGAAACGTTGGTTACGCGCCAGGTCAGTAAAATATGAAATAAAAAAATGCAAGCATGTGGCCCGAAATGATCTGAAAACTCAAAAAAGACGCCGGGCTTAACCTTGACTTGTATCGAGGACTATCACATGATCGCGCTATGATTTCTTATTGGCCAAGTTACCGCCGACCGTCGTGTTATGACAAAAAACCTGCACACACCAGACGACTCGTCATCGGATATGCGCCGACTTGTCACCGGATATCTCCTTATCTAACGCCGATATTCAACATTCGAATCGGCGTTAGTTGGCGCTATAAGGCCGACCGTCGGGCTTAAATTCGGCACACACCAACCGACTGCCGTCGGCCGACGGTTTTTGCGTCGACTAGTCGGTTGGTGTGTGCCGAAAATCGGCTGGTGTGTGCCTAGCATTTGTTTATTGTGATGGTTGATAACATCAACATCCCCTGGTGTATTGTAGACGTTGCTCGTCAGGAACAAAGCTAGCCGCCGATCATTGTAAGATATAAATGCCAGCGTTGACTGTGTCTGGTAACCTGAGTGAATTTTTTATAAGTAACATATTTTTACGACGACAACAACGCCGACTTAAATTGGAACCTAGTCACAGAGAACCGCCTGAATCACCGGTGTGAATTTAAATGAAATGGCGACAGCAGCAGGAACACTTTGAAATGACGACCAGACTTCATACAGATCTCTCAGTATAACGGCAGTTCCTCTTCACAACTTCATAACTCGTAACCAGGTGAACAAGAGTTTTTCGGTTCATTCCAAGCAAAACCCAGGTCAGAATGAGTCAGATAAAACCCCGACTATAAATTACTGAAACACAGATCTATCAATCTCGTCACGTACGCGAGAAACGTTTTGAGCAATATTCTGCCTTATAATACCAATATTTTAAAGATATCTAATACAGGCCTATCGATCGATCAATCGAGTTTTATGTGGTACAAAGTCGTGATTGCTCCATTTAAAGAACAAACAACACCCGTCTGTACTTGCTCAAGCGTATCCTTCGCGTGTATGAAGTTCAGCCCATTGGAAGTATGTTTCTTAACGACGGCAGCGGGTTGTAACGAATGCATAGTCAATGTGTGACGCCGGCGAAACGACACACCAACCGTTGAGCCGAATAACGTTGGCCGCAGCGCGGAATACGTCAGTCGACACGGATGACTGAACATGAAAGGCCCTTAGACGTTGGTTACTTCCGCAATCAGAGCGATCGGTTATAGACACATGAATCCGGGACGGGGCAGGGTCAGTCCGTCGGAACTTCACAACTTTAGGTGTCGAGAGAGGAACAAGCGGCAGGTGAGTTGACTCTGATACTCACCAAGTGTAGACTCATCGAAGTGGGACCCTAGAACCGCGTCCACGTTAATATTACACTGTGGACGTAACCCTGTCAGTGGTGTGTGAAGTAACCGCCCCGTATCAACGTCTACTCTGGCTCGTTCACGGCCGCGCAGCTCTGACAGCTGACGGCGGACGCCCGTCACATTCTTAACTGATTAGTTCTTAGCTGAGTAGTCTTTAACTGGTTAGTTCTCAACTTGTTAGTCCTAGACTGGTAAGTTCTTAGTTGAGCAACGCGGCGTACTTTATTTACTCACCAGGCCAATTAATGTGTTGGTGTGCAGAAGTGGCACACCTGGGTTTGTACACAGACTGATACGCATGTGGTACAATCAGACTAATACACAGACTGGTATACATGTGGTACAACCATACTAGTAAACATACTGATATAGGGGTGATACAACCAGACTAGTACACGGACTGATACAGAGGTGATACGACTAGTACACAGACTGATACACAGATGATACAACCAGACTTGTACACAGACTGATACAGAGGTGATACAACCAGACTAGTAAACCTACTGATACAGAGGTGATACAACCAGACTAGTACATTGACTTAACAGAGGTGATACAACCAGACTTGTACACAGACTGATACAGAGGTGATACAACCAGACTAGTACACGAACTTATACAGAGGTGATACAACCAGACTTGTACACATACTTACACAGAGGCGATACAACCAGACTTGTACACAGACTTATACAGAGGCGATACAACCAGACTTGTACACAGACTGATGCAGAGGTGATACAACCAGACTAGTACACAGGCTGACATCAAGGATGGCACCGTTTGATTGAAATAACATGTTGGCACCGCTTGATCGACAGACAGTCTGGCACTGTGAAGCTGACACACTGGTTGACATTGTCATATTATCTGCCCAACAATTGAGACAGCGCAGAAAGGGGTCACGACGCTATCGTATCGCTTGTTTCGGGTGTAACGTTATACCCGGTACCAGCATTGAGTAACCCCCAGAGACGGAGGCAAAGGCGTGCGTTATCAGGATGGGGACACTCAAAGACATTCGCGTTAACAACTTCAGTAGACATGGTTTAATATATGGTTAGAATAGTAATGTAAATTATGTTAGATTAGTTGATAATAAAAAATAACTACACAGTGCGATTTTGACATTATAATTATATGAACAACTTAACATCGGTGAAATGTTTCAGTGAACGTATGCCAGTCGTTATAATTATTGTCCTCTTTTTGATATCGTGCAACTTATATTTCATTAAACGTTTATACGGATATAACAGCTTAGTGAATTTATTTTTTGGATTAACGTTCCATTGATATAAAACACATCTCTTGTGCCTATTTGTTGGACATAAAATACCTCACACACGTTGAACATATATAACTGTCGCGAGCTCAAATAACTACAGTCTATGCAAACATTTGGCTGAATAGAACAACGCCATTATAAGTATTTAAACATGAGACAAGCACGATAGTGCATGTCATAAAATGACTAACATTCTCGCCAAGCATTGCGTGACTGACGGAGCTGACGTCACTGAAATGGTTGCTAGTAAATACCTGTAATCGTAGCGTATGTCTGTTGTGTATTCACTGAAGCGAGACAACCCCCGCCACAAAGCTGATGTTATCGGCGAGGTCTGGGAGCGTGGGAGATATTACACCAACGTCGTGAGAAAAGGGGTTATAATTAATAGAATAATAGCGTAAGTTTAGTCTTCAAGCCAGGGAACCGCAGTCAGTTACAGCACCTGCGAGACAAGTTACCATTATATGGCGAATACGGATCGTAGCCAACACCTCTGTTTATTTTACCTGTGCAAATTACGTAGGCTGTATGCTGATCTACATATGGATGCACATTATGATACTTATTGAACTTTGACCCTCCGATATGGCACATTCTTAACTGTGAGACTGGCACTTTGACACAGAGATGCGTTCGTTAAACTCTCATTCTAAAGTCCAAGGTAGACATGTTAAGCCAACACATCAAATGGTCGATACTTGTGACGGCACAGCACGGTCCTACACCAATATCCTGCTTGTTACTTTTCATTTTACCTCGAGCAGCTGCGGTTCTTCGGTTCGCACACGAAACGCGCAATCTCGGATGTCATATAAAAACATGTGCGGTCAAGCGTCCACAATGTACGCTGCTCCTGCCGTGTATCCGGTTCATTTATACCGCATGGAAGCAGGGCAAAGTTCCAAACGCGACAGTGCCAACCTCGGCCAAATACCGGTGGCATATTGTATTGAATGCACACATTCCTGCGGACAGCTGCGAGATACACGGAGGCCAAGACTGCAAGGAGAAAGGTGGCGTATGCCATACCACCACTAGGATGTCCAAGAGCAACTGTATTGGACATCATTACGGTGTTCAATTAAGAACTGCAAAGTCAAAGTGTAACAGCAAATACTAATGCCCAGTTAGATAATGTCAATATCTCAAAATACATACCAGATCGACGACACAGACTCAGTGCATTTACATTGTGTTTACTGCCTGATTGATACACGTTACTCTTCGCAATGAATTGTCACAGTATTTAACGTTTTGTGTGATTATAAGAAAACGTGATCTACACAATTTCCTAAACATTGACATGCTCGTCGAGTTTAGTCAAATTCTAATAATTCTAGCTCTCGCAAAATGCCTGTATGTGTGACATCCGTCAATATTTATGAATGGATGCAGGCAGTAATCCGGCTAAAGGGTCAACCAGCCAAATTGCTGCCAAATCCCGTTCCACGTAGTAAAATCAGCTAAAACTACAATACACAATTTTACTGTCAACAGCTTCTACAATCACACCGGTATATCTGACTATTCAATTGCACTTATGTCAGAGCAGGTGAATTTTGTAAAAAAAAAAAATTCTCAAAAATACATTGCACTTTTTTCGAAGCAGGAAGTCCAACTGTGTCATAACCCCTTCAAGACTCACGCGAAACTTTAGTCCAACCGGCTGTCCGGCCCTCGGCCCATATCACCTCGATCAACGACCGTCGTTGCACCGCCAAACTACTTCAGTGATGTCACTGATGATAACATTGTGTAGTCGTAGTAGATCAGTATGTAGAGGAACGTGCAAAAATCGGTCGTTACCATAGAAACATCGCATTTGTCCGTACGTTTGCTCCAGGCAAGAGTCAACTTTATGTGTCCGAAATCCAAAGTCCATCTGATGTAGGCCGTACATAACAAGCGTCTTTTTAATCGATGCATCAGATTGGGTCAAATGGCATACTTGGATGTTGGCTCGCTGCGCGGTCGTCACGTGCCTGTACAATACAACTGTATAGCTAATAGTAGTGATGGAAATAAATTAATGGGTTGTCTTCTCGCATATATTGTGGCATGGCTGAATAATTTACAGAGAATCCGGACTGGTGATGGAATGAACAGTCTTCCAGTAAAATGTGTAAAGCGATTTGAACGAACGGTCTTATGGACTATTATAATTTACTTGTTGCATCTTGTTCTAGCAAATCTATTGAAGATAAACAATACGCACGCACGCACGCACACACGCACGCACGCACGCACACACGCACGCACGCACACGCAGACACATCACTGATCAATGTGGATGTTCTCCATCAGAAAAGTTTACCAACCTGATGTCCGCCATTTCGCGATAGTAGTTAACCAACGATACCTTACATCTCTCGTTGTTTCTTCCAGATATGAAGACGTGTCTCGCAGTGGCTCTTGGGTTCTTGTCAGTGGTTGTGAGTATCCTCTTCAACAATGTTGTCTATGTAACAATAGTTATTTATTTAGTTTTGTGAACGTAATGACAATGAAGCGAGGGAGAAGACTTTAGGTTGATTGTTTGAATATTGGCTACACGAATTGGCAGTTGTCAGGTCTTTGCAATAGAGTTAAATGCTACGACAAACGTTAAAGGTGACATAAATATTAATGTTCTATATTATACACTACCGGCTGAGAAGCATAAAACTGCTGGTGTGCATAGTACATACACGGTGAATGAGAACATAAATGTAATTATAAACCAATACATGGTATGGGTGAACTCATAGAACATTTAATCCAAGAATACCACGTGTTCAATAAGCAATGCCTTAATGACAGATTAAATGTCTCCCTCTCTTTACAAGATCTATGAGTGACTAAAACTAAGCAACTATCTAATACTAAAAACGTTAAAGGTGACATAAACATAAATTTTCTATTTTAACCACATAAATAACATACTAACATGATGCTATTTATACAGGTGTAATACCCGACAGGTTCCTTCGTTAATATATACACGCAGTTTAAAGTGTAAAAATCAGCCTATCTGACCGATTTCCGAATGAAATTCCGAATGAAATAGTGTGCCAGATTGCTGCTTGGAAAAGTACTGTGACATAATATGTGCCATAGCCCAAATCTGTCTCACCACTAGAAACATGGAAAACACGGAAGACACGGCGTAAGATTCTTGTGATTGGGATTTGGAGAGTTGTGTCGCAAATGTGAGGACTTGTAGGACTGTTGCCGCATACAGCCATGAACCATTGGCAATAGACGTCACTCAGGAAAGTTTATGACATGTACGATGATGACGACGATGTAAAAAGGAACATTTTGAGACTGTCTTTGTCGCCAATACAACGTCTATACGTATAACTGTATTAATATGATGCGCGCAGCTGACAGAATTGTGCAAGCCAGCCATTCACTGATTCAGTGATTTCACTGACACTGTCGCTGTCAATGTCATTGAGTGATTCAGAGATTTCAGTTACTTCCGACGACAAAGCGGCTCAATTTGTGAAAATACTAAATAATTTGGTTGGGCTGCTGCGATGGTGCCAACCAGAGATGATAAGGCGACCCCATGTTCGGTAAAAGGAACCTATATTCATTACAATAGCCGCAATGCAACGTGTATTGACAAGCGGGACAGACACGCTCGAGTCGACATTTCGCCGCTGACAGCTTCGGGAGCAGGCATTGCTTTTGTCCGACTGTTATTTGTGTATGTTCATAATCCGTGGTACACTTGTGAAATATCCAATCTCTGTGCAATTAGTCACACCAGTTTGATCATGAGTGGCTATATCTTTCAAAATAGGTTCGTAAATGTGCTAGTGTGTTTACATGTAACATTTTAATGTGACGATTTACGTAACAAATCCAAAATATACATGATGTCAGTGCAGTTACAATTGTTCAAGAACATTTCTCAAAAGACCCACACCACGATTTTGCATACCACCTGTACATCATAATGTATGATGGAACAGAATTAGAGGTAATTTCAAATGTTTGTTGACTTACTTGACTATAATATTATTTATACAATTGTGTAAACACAACAGCTTTTTACTCTACAAACTACAATATATATATATATATATATTATAATAATTCTCCTAGTTAAACAAAACATTTTTTAAACAAAAAGGTGAACATCCTGCATCAAAAGAAAGCTAATTATAAAATACTAACATCACTTGCTACTTTTATTTGACAGTTGATTTTTATTGTAAATGTGTTTCAAAATTAGATGTAGGGTATATATATAATCACAGGAGAATAGTTATAGTATATATATTCATGATTGTCAGTAGTATTGTATAATGTTTAGTAAATGTAATGTGTTTCTAACGAATGAGTTTAAGCTAGAATATTGAGAAACACAACTGAATTTTTTATTCTTGCAGTCCAATTAAGTGTGAGGAAGCATTCTTATTTGCGTGATTTTATGAAAACAAAATTTTTAAAATATATTTTTGGACTACTATCTTATTTTATATATATTATATAGCATTTGTTTCAACATATTCTTGTCACCTTAAACGGTAGTTATATCTGTGGTATATCTACTGATAAAACTATGTTATTGAGACGAAAACAATGCAGTAATCTATACGAGCATAGTACATTATAAGAGTGCAAACCTTTGTTAAATGCCTCAGTATTTGGATCTTCGATATTTATCACTTCTAGACATGAAATGTGTTTGTTACGTTACGTCCTATGTTACACAATCACATATTGTAGCTGTTGTAAAAAAATTGAATATATAGATTACCTACTTGAAACGACTTATCTAGAGGACAATGTCTTCAAGACGCTGTTTCATCCGACACAAAAAGTTTAGCTTTTGACTTACACTAAGATCATTACAGTGAGCGAAAATTCAATCGTTTTGTTTGATTTTTTTGGTGTATATTATATGTGTTATTTTTTCATACAATTCGATATTATCTGGTAAAGTTGACATACATTTAACTGTTGTGCAAAAATCCTCCAAAACCAAGATGGATGCCACGTTTAGACTTGAGAGTTGAAGTGCAATATATTTGTAACCTGTTTCAACGGGAGATTTAAGTTTGACTTATAAGCGTTCTTCCTATCACCTCACATAACACACAGGCTATCAGGAAGTTTTTATTTCAATTAGGGAGTAGCAACGCCACTTCCGTCGAATGATTACACAAACAGCGGAATGGGCTGTGCTTTCATAAACGCGATCAATGTTTGTGTTTTGGATAATTATAGTCACAACTCACACGGAAAATAATGTCCGCGACGGCAATATTAATAATACTATTGTTATCTGCTTTCGTTTTAGATTGCAGTCGACGGTTTCGTGTGGGGTAAGTATGGGTTGTGTATATGATTTCTTCGTGGAAGCAAAATGCAATGTTGGAAATCAATATCATGACGTTATCAAAGGCTAACATAATGAGAAAGCACAATTTAGATAATCGAATAACGACAGGAAAGATCCATGGAAAAGAGGCAGAGGACATCAGCGAATAAAACTACTTGGTAGTCGGGCGACTTTCTAAAAATCAAATGGCACGACGAAGTCGCCAACATTGAACTCATGAACGGGTCAAACGAAACATTCATAAAAAAGAAATCCCCCTAAAAATGAACATGGATAGGATACATACTACAGACGGTGCATCTGATAAGTAAGAACGTCTCAATCTGGGCTTTACAACTGCGAATTCGCTGGAAGTACTTACATGTGTTGAATTAAAGAGTAACCACCCGTATGTCCACAGAATGTTCAAAAGTAGGAGATTGGTATCGCGACCCGTTCAACGAATGCGCATATTACGAGTGCGACGGAAAGGTCAAGTTCAAGCGGCAATGTGGCAAGGGAACCTCATTGCCCACAAACTACGTGGACGGCAGCGGTGATCCTCCCTGTTCAGTCATCAACACCGAAGATTGCGGTAAGGATATATCGAGCCCTTCCCAACACTAATGCTCAGTCTTTTCTTTCCTTTCTGTCCACTCCCATTATCCCGTTATGCTTTCCTTCCTCTGCCACGTTTGCTTCGCTTCTCATTCGCACTACGTCTTCTATCACACCCTTCTCTCTCCCACCTATGAGCGTTTCTCTCTCTCTCTCTCTCTCTCTCTCTCTCTCTCTCTCTCTCTCTCTCTCTTTCTCTGTCTGTATGTCTGTCTGGCTGGCTCTGTCTGTACATCTGTACACGTTTCTCTCCCTTTCTACCTGTCTCCCTGGGCTCCCTGTTGTCTTGCCTTTTTATCTGTCTGCCTGTCTGCCTGTCTGGCTATGTGCCAGTCTGCCTGTCTGCCTGTCTGCCTGTCTGCCTGTCTGCCTGTCTGCCTGTCAGCATGTGTGCCCATCTGCCTGTCTGTCTGTCTGTCTGACTGTCTGTCTGTCTGTCTGTCTGTCTGTCTGTCTGTCTCTCTCTCTCTCTCTCTCTCTCTCTCTCTCTCTCTCTCTCTCTCTCTCTCTCTCTCTCTCTCTCTCTCTCTCTCTCTCTCTCTCTCTCTCTCTCTCTCCCCAGCTCTCTCTGATGCATCATACATTTACTGTCTATCATTCCTCTTCGTACCATATTTCCTGTGTCACACATGTCTCGTGCCACAGACAACAATCGTAATTGAAACCGGAATACAGGATTTTAAATCAGTGTAGTATTTGATTCTTACAGCACCGTGCAAGTTCCCGGTAGATATACGAAGTCCAGCTCGTTGGTGGTATCGGCGGGAAAACAACAAAGACGTCGTAGTGACATTCGACAACTACAGGATATCGTACGCGCTGGCTTCAGCCCCGATCCCAGCAACACGTAAGGACATATCACTCACTATACGTTCTGTATTGTCCCGTACTGTTACAAAATTACTAATACAATTGGCAGTGAATTCTACTCTTATCACGATACTCCCACTGTTTGTCTATTTTGGTAATTAATTTCCCACTCTGTGCTCCTAAACTGCCAACAAACGAATTAACAATGTAGGGATTGCATAAGAAATAAAACATGTTGTTGCACGACAGTAGTGGTATTGGTGTTATAATCTGGTGCTTGTGACTTGATGTTTGCAATACAATTGATCTTTTAATGGGAATCTCCAAATCAAATACAAATATTCCAGCGTTTATGTTGAAGCCGGATTATGTTACGGAAATGTTTGATAATGTTAAGTTACCAGTCGGAATCTGTCGTTGTGTTCAACGGAGCTCTTGACACCTTCACGAAGACTTCATCAGCTTTCTTGTGTGTTTCTCTCGATTGTCAAGTGACGCCATTGATATTTGTCACATGACTAAGTGTGTCTGGTTAGACTGCGCATGTTTGCAATATACAATGTGCTGTAAGACTATTGGGCCTGCAAAAGGGATCCTGCATATATCAGAAGGTTATATACATATCAAGTCATGGCTAGGTACAGCATCGCCTGAATACGATTTAGCCGACACGCCGTCTATAGATATTGATTCTATTTGGATGTTGCGGTCAGTGTTCTAGGTTGGATCTGATCACTTGTAGTCTGACTGACTAACTAACCGACGTATCTGTTTTGTCCCGTGTCTCTGTCTTAGATGTTGGCCAACGTGTACACGTAGTGTTATATGCTTTGGAGCTATGCTGCATTTCTGTAATGTCCGGTCGTAGGCACTGAGACGTGCACGGGCCACCTCGACCAGAACGGCAATGTGTACTACACCCGGTCCACGACACTCGATGGAAAGACAGAGGCCTGCGTGGAACAAACGGATGTCCAGCTAAATCACCTCATCTTCCGGAAGACAAAGGAAGGAGGTTAGTGCTGGCTCTAAATCCCAACACACATTGATAACATCGGACAATTAAAACTCCACTCGAGTAACAATTCTAATGATCAAATACATAATATGGCAACCAGGAACATATAACTTAATATACTTTAAAGAAATATTAATTGAATAGGATGCCTTATATGCAACTGATGGTCATGAATATTGCAAGAGAGATCGCATGTCTCATTTTCAAATTGTATTTCAACACAGTGAAGTTCTACACGAGCGAGGTCTCAAAAACACATTTCTACACAATATTTTCCTGTCATTGTATATATATATATATAAAGTGTATATCAGTATACGAAATTTACATATATATATACATATATATATATATATATATATATTATATTTGAACTGTCCGTGATTATGATGTGTGCCTTCAGTGTCATAAATTGGCAGTCAATGGTAAAATATTTTATTCTTGGCTGGCTACGGTTGAAAATATTCATATATTTATAGAGGTGCCTACTTCTGAGCTCTTGTTCACCATCCCCGATGATGAGTGATGTGCATGTTAGTCATAGTTGATGACCATGTTAGTCATAGTTAATAACCATGTTAGTCATAGTTGATAACCATGTTAGTCATAGTTGATAACCATGTTAGTCATAGTTGATAACCATGTTAGTCATAGTTGATGACTATGTTAGTCATAGTTGATAACCATGTTAGTCATAGTTGATAACCATCTTAGTCATAGTTGATAACCATGTTAGTCATAGTTGATAACCATGTTAGTCATAGTTGATAACCATGTTAGTCATAGTTGATGACCATGTTAGTCATAGTTGATAACCATGTTAGTCATAGTTGATAACCATGTTAGTCATAGTTGATAACCATCTTAGTCATAGTTGATAACCATGTTAGTCATAGTTGATAACCATGTTAGTCATAGTTGATAACCATGTTAGTCATAGTTGATAACCATGTTAGTCATAGTTGATAACCATGTTAGTCATAGTTGATAACCATCTTAGTCATAGTTGATAACCATGTTAGTCATAGTTGATAACCATGTTAGTCATAGTTGATAACCATGTTAGTCATAGTTGATAACCATGTTAGTCATAGTTGATAACCATGTTAGTCATAGTTGATAACCATGTTAGTCATAGTTGATAACCATGTTAGTCATAGTTGATGACCATGTTAGTCATAGTTGATAACCATGTTAGTCATAGTTGATAACCATGTTAGTCATAGTTGATGACCATGTTAGTCATAGTTGATAACCATGTTAGTCATAGTTGATAACCATGTTAGTCATAGTTGATAACCATGTTAGTCATAGTTGATGACCATGTTAGTCATAGTTGATGACCATGTTAGTCATAGTTGATAACCATGTTAGTCATAGTTGATAACCATGTTAGTCATAGTTGATAACCATGTTAGTCATAGTTGATAACCATGTTAGTCATAGTTGATAACCATGTTAGTCATAGTTGATGACCATGTTAGTCATAGTTGATAACCATGTTAGTCATAGTTGATAACCATGTTAGTCATAATTGATAACCATGTTAGTCATAGTTGATAACCATGTTGCGCATGTATTCTGTCTCAGTATCCGACAAAGCGACGGCGCGAGACTGTTTGAATACAATTCTTCCGACCGGACATTCCTACGACATCTTCGTGAAACGTAAGAAAAGCTATTACAATAAATGCCTAGTCTATAAGTTACGTGACACGTGGCTGACATAGCACCAGCCACCGAAATCTGCATGGTTCCGCATTCTTTGACAGAACCAGGTTATATAATAAATAATACATATTTTAAAATGTTAATGTATGTAAACTAGCCGGCGCTGTTGACGCCAACTGTTCTTACAAAATATACAAATAGCCATACTTTTCATATTTCAATTATTACTATACTAAGTATATCGTGTACTGTTAGTATAACAACAATGTCTCTTACTGTCTCGTGTAGATCCGCTGGCAACAAATCTCGTCGGCAAGTCGTGTCCTCTGACCAACGGTCAGTACTACACGACCTACTCTGCCGGACCGGGCGAGCAGGACAAGTGTCTGGGGGACGCCAATTCTGTCGCAGTCGTCAAAGGAGACACGATCGCCTTCGACACGTGTGGCACAGGCGACACACAAAGTACGCTTCTGACAATTGTTTTACAATTTGACACGCATTGCAATATATGATAATAATAATAACCTTCCATTGCGCCTATGTCCTCATGAACCCTAGCTCAGAGGAACAAAAATGGCGGCGGTTGGCAGATGATGAATTATGAAGCGTAGAATCTTCGGTGATGTGTTTAGTTTCAAAATTTACAACAATAATTATTGTAAATATTAGCAACGTTGATGGCGAACACAAGAACCTATGACGTTTACAACGTTACATTTAGAGGTGCACAATTAAATCAAATACACAGTCATTACAAAAGTAAACAGCAATGAAATGAGACCCATTAAAAGTTAGATATGTAAAGAGAATGGAGAGGTATTTCTCAATAGATACGCGCCACGTACGAAGACAACTAATTTAGTTAACATGAAATACTATTATCTCCAAACTGCCGTACTATCGGTGTGAGTCGTCACGGAACATACTTATATTTTGTTTAACGTGATTTAAATGAGGGAAATGGTAGAAATATGTCTCCTTTTGTTGTGTTGCTCTCACGGAACCACTGCCACTGTAAGTGGAAGTTGACAACATATCACCGTTTGTGTCAGTACGTGATTGCAACACATTTATACACCCAAAGCAAACACCGAGATAGCAAAGTGGACTGGAAAGTCTTTGACTTATGGAGGCTGCAACCGTTTGTCTACGTTTGTCTAATATTGCCATATGTTTTTTTTCTTCAAAATGTTTTAACTGAGAATCAGCATGTTGCTTAGCCTTGTGCGAGTATAATATAAACCCCGTGTTGTTGCGTTTACGCCAGAAAATCCTTACAAGGCGAAGTTGACTTGTCTCGACACATTCACTCCCGGCGATGTGTGGAATGAAGGAGGCAGTTCCAACGGCAACATCCTTCTACTGGCGAACGAAGCTCGAGACAGATTCTACTGCGCCGTTAGTACTTCTTCTGCTTCGAGCGCCATTACAATATTGCCTACTCCATATACTGAATGTACCATTCATACGACACAAATCACCATTCTTTCTGAAACAGTAATTACCATGATAGGACATTGTTTTGTAGAGATACCACGTCGACGGCAAAACGATGCTCTTATCTCTGGACGTGACCCCGGACATGACGAGGCTGACCTGTCGCACAGGAGTCGACTACCTCCGCTCTGGCGACGACAGTATGGGTCAGTTCAGGGCGTTTCGCATCTCCGACACCCTCTTGACAACAACAACGACAACGACAACAACGACAACTACCACCCCGACTACTACGACACCTCCACCAACCACTGCAACAACAACAGCTACCACTACAAGAACAACTAGAACCAAACCAACAACGACAACAGCAGCTACCACTAAAGCGCCAACTAGTACCACAACAGCAGCAGCAGCAGCAGCAGCAACAACAACTACAAATAAAGCGCCAGCCACTTCCACAACAACAACGCCTGCCACTAAAACACCAACCACCATCACTACAACAACAACAAAAACAACACCAACCACCACCACTGCCACAACAACAACAACACCAACCACCACTACTGCCACAACAACAACAACACCAACCACCACCACTGCCACAACAACAACACCAACCACCACCACTGCCACAACAACAACAACACCAACCACCACCACTGCCACAACAACAACAACAACAACACCAACCACCACCACTGCCACAACAACAACAACTACAAGAAAAACATCAACGCCAAAGATGGGCGAAGCTCTCGCGTCACTTCAGAATGACGTAATTATGCACGTCGAGTTTGGGTTTGCGCGTAGATACGACATCTATGTCCGCGATGACGTGTCACTATTCGCTGACGTCATGCGTTCACAGACGGCAGAGAAGATGGGTGTCAGCGTGAAACGAATCAAGGGTGTCGAGGTCTACAAGGGTACGTCGTAACTGTCAGCATAGCTCGATAACCTTCAAACACCCGAAGTGTAGTACACATGTCACGCAGTAATATAAATACAAGGAATGTTTTTAAAGCAACTATAATTGTGTCATTAAAGGTCGGAAGAGAATAATATGTAACAAAACACTGACAAGATTATCCAAATAGAGAAACAAATCCATATGGCAAGTGGACAAAGACACACTTGGCTTATGGATTTGCCGTCTACCTATCAGTCTGTTTGTCTGCTTGCCTATCTGTCTGTCTGTCTGTCGGTCTATCTCGATCGATCGATCCATCCGTCCGTCCGTCCGTCAGCCCGCCCTTCCGCCCTTCCGCCCTTCAGCCCGCTCTTCCCCCTTCCGCCCGCCAGCCCGTCCATCCACCCAGAGGGTGATGACATTCACACGCATTCTTGAGAACACATTGTCTAAAACGTGTGATACTATTGTAGGCAGCATCATCGTGCGGTTCACCATTCTTCCATCCGCTGGCGTTGGTGTCTCATCGGCTGTAGCTGTTGCCAAATTCAAGTCACTGGTTGAGTCGAGTCAACTCGTGATGACAGCGCCGGGAGGCTCGACGATCACGGCCACGCCCATCTGGTTCCATTGGTGGACAGGTGAAGTCACATTAAGTGTGAACTGGTAGATAAAAAAACAGAGTCACCACGTAAAGTCGCTATCATCGTACACAATCAGTCATTGCGTGTAGGCGTAGGTTGGCAATGCATTAACAGTACCGTCAACGCTTTAATCTTAAGCTAAGTACGCGTTTGATCAAATACAAACCCACAAACCGAAGCATTGTTATTGACCCGTCAATGTGCATATACTAGAGGCACCGCCATGTTCAAGTCACTTCGCAAACAATAGGATTGTTCACTCTTATTTTTTTATTTTTTTATATATATTTAAATAACCTTCGTTGTTAAATAAAATGCACCCGAAAATATATGCAGCCCAGTAACCCAGTGTATTGTATTTTCAGTTGTGTATAAACGAACAGCATATTACTTGTAGATATGCATACCTGAAATTGTTGCATATGATATACAAGTTATTGTGTAACGGCAACGTTGTGCTTTAAGACACATTGTCTGTAAGATGCCTTGCACTTGATTCAAAGTTAAACCCATGAATCAAATGTTTCAGCGGAACGAGACTGCCCTAAAGGACCGTGCGAGAACGGCGGCCACTGCGTCATATACGACTGGCAGATGATGTGTCTGTGTACGCAAGGCTTCAGCGGAACTTACTGCAACGTCTCAACTCTGCACCTGTCACCGGAAAATGCGCGCGCAATCACGATCTTCATCGGCGTCCTTTCCGGTTCGATCCTCCTCATCACATTGCTCGCTGTCGCCATCTGCCGGTAGAGTACATTGTTTGTCGCTAAGCCATCTTAAATAGCAACGAGAACCAGTTTGATGAAGTTTTCTTTCTACATTTCACGACAATTCTCATATTCACGTTTTCTTTCCACGTTTCACGACAATTTTCATATTCACGTTTGACGTGAGGTGGCAGTTATTCATTGGATACTGTAATGTCACTTACATGTTGCAGTCGTATTTGAATAACGTGACACGGCGCTCCATCCCTGTCACGTACACTAGCGTTACTATCCAGATTTATCTTGTGTTTAGTCTTCTGACGACATGCCCAATGTCACGTACATTGGTGGCATGAATCTTGTGACTAAATATCGTACAGACGCTACACACTTTCCAAACATAACCAATTTAATTGCAGATAAAATGCAGCCAGATCGTCACCTTTGTGATAAACACTTAATAATGCCTGCCTTTCATACCAACTGTATCTTGTTATCCACAGAACTCGCACAGACGACTATTCGACGCGATATAAACAGTCAGCCGACGACCCATTCCCCGAAGAAATGTATCATTATAAAGGGAACGATTATGTCGACGTGCATCCAATTACGGAATATACTGGAAACGGCAAAAGTACAACAACCAAGCCGCCTCCATCGCCCGACACTCCTGTCTACCAACAGTCTTCGAAGGTGGTGCCTAGGGCTAACGGGGCTACGGTTATCAGTGTCGCAGCCATTTCGGCGCATACTGCAAACGAATATTCACGCGCCGATCTCACAATTGAGACTCTGCAAAGCGGCTCAACAGTGATAGAAATCCCGTACGAACCAACAGTTCCCCAGACAACAGAGTACAAAGTCGATATCGCCATTACGGAAGCGGAACAAAAAACAGCCGAGGAGTATCCGACACCAGAGGAAAAAGAAGATGACAGTGACTACGAAACACCCGGTGACAATGTTGCCGATGACAACCAGACACCAGAAGACAACGTTGACGGGGACAACCAGACACTAGAAGACAATGTTGACGAAGACATTCAGGAACCAGAAGACAATGCTAACGATGATGACCAGACACCAGAAGACAATGCTGACGGTGACAACCAGGAACCAGAAGACAATACTGACGATGATAGCCAGACACCAGAAGACAATGCTGACGATGACAACCAAGAACCAGAAGACAATGCTGACGATGACAACCAGACACCAGAAGACAATGCTGACGATGACAACCAGACATCAGAAGACAGTTCTGACAGTGACAACCAAACACCAGAAGACAATGCTGACGACGACAACCAAACACCAAAGGATAATGTTGACGATAACTAAACAGCTGACGATAACACGTATGTATCACAGGACACAGAAGATTATGTAATGATCTTTTGTTAAAGGACAAAGACACAACAGACGATTCAATAATTCTTGTAAAATAATGTATCCTGCATATATGACACGAAATTATTACGATCAAAAATAGTTGGAAAACATCTACGCCAACAGCCCTGGTAAACTGAATTTTTTGGTACAGACACTGTTATCGTATAAATGATGCGAACAATGTTAGTCAATATGCAGGCACTGGAATTAAGGCAAACTGTCGATTACGGCATGGACCATTCGCAGTTCACCTTGCAGCAATAACGAATGGCTGTTTACTCTAATCACTGCTAAGACGTGTAAGATATTGTAGTTGATACCAATGGCCAATCTTTGTCAAATGACGCCGATTGCAAAAACAGCAGTAGGCCTTCTTATGCAGCACTGCTTGAATATCAGCTTTACCATGCTTTTGGGGGTAATCCTTGATGATAACTGGGATGTTCAGCTATATATAATCATGTCTAATAATGGCGATATAGAGATAGGTACCTAATAGAAATGCACAATATACCATTGCTCATAATCAAAACTGATATTAATTAGATATTGGTGAGTATAGTCATAGCTAATATATTGTAACATAATGTAACCGTGTAGTTAGTTATTTGTATGATATTGTTGACTGTAACTATTGCTAATACCATAAACAAAATAAATCTTACTATGCCAATTACTAAACCTTGTTTGGTTTATATGTACGTAGGAAATGTTACAGTTTCTGCCTGCACAGAGAATATAACGAATGTTCCTAGACATGTCTGATCTACGAAAGCACATTGGAGAAAGTACCATCTGTCAGAACTATGCTCTGTCAGAGTTTAGGGATAACGTGTTTATATACTACAGTCAATATAAAACGGCAGTTTCTTTCTTCTTTAGGAGCATTGAACATGACTGTGCACTCAAAATGCCGCTATTTGGATGACGTAAAAACTAAACGTCAACCATTGTATATATGTTGTCGATTGTTTTACGGATTGTTTATATTTGTATGTATAATTTATACTATTCCAAATCATTTTCCGAAAATATCTACCTACCTACCATCAATATCGTCTACTTAGATTTTCAAAAAGCTTTTGACAAAGTACCACATCAAAGATTACTGCTTAAACTAAATGCCCATGGCATAGGAAATGGTATAATAAACTGGATAGAAAAATGGCTGATTGACAGAAGACAACGTTGATGGGGAAGCTTCACACTGGAAATCGGTATTGAGTGGGGTACCACAGGGATCAGTACTAGGACGTATAATATTCTTAATGTATATCAACGATTTGGATGATGAAATAACAAGCAAGGTGTTGAAATTTGCGGATGATACAGTGTTTAGAAGGATTAAAAATGATGGAGATAGACAACATTTACAAGATGATCTTAACAAGTTGATCAAATGGTCTGAAAAGTGGCAAATGCTGTTCAATTTTGGGAAATGTAAATGCCTCAAAGCAAGACATGGGAACGAAGAGGTAGAATATAAAATGTGGGGTACTGTAAAAGTACTACTGTAAAAGAAAAGGACTTAGGGTTAACCATTAGTGCTGATATGAAGGTTTCAGAGCAGTGCGGAATTGCAGCTTCAAAGAGAAATCAAATCCTTGGATTAATTAGGCGAAACATAACGTATAAGGAAAAAGAGCTAATAATACCGCTGTACAAAACAATAGTTAGGCCTCATTTAGAATATTATATTCAAGCGTGGAGGCCATATCGCAGGAAGGACATAGATATGCTAGAAAGAGTACAGAGGAGAGCAACTAAAATGATACCAAAAGTGACGGATCTTAGTTAAGAAATACGCCTAAAAATGCGGCTTAACAACACTAGAGACCAGGAGATTGAGAGGAGATCAGATAGAAGTATTTAAAATAATGAATGGTTATGAAAATATTGATAGAAATATTTTTTTTCAGTTAAGAAAGATAGAAGGATTAGAGGACATGAAGTCACATTAGCAAAGGAGCAGTGTAGATTTGATATAAGGAAGTTCTTATTCTCACAAAGGACTGTAAATTAATGGAACAGATTATCTGCTGATTGTGTGGGTGCTAGTAGCGTGAATATGTTTTAAAATAAAATCGACACATACCTCAGAAGGGCGGGATACACATAGATAAAAGGGTCGGACTCTCGATAAGCCAAAGGGCTTCCTTGTCCACCTGCCACCTAGAGTTAATTCTCTGGGTGGCAATCTTGTTAAATCTTGTTAAACATAGTCAATCTCGTTGTAGTTGGACTTAGTTTCACAGTCAACACAAGACACCTACACAATATGGCTGTACATCTCAAGGCTTGTCTTACATCAACTTCTCACTCGTAGAACGCAAACTACACCGGTACCTTAACCCGCCAATAGGAGCCGGGGGCACTGTTGGTGCCTACACCAATGACAGCACACGTGACATATCAACGTGGATTTCCATTTAAGAGTTTTTACACTGAAGCGTTTTGGAGCCTGCATACGGGCACACGTCATTACGTCTCGTCGCTCGCTGGACTGGTCATTATAGACATTTCCTTGGATTGCACTTTGAAGTTGAGCTGGTTCCCGGAATCACGGATTGACGACATCAAGTGGGACGAAGCAGAAACGATTCAGCGTACATCCATTGCGTGGGTTAAATGACAGGAGAAGTTTAGTCATCTACCGTCCCTGACTTGCGAAGATGCACTGAAAAATAAATTTGAAAGCAGATGTTTTTTACCGGAAAAGGTATTGTCGAAACAGTCACAAATTTCTAAGTTAAAGACATTCGCAGACAAAGACGTAATGACGCGAGAGTGTGGCGTTTTAAACTGGTTCGAAACCACACATTGTATAAGCAAATGTTTCAAAAACAGTGCTGTTCCAAGATTGGTTGTATCATATATAACTCACATTTAATACACCTGCCATAGTTAAGTCCACCATTTCTGTGCATTCGTATATGTATATTACTAATGTAACATGGCAATAACCACTCAAACAATATTCTGACTTGTTAGTTTTCAGATCAGCGACTCAGATATGCATTTTAATATTTTCACACAGCGTATTCGGTTGGCGTGCGGCTTGCATGGGAGGGGTTCAAGGGGGTGGCAGTTACTCTCAGTCAGAGACAGGATCAGGAGGACATTAATCAACTCGAGGCGTACGTGTTTGCCTTGACCGCCTTAAACATAGACAAAGCACGGTTATCGTAGTCCTCAACTATGACCATATCTCTATTCAAGACTAATTGCATACACAGACAAAACTGCCAAAAGGGGGACATTCTCAAAATCACTGGCATGTAATTCATAAGGCATGGACCCGGAAGTAAAATAGTTTGTTGTCCCTGCGGTTTATTTGCTTAACGGGGTCATGTTCTAGTTTGACTTCCTGTTCGTTGCACACGAAGAAAAATGCAGTGTATTTTTTAGAAATGATTTTTTACAAAATTCACATGCTGTGACATAAGTGCATTTGAGTAGGGAGATTTTCATGTCTGATTGTAGAAGGTGTTGACTGTAAAATGGTGGATTTATAGATGATTTGAATAAGCGGAAGGATATTTGGCAGCAATTTGCCTGTGTGACTTGTTTGCGGAGTAATTCTTGCCGGCATTTGTAAATATTGGCGGGTGTCACACATACAGGCATTTTATCAGAGCTGGAAGTATGCAATTTTTTTAAAAATCTATCAGCATGTCAATGAGATGATAATAACAGCAGGTGAGAAGTTTAAGAAATTTTATAGGTCACGTTTTCTTATAATCACACAAAACATTAACATGGTCGCCAATGGGAAAACTGACAGTGTGCTGACCCCGTAAGTGTGTCACGATACATGGCGAGATTCCGCGCGAGTGGAGACGACTGGCGACATGCATAATTGTTGTCCACTGATTTTAGCATTGCGGAAGCCAGGAAACAGTTGTTGACGTTTAGTTTATCGGCTTATTTGTCGCTTTTATAGCTTTGTTAATTGCGTTATGGCATTGTCACTTCAGTTATATATGAATTATACATCAGGGAAATGTAAAATGCAGAGAAAGAGCCAGACAGCAGTCGCCGGCGGTCATACACTGAAATTTGTTTTGATCCCGAATTGTTTTTCGTCTAAATGAAATAGATAATAATATTTACTTAATATAACAAGAATCAGTACATACAAAATATGAAATATAACATATGAATAACATAACATGATTAACAATTATCTAAGAAATGGGAGTTAAAACGAGATACAACGGATTATCGTTTGTCATAAAAAAATCGCGAATGTTAAAATGTTATAAGTTGTTATTTCAAAATATTTCGGTAACCATTTATATCTAAAAAGTGGCCTAAATGCACACAATCACCAAAAAGTATGCATTAGTTCAATTACGTGTCGTTCTGGGCGAAATAATGCATAGTTGTCATAATCAACAAAGTCGCCACCACGGCTCGTCAATTCGTGATAACAATTCGATTAAGGTGCACGATTACCACGAACATTCTTAACGGCAAAGTTTTTCCCACTGTTTCAACTTGTGATCGTCTGTCGGAAACCAAAAAAAGAACACGATTTCGAGAAACTCCGATGATTACAACCAAAAACCATACGTATCTCCATTATTTAAGCTGGCGTAAATGGAATCGATGTCGCCAGATGACTCCAGATCGAAAACGAGACGCGAGACTTACAACGTTGATTTTAACAACGACGAATTTGTAGGATTTCTTGGACGCACTAAACTACTGCAATGTTGGTGCGCAGTTTACATAAAAACAATAAAATTTTCGCACAACATTAATTGTCTTTAATGATTTTAGTGGTGCCACAATAGGGCACGCAACAGTACAAAGAACAGAGCAAACAATATTGAAAACCACAGTGCAAACAATGCAAATAATGCAAATAATAAACGGTATAAAAAGTGTGCAAACAGCAATGCATTGCACAGTACAAACACCAGCGTACGAAACAGTGCGAATGTCAGTGAACACAATTACATGCAAACAACAGCGTAAGCAAGAATGCACAAGACAGTGCAAACAAGTTAAACATATGTGCAAAGAACAGTGCAAGAAACCGTGCATGGAACAGTGCAAGAAAGAGTGAAAACAACCGTGCAAACAGTGCCATAAACTATGCAAATAACAGTGCAATCGAATATTTATCCTAAACTAATGTTTCACAAGTTTCAAAAGTCATACAATTATAGAAGCATGGGATGTGATATCTGACAATATCAGATTCGGATCACGTTTTGCAGGACATTATTGTTAACTGGATTAGTAACAGGTGGACGTGTACACAGGTACACACGTCGTATAAAGTATCTAAACTAAACAACCCACTAAAATGATCTGCTGAATAGACGTTATTGGCCTACACTAGAAGAAAGAAATCTAGGTGGGTGCATAACCCCGTTCCACGTCAGCGCATTCCGGTTACTTACACTGCCGCTCGTCTCGTGGCGGTCTGAGTGACGGAATGAATGTCACACATGACATACTCACTAGGTGGCGCGATAGTTTCTTACGAGCCGTTACTTCCTTGTTCAATACAATTCGTTTATTCATGCAGACATTTTAAATTTGCGTGCACCAATCCTCCGATACCTCTGCACGTCAGGTAGCTAGGAAAGGTAGGTGACGTGAACTTATATAAAGGTCGGAAGGATCTAACAACAACGATACTGACTGTCATTATATTTGGCACGAGTAACACTACAATCAGAAGTTGAACCCCTATTACTGGAGTGATCGATACGGTCCATTGCACATGACACGTTTCACTTATAAGACAAGTTATGGAGATATAATTGGAAAACTTATATAAGTTTATATGTCGCAGATGTTCTGGAACCAAAGATTTTATCATAGGCGAAACTTTGAACACCTTCACAAAACATGTATGCTCATTACAAGTTGCTTTCTCATTAATTTTATGTTGAAGTTTGAAATACTGTGTGTGTGTGTGTGTGTGTGTGTGTGCGCGCGCGCGCTGGTGTGTGCGTGTGCTGGTGTGTATGTGCTAAACATGAAGACTGATTAGACCCTGTATATTACATCGTTATGGACAACATTTTCTGATGTAGTTTAAACTAATCATGGCAATTGCGTAGGTCATGTTTCACGCTGGATGTGTATCAATGTGTATCTTTCAGTTGCAGACAGAGAACATTTTTCTCCAGTATCTATTTGGGGTTAGTTCACAGAGGCTAATTTCCATTCCATATCTGGTTGATGTTTCGTCCAGTCGGTTCACAAGGTTAGCAAGTTCCTCTTCACTTCCAGCCAACCCGTCGATGTCATCAGCGAACCGTAGGTTGGTGATGATGCGTCCTCCAATGTTGACTGTGCCAGTGTGATCTTCCAGGGCATCTGTCATTATTCGTTCCAGGAAAATGTTGAATAATGTAGGTGACAAGAGGCATCCTTGACGGACTCCGACTGATGTGTGGAACCATTCACCTACAGCGCCTTGCACCAGTACTGCGCTGCTAGCTTTAGCCTATAGCTGTTCGATGGTGTGTACTAGTTTTCGTCCGATATTGTAGTTCTTCATTGTTGCCCATAGTGCGGCATGCCACACCCTGTCAAATGCCTTCTTGAAATCAATGAAGACATGGAATAGTTCCTGTTGATGTTGCAGGTATTTCTCACCAGAACACGAAAATTGAATATTTGTTCCGTGGTGCTTCTTCCACTGCGAAAGTCCGCCTGTTCTTCGGCGATGATCTCTTCTACTTGTGGTTTCAATCTGTTCAAGATGACTCTCAGCATCACTTTGCTCGCATGGCTAATGAGGCTGATAGTTCGGTAGTTTTGACATTGTTGTAGGTTGCCTTTCTTGGGGAGAGTAATTATTAGTGATTGAGTCCATGTTGTTGGCCACTCTCCAGTCTGCCAGATTTTGTTGCAGATGTTGGTGAGGATGTCTATCACCGTTTCTCCTCCGTTCATTATCAGTTCTGCTGGGATGTTGTCATATCCAGCAGCTTTTCCCTTCTTCAGTGATCTTACAGCTATCTCCACTTTTTCACGTAAAATTGAAAGTCGTCCTCATTTGATGATTCTTGGCTGGCATCAAAATGAGGACAATAAAATACAGTCTAATTAAATATATACCACAGCTCCAAATGGAATTTATTTCTTTAAAAATAGTTTTGTGTGCACATTTCGTTGGGGTATATTCGTGCAATTTACGGAATATTTTTTGGAGTTGTACAACTTCCAAACCAACGGAGATCCAAGTGTTATAGCCAGCCAAGAATCATCAAATGAGGACGACTTTCAATTTTACGTGAAAAAGTGGAGATAGCTGTAAGATCACTGAAGAAGGGAAAAGCTGCTGGATATGACAACATCCCAGCAGAACTGATAATGAACGGAGGAGAAACGGTGATAGACATCCTCACCAACATCTGCAACAAAATCTGGCAGACTGGAGAGTGGCCAACAACATGGACTCAATCACTAATAATTACTCTCCCCAAGAAAGGCAACCTACAACAATGTCAAAACTACCGAACTATCAGCCTCATTAGCCATGCGAGCAAAGTGATGCTGAGAGTCATCTTGAACAGATTGAAACCACAAGTAGAAGAGATCATCGCCGAAGAACAGGCGGACTTTCGCAGTGGAAGAAGCACCACGGAACAAATATTCAATTTTCGTGTTCTGGTGAGAAATACCTGCAACATCAACAGGAACTATTCCATGTCTTCATTGATTTCAAGAAGGCATTTGACAGGGTGTGGCATGCCGCACTATGGGCAACAATGAAGAACTACAATATTGGACGAAAACTAGTACACACCATCGAACAGCTATAGGCTAAAGCTAGCAGCGCAGTACTGGTGCAAGGCGCTGTAGGTGAATGGTTCCACACATCAGTCGGAGTCCGTCAAGGATGCCTCTTGTCACCTACATTATTCAACATTTTCCTGGAACGAATAATGACAGATGCCCTGGAAGATCACACTGGCACAGTCAACATTGGAGGACGCATCATCACCAACCTACGGTTCGCTGAAGACATCGACGGGTTGGCTGGAAGTGAAGAGGAACTTGCTAACCTTGTGAACCGACTGGACGAAACATCAACCAGATATGGAATGGAAATTAGCCTCTGTGAACTAACCCCAAATAGATACTGGAGAAAAATGTTCTCTGTCTGCAACTGAAAGATACACATTGATACACATCCAGCGTGAAACATGACCTACGCAATTGCCATGATTAGTTTAAACTACATCAGAAAATGTTGTCCATAACGATGCAATATACAGGGTCTAATTAGTCTTCATGTTTAGCACATACACACCAGCACACGCACACACCAGCGCGCGCGCGCGCACACACACAAACACACACACACACACACACACACACACACACAGTATTTCAAACTTCAACATAAAATTAATGAGAAAGCAACTTGTAATGAGCATACATGTTTTGTGAAGGTGTTCAAAGTTTCGCCTATGATAAAATCTTTGGTTCCAGAACATCTGCGACATATAAACTTATATAAGTTTTCCAATTATATCTCCATAACTTGTCTTATAAGTGAAACGTGTCATGTGCAATGGACCGTATCGATCACTCCAGTAATAGGGGTTCAACTTCTGATTGTAGTGTTACTCGTGCCAAATATAATGACAGTCAGTATCGTTGTTGTTAGATCCTTCCGTCCTTTATATAAGTTCACGTCACCTACCTTCCCTAGCTACCTGACGTGCAGAGGTATCGGAGGATTGGTGCACGCAAGTTTAAAATGTCTGCATGAATAAACGAATTGTATTGAACAAGGAAGTAACGGCTCGTAAGAAACTATCGCGCCACCTAGTGAGTATGTCATGTGTGACATTCATTCCGTCACTCAGACCACCACGAGACGAGCGGCAGTGTAAGTAACCGGAATGCGCTGACGTGGAACGGGGTTATGCACCCACCTAGGTTTCTTTCTTCTAGTGTAGGCCAATAACGTCTTTTCAGCAGATCATTTTAGTGGGTTGTTTAGTTTAGATACTTTATACGACGTGTGTACCTGTGTACACGTCCACCTGTTACTAATCCAGTTAACAATAATGTCCTGCAAAACGTGATCCGAATCTGATATTGTCAGATATCACATCCCATGCTTCTATAATTGTATGACTTTTGAAACTTGTGAAACATTAGTTTAGGATAAATATTCGATTGCACTGTTATTTGCATAGTTTATGGCACTGTTTGCACGGTTGTTTTCACTCTTTCATGCACTGTTCCATGCACGATTTCTTGCACTGTTCTTTGCACATATGTTTAACTTGTTTGCACTGTCTTGTGCATTCTTGCTTGCGCTGTTGTTTGCATGTAATTGTGTTCACTGACATTCGCACTGTTTCGTACGCTGGTGTTTGTACTGTGCAATGCATTGCTGTTTGCACACTTTTT
This sequence comes from Paraescarpia echinospica, assembly GCA_020002185.1. Lineage (NCBI taxonomy): Eukaryota > Metazoa > Annelida > Polychaeta > Sabellida > Siboglinidae > Paraescarpia > Paraescarpia echinospica. The sequence goes on from CM034532.1 coordinate 26,210,752, forward strand.
ATACCGTTTATTATTTGCATTATTTGCATTGTTTGCACTGTGGTTTTCAATATTGTTTGCTCTGTTCTTTGTACTGTTGCGTGCCCTATTGTGGCACCACTAAAATCATTAAAGACAATTAATGTTGTGCGAAAATTTTATTGTTTTTATGTAAACTGCGCACCAACATTGCAATAGTTTAGTGCGTCCAAGAAATCCTACAAATTCGTCGTTGTTAAAATCAACGTTGTAAGTCTCGCGTCTCGTTTTCGATCTGGAGTCATCTGGCGACATCGATTCCATTTACGCCAGCTTAAATAATGGAGATACGTATGGTTTTTGGTTGTAATCATCGGAGTTTCTCGAAATCGTGTTCTTTTTTTGGTTTCCGACAGACGATCACAAGTTGAAACAGTGGGAAAAACTTTGCCGTTAAGAATGTTCGTGGTAATCGTGCACCTTAATCGAATTGTTATCACGAATTGACGAACCGTGGTGGCGACTTTGTTGATTATGACAACTATGCATTATTTCGCCCAGAACGACACGTAATTGAACTAATGCATACTTTTAGGTGATTATGTGCATTTAGGCAACTTTTCAGATATAAATGGTTACCGAAATATTTTGAAATAACAACTTATAACATTTTAACATTCGCGATTTTTTTATGACAAACGATAATCCGTTGTATCTCGTTTTAACTCCCATTTCTTAGATAATTGTTAATCATGTTATGTTATTCATATGTTATATTTCATATTTTGTATGTACTGATTCTTGTTATATTAAGTAAATATTATTATCTATTTCATTTAGACGAAAAACAATTCGGGATCAAAACAAATTTCAGTGTATGACCGCCGGCGACTGCTGTCTGGCTCTTTCTCTGCATTTTACATTTCCCTGATGTATAATTCATATATAACTGAAGTGACAATGCCATAACGCAATTAACAAAGCTATAAAAGCGACAAATAAGCCGATAAACTAAACGTCAACAACTGTTTCCTGGCTTGCGCAATGCTAAAATCAGTGGACAACAATTATGCATGTCGCCAGTCGTCTCCACTCGCGCGGAATCTCGCCATGTATCGTGACACACTTACGGGGTCAGCACACTGTCAGTTTTCCCATTGGCGACCATGTTAATGTTTTGTGTGATTATAAGAAAACGTGACCTATAAAGTTTCTTAAACTTCTCACTTGCTGTTACTATCATCTCATTGACATGCTGGTCGAGTTTAGTCAAAATCTAATATCTCTAGCTCTTGCAAAATGCCTGTATGTATGACACCCGTCAATATTTACAAATGGATGCAGGCAGTAATCTGACTAAAGTGTCAACTAGCCAAATTGCTGCCAGATACCATTCCGCTTAGTAAAATCAGCTAAAAAGACACCATTTTACTGTCAACAGCTTCTACAATCACATCTATAAATCTGACTACTCAAATGCACTTATGTCAGAGCAAGTGAATATTATAAAAAGTCATTTCTCAAAAATATACTGCACTCTTTTTCGTCTGTAACAAAGCAGGAAGTCTAACAGTGTCCTAACCCCTTACAGGCCCTACATCTCGCAAAAGTAAAACGTATAAACTCACAGTGTGGCGCCACTGTTCTCACCAAAGTGCCCTCCATTCACGCGAGTTGGGGCTCGACCATTAGTTTTACTTCCGCCCCGTTAGGGGTCAGCACACTGTTAATTTTCTCATAGGCGACCATGTTAACGTTTTGTCTGATTATAAGAAAACGTGACCTACAAAATGTCTTAAACTTCTCACCAGCTGTTATCATCATCTCATTGACATGCTGATAGATTTTTTTTTAAATTGCATACTTCCAGCTCTCATAAAATGCCTGTATGTGTGACACCCGCCAATATTTACAAATGCCGGCAAGAATTACTCCGCAAACAGGTCACACAGGCAAATTGCTGCCAAATATCCTTCCGCTTATTCAAATCATCTAGAAATCCACCATTTTACAGTCAACACCTTCTACAATCACACATGAAAATCTCCCTACTCAAATGCACTTATGTCACAGCATGTGAATTTTGTAAAAAATCATTTCTCAAAAATACACTGCATTTTTCTTCGTGTGCAACGAACAGGAAGTCTAACTAGAACATGACCCCGTTAAGCAAATAAACCGCAGGGACAACAAACTATTTTACTTCCGGGTCCATGCCTTATGAATTACATGCCAGTGATTTTGAGAATGTCCCCCTTTTGGCAGTTTTGTCTGTGTATGCAATTAGTCTTGAATAGAGATATGGTCATAGTTGAGGACTACGATAACCGTGCTTTGTCTATGTTTAAGGCGGTCAAGGCAAACACGTACGCCTCGAGTTGATTAATGTCCTCCTGATCCTGTCTCTGACTGAGACTAACTGCCACCCCCTTGAACCCCTCCCATGCAAGCCGCACGCCAACCGAATACGCTGTGTGAAAATATTAAAATGCATATCTGAGTCGCTGATCTAAAAACTAACAAGTCAGAATATTGTTTGAGTGGTTATTGCCATGTAACATTAGTAATGTACATATACGAATGCACAGAAATGGTGGACTTAACTATGGCAGGTGTATTAAATGTGAGTTATATATGATACAACCAATCTTGGAACAGCACTGTTTTTGAAACATTTGCTTATACAATGTGTGGTTTCGAACCAGTTTAAAACGCCACACTCTCGCGTCATTACGTCTTTGTCTGCGAATGTCTTTAACTTAGAAATTTGTGACTGTTTCGACAATACCTTTTCCGGTAAAAAACATCTGCTTTCAAATTTATTTTTCAGTGCATCTTCGCAAGTCAGGGACGGTAGATGACTAAACTTCTCCTGTCATTTAACCCACGCAATGGATGTACGCTGAATCGTTTCTGCTTCGTCCCACTTGATGTCGTCAATCCGTGATTCCGGGAACCAGCTCAACTTCAAAGTGCAATCCAAGGAAATGTCTATAATGACCAGTCCAGCGAGCGACGAGACGTAATGACGTGTCAATAAAGTCAAGTGCCCGTATGCAGGCTCCAAAACGCTTCAGTGTAAAAACTCTTAAATGGAAATCCACGTTGATATGTCACGTGTGCTGACATTGGTGTAGGCAACAACAGTGCCCCCGGCTCCTATTGGCGGGTTAAGGTACCGGTGTAGTTTGCGTTCTACGAGTGAGAAGTTGATGTAAGACAAGCCTTGAGATGTACAGCCATATTGTGTAGGTGTCTTGTGTTGACTGTGAAACTAAGTCCAACTACAACGAGATTGACTATGTTTAACAAGATTTAACAAGATTGCCACCCAGAGAATTAACTCTAGGTGGCAGGTGGACAAGGAAGCCCTTTGGCTTATCGAGAGTCCGACCCTTTTATCTATGTGTATCCCGCCCTTCTGAGGTATGTGTCGATTTTATTTTAAAACATATTCACGCTACTAGCACCCACACAATCAGCAGCTAATATGTTCCATTCATTTACAGTCCTTTGTGAGAATAAGAACTTCCTTATATCAAATCTACACTGCTCCTTTGCTAATGTGACTTCATGTCCTCTAATCCTTCTATCTTTCTTAACTGAAAAAAAATATTTCTATCAATATTTTCATAACCATTCATTATTTTAAATATTTCTATCTGATCTCCTCTCAATCTCCTGGTCTCTAGTGTTGTTAAGCCGCATTTTTAGGCGTATTTCTTAACTAAGATCCGTCACTTTTGGTATCATTTTAGTTGCTCTCCTCTGTACTCTTTCTAGCATATCTATGTCCTTCCTGCGATATGGCCTCCACGCTTGAATATAATATTCTAAATGAGGCCTAACTATTGTTTTGTACAGCGGTATTATTAGCTATTTTTCCTTATACGTTATGTTTCGCCTAATTAATCCAAGGATTTGATTTCTCTTTGAAGCTGCAATTCCGCTCTGCTCTGAAACCTTCATATCAGCACTAGTGGTTAACCCTAAGTCCTTTTCTTTTACAGTAGTACTTTTACAGTACCCCCCATTTTATATTCTACCTCTTCGTTCCCATGTCTTGCTTTGAGGCATTTACATTTCCCAAAATTGAACAGCATTTGCCACTTTTTAGACCATTTGATCAACTTGTTAAGATCATCTTGTAAATGTTGTCTATCTCCATCATTTTTAATCCTTCTAAACACTGTATGATCCGAAAATTTCAACACCTTGCTTGTTATTTCATCATCCAAATCGTTGATATATATTAAGAATAATATACGTCCTAGTACTGATCCCTGTGGTACCCCACTCAATACCGATTTCCAGTGTGAAGCTTCCCCATCAACGTTGTCTTCTGTCAATCAGCCATTTTTCTATCCAGTTTATTATACCATTTCCTATGCCATGGGCATTTAGTTTAAGCAGTAATCTTTGATGTGGTACTTTGTCGAAAGCTTTTTGAAAATCTAAGTAGACGATATTGATGGTAGGTAGGTAGATATTTTCGGAAAATGATTTGGAATTGTATAAATTATACATACAAATATAAACAATCCATAAAACAATCGACAACATATATACAATGGTTGACGTTTAGTTTTTACGTCATCCAAATAGCGGCATTTTGAGTGCACAGTCATGTTCAATGCTCCTAAAGAAGAAAGAAACTGCTGTTTTATATTGACTGTAGTATATAAACACGTTATCCCTAAACTCTGACAGAGCATAGTTCTGCTCTTCTTTCCTCCACGTGATGACAGATGGTACTTTCTCTAATGTGCTTTCGTAGATCAGACATGTCTAGGAACATTCGTTATATTCTCTGTGCAGGCAGAAACTGTAACATTTCCTACGTACATATAAACCAAACAAGGTTTAGTAATTGGCATAGTAAGATTTATTTTGTTTATGGTATTAGCAATAGTTACAGTCAACAATATCATACAAATAACTAACTACACGGTTACATTATGTTACAATATATTAGCTATGACTATACTCACCAATATCTAATTAATATCAGTTTTGATTATGAGCAATGGTATATTGTGCATTTCTATTAGGTACCTATCTCTATATCGCCATTATTAGACATGATTATATATAGCTGAACATCCCAGTTATCATCAAGGATTACCCCCAAAAGCATGGTAAAGCTGTTATTCAAGCAGTTCTGCATAAGAAGGCCTACTGCTGTTTTTGCAATCGGCGTCATTTGACAAAGATTGGCCATTGGTATCAACTACAATATCTTACACGTCTTAGCAGTGATTAGAGTAAACAGCCATTCGTTATTGCTGCAAGGTGAACTGCGAATGGTCCATGCCGTAATCGACAGTTTGCCTTAATTCCAGTGCCTGCATATTGACTAACATTGTTCGCATCATTTATACGATAACAGTGTCTGTACCAAAAAATTCAGTTTACCAGGGCTGTTGGCGTAGATGTTTTCCAACTATTTTTGATCGTAATAATTTCGTGTCATATATGCAGGATACATTATTTTACAAGAATTATTGAATCGTCTGTTGTGTCTTTGTCCTTTAACAAAAGATCATTACATAATCTTCTGTGTCCTGTGATACATACGTGTTATCGTCAGCTGTTTAGTTATCGTCAACATTATCCTTTGGTGTCTGGTTGTCATCGTCAGCATTGTCTTCTGGTGTCTGGTTGTCATCGTCAGCATTGTCTTCTGGTTCTTGGTTGTCATCGTCAGCATTGTCTTCTGGTGTTTGGCTATCATCGTCAGCATTGTTTTCTGGTTCCTGGTTGTCACCGTCAGCATTGTCTTCTGGTGTCTGGTCTTCATCGTCAGCATTGTCTGCTGGTTCCTGATTGTCTTCGTCAACATTGTCTTCTAGTGTCTGGTTGTCCCCGTCAACGTTGTCTTCTGGTGTCTGGTTGTCATCGGCAACATTGTCACCGGGTGTTTCGTAGTCACTGTCATCTTCTTTTTCCTCTGGTGTCGGATACTCCTCGGCTGTTTTTTGTTCCGCTTCCGTAATGGCGATATCGACTTTGTACTCTGTTGTCTGGGGAACTGTTGGTTCGTACGGGATTTCTATCACTGTTGAGCCGCTTTGCAGAGTCTCAATTGTGAGATCGGCGCGTGAATATTCGTTTGCAGTATGCGCCGAAATGGCTGCGACACTGATAACCGTAGCCCCGTTAGCCCTAGGCACCACCTTCGAAGACTGTTGGTAGACAGGAGTGTCGGGCGATGGAGGCGGCTTGGTTGTTGTACTTTTGCCGTTTCCAGTATATTCCGTAATTGGATGGACGTCGACATAATCGTTCCCTTTATAATGATACATTTCTTCGGGGAATGGGTCGTCGGCTGGCTGTTTATGTAGCGTCGAATAGTCGTCTGTGCGAGTTCTGTGGATAACAAGATACAGTTGGTATGAAAGGCAGGCATTATTAAGTGTTTATCACAAAGGTGACGATCTGGCTGCATTTTATCTGCAATGAAATTGGTTATGTTTGGAAAGTGTGTAGCGTCTGTACGATATTTAGTCACAAGATTCATGCCACCAATGTACGTGACATTGGGCATGTCGTCAGAAGACTAAACACAAGATAAATCTGGATAGTAACGCTAGTGTACGTGACAGGGATGGAGCGCCGTGTCACGTTATTCAAATACGACTGCACCATGTAAGTGACATTACAGTATCCAATGAATAACTGCCACCTCACGTCAAACGTGAATATGAGAATTGTCTTGAAACATGGAAAGAAAACTTCATCAAACTGGTTCTCGTTGCTATTTAAGATGGCTTAGCGACAAACAATGTACTCTACCGGCAGATGGCGACAGCGAGCAATGTGATGAGGAGGATCGAACCGGAAAGGACGCCGATGAAGATCGTGATTGCGCGCGCATTTTCCGGTGACAGGTGCAGAGTTGAGACGTTGCAGTAAGTTCCGCTGAAGCCTTGCGTACACAGACACATCATCTGCCAGTCGTATACGACGCAGTGGCCGTCGTTCTCGCACGGTCCTTTAGGGCAGTCATGTTCCGCTGAAACATTTGATTCATGGGTTTAACTTTGAATCAAGTGCAAGGCATCTTACAGACAATGTGTCTTAAAGCACAACGTTGCCGTTACACAATAACTTGTATATCATATGCAACAATTTCAGGTATGCATATCTACAAGTAATATGCTGTTCGTTTATACACAACTGAAAATACAATACACTGGGTTAATGGGCTGCATATATTTTCGGGTGCATTTTATTCAACAACGAAGGTTATTTAAATATATATAAAAAAATAAAAAAATAAGAGTGAACAATCCTATTGTTTGCGAAGTGACTTGAACATGGCGGTGCCTCTAGTATATGCACATTGACGGGTCAATAACAATGCTTCGGTTTGTGGGTTTGTATTTGATCAAACGCGTACTTAGCTTAAGATTAAAGCGTTGACGGTACTGTTAATGCATTGCCAACCTACGCCTACACGCAATGACTGATTGTGTACGATGATAGCGACTTTACGTGGTGACTCTATTTTTTTATCTACCAGTTCACACTTAATGTGACTTCACCTGTCCACCAATGGAACCAGATGGGCGTGGCCGTGATCGTCGAGCCTCCCGGCGCTATCATCACGAGTTGACTCGACTCAACCAGTGACTTGAATTTGGCAACAGCTACAGCCGATGAGACATCAACGCCACCGGATGGAAGAATAGTGAACCGCACGATGATGCTGCCTACAATAGCATCACACGTTTTAGACAATGTGTTCTCAAGAATGCGTGTGAATGTCATCACCCTCTGGGTGGATGGACGGGCTGGCGGGCGGAAGGGCGGGCAGAAGGGGGGAAGGGCGGGCTGAAGGGCGGAAGGACGGAAGGGCGGGCTGACGGACGGACGGACGGATGGATCGATCGATCGAGATAGACCGACAGACAGACAGACAGATAGGCAGGCAGACAAACAGACTGATAAGTAGACGGCAAATCCATAAGCCAAGTGTGTCTTTGTCCACTTGCCATATGGATTTGTTTCTCTATCTGGATAATCTTGTCAGTGTTTTGTTACATCTTATTCTCTTCCGACCTTCCACCCGATCTTACATCCAACCAGCACTTTAATGACACAATTCTAGTTGTTTTAAAAAGATTCCTTGTATTTATATTACTGCGTGACATATGTACTACATTTCGGGTGTTTGAAGGTTATTGAGCTGTGCTGACAGTTACGACGTACCCTCGTAGACCTCGACGCCCTTGATACGTTTCACGCTGACACCCATCTTCTCCGCCGTCTGTGAACGCATGACGTCAGCGAATAGTGACACGTCATCGCGGACATAGATGTCGTATCTACGCGCAAACCCAAACTCGACGTGGATAATGACGTCATTCTGAAGTGACGCGGGAGCTTCGCCCATCTTTGGCGTTGTTGTTTTTCTTGTAGTTGTTGTTGTTTTGGCAGTGATGGTGGTTGGTGTTTTAGTGGCAGCTGTTGTTGTTGTAGTGGTTGGTGGAGGTGTCGTAGTAGTCGTGGTGGTAGTTGTCGTTGTTGTCGTTGTCGTTGTTGTTGTCAAGAGTGTGTCGGAGATGCGAAACGCCCTGAACTGTCCCATACTGTCGTCGCCAGAGCGGATGTAGTCGACTCCTGTGCGACAGGTCAGCCTCGTCGTGTCCGGGGTCACGTCCAGAGATAAGAGCATCGTTTTGCCGTCGACGTGGTATCTCTACAAAACAATGTCCTATCATGGTAATTACTGTTTCAGGCAGTGTTGGATTTAGGGTAGGCAGACGGGGCAGTTACCCAGGGGCCTCCACAGTATATTTCTTACCGGGAGACTCCACAAAACGCTTTTTGGGTGATTTCATTGAGGTCGAAACGTTTGTAGACGTAACTTTGGTGCTTCAATATGATGCAACTTGGAATTCTGAATGGATCGTAAATTGCGGAGACGTCCCTATTGTAGAAGGTAGGAAAGAGTGGAGTCAGAAGTCTAGTGTCATACGACACCCAGCCAATCACTACCCAGGAGCCCCCACAGTCGTATCTCCGGTGCTACTTTCAGGGATCACGTTTGCTAACACAGTATGTTAGTATGAACTGCTTTTGCTTTCTGAAAGAACTGCAGTTTATTAAGATGTTATGATGTTGTGGTACAACAACTTCAAACGTAGTTTTCAGAAAGAATGGTGATTTGTGTCGTATAAATGGTACATTCAGTATATGGAGTAGGCAATATTGTAATGGCGCTCGAAGCAGAAGAAGTACTCACGGCGCAGTAGAATCTGTCTCGAGCTTCGTTCGCCAGTAGAAGGATGTTGCCGTTGGAACTGCCTCCTTCATTCCACACATCGCCGGGAGTGAATGTGTCGAGACAAGTCAACTTCGCCTTGTAAGGATTTTCTGGCGTAAACGCAATAACACGGGGTTTATATTATACTCGCACAAGGCTAAGCAACATGCTGATTCTCAGTTAAAACATTTTGAGAAAAAAACCATATGGCAATATTAGACAAACGTAGACAAACGGTTGCAGCCTCCATAAGTCAAAGACTTTCCAGTCCACTTTGTTATCTCGGTGTTTGCTTTGGGTGTATAAATGTGTTGCAATCACGTCCTGACACAAACGGTGATATGTTGTCAACGTCCACTTACAGTGGCAGTGGTTCCATGAGAGCAACACAACAAAAGGAGACATATTTCTACCATTTTCCTCATTTAAATCACGTTAAACAAAATATAAGTATGTTCCGTGACGACTCACACCGATAGTACGGCAGTTTGGAGATAATAGTATTTCATGTTAACTAAATTAGTTGTCTTCGTACGTGGCGCGTATCTATTGAGAAATACTTCTCCATTCTCTTTACATATCTAACTTTTAATTGGTCTCATTTCATTGCTGTTTACTTTTGTAATGACTGTGTATTTTACTTTATTGTGCACCTCTAAATGTAACGTTGTAAACGTCATAGGTTCTTGTGTTCGCCATCAACGTTGCTAATATTTACAATAATTATTGTTGTAAATTTTGAAACTAAACACATCACCGAAGATTCTACGCTTCATAATTCATCATCTGCCAACCGCCGCCATTTTTGTTCCTCTGAGCTAGGGTTCATGAGGACATAGGCGCAATGGAAGGTTATTATTATTATCATATATTGCAATGCGTGTCAAATTGTAAAACAAATGTCAGAAGCGTACTTTGTGTGTCGCCTGTGCCACACGTGTCGAAGGCGATCGTGTCTCCGTTGACGACTGCTACAGAATTGGCGTCTCCCAGACACTTGTCCTGCTCGCCCGGTCCGGCAGAGTAGGTCGTGTAGTACTGACCGTTGGTCAGAGGACACGACTTGCCGACGAGATTTGTTGCCAGCGGATCTACACGAGACATTAAGAGACATTGTTGTTATACTAACAGTACACGATATACTTAGTATAGTAATAATTGAAATATGAAAAGTATGGCTATTTGTATATTTTGTAAGAACAGTTGGCGTCAACAGCGCCGGCTAGTTTACATACATTAACATTTTAAAATATGTATTATTTATTATATAACCTGGTTCTGTCAAAGAATGCGGAACCATGCAGATTTCGGTGGCTGGTGCTATGTCAGCCACGTGTCACGTAACTTATAGACTAGACATTTATTATAATAACTTTTCTTACGTTTCACGAAGATGTCGTAGGAATGTCCGGTCGGAAGAATTGTATTCAAACAGTCTCGCGCCGTCGCTTTGTCGGATACTGAGACAGAATACATGTGCAACATGGTTATCAACTATGACTAACATGGTCATCAACTATGACTAACATGGTTATCAACTATGACTAACATGGTTATCAACTATGACTAACATGGTTATCAACTATGACTAACATGGTTATCAACTATGACTAACATGGTCATCAACTATGACTAACATGGTTATCAACTATGACTAACATGGTTATCAACTATGACTAACATGGTTATCAACTATGACTAACATGGTTATCAACTATGACTAACATGGTTATCAACTATGACTAACATGGTCATCAACTATGACTAACATGGTTATCAACTATGACTAACATGGTCATCAACTATGACTAACATGCACATCACTCATCATCGGGGATGGTGAACAAGAGCTCAGAAGTAGGCACCTCTATAAATATATGAATATTTTCAACCGTAGCCAGCCAAGAATAAAATATTTTACCATTGACTGCCAATTTATGACACTGAAGGCACACATCATAATCACGGACAGTTCAAATAATATATATATATATATATATATATATATATATGTCATATACTGATATACACTTTATATATACAATGACAGGAAAATATTGTGTAGAAATGTGTTTTTGAGACCTCGCTCGTGTAGAACTTCACTGCGTTGAAATACAGTTTGAAAATGAGACATGAGATCTCTCTTGCAATATTCATGACCATCAGTTGCATATAAGGCATCCTATTCAATTAATATTTCTTTAAAGTATATTAAGTTATATGTTCCTGGTTGCCATATTATGTATTTGATCATTAGAATTGTTACTCAAGTGGAGTTTTAACTGTCCGATGTTATAAATTTGTGATGGGATTTAGAGCCAGCACTCACCTCCTTCCTTTGTCTTGCGGAAGATGAGGTGATTTAGCTGGACATCCGTTTGTTCCACGCAGGCCTCTGTCTTTCCACCGAGTGTCGTGGACCGGGTGTAGTACACATTGCCGCTCTGGTCGAGGTGGCCCGTGCACGTCTCAGTGCCTACGACCGGACATTACAGAAATGCAGCATAGCTCCAATGCATATAACACTACATGTACACGTTGGCCAACATCTAACACAGAGACACGGGACAAAACAGATACGTCGGTTAGTTAGTCAGTCAGACTACAAGTGATCAGATCCAACCTAGAACACTGACCGCAACATCCAAATAGAATCAATATCTATAGACGGCGTGTCGGCTAAATCGTATTCAGGCGATGCTGTACCTAGCCATGACATGATATGTATATAACCTTCTGATATATGCAGGATCCCTTTTGCAGGCCCAATTGTATTACAGCACATTGTATATTGCAAACATGCACAGTCTAACCAGACCCACTTAGTCATGTGACAAATATCAATGGTTCACTTGACAATCGAGAGAAACACACAAGAAAGGCCTGTCTGCCTGTATGCCTGTATGCCTGTCTGCCTGTCTGCCTGTCTGGCTATGTGCCTGTCTGCCTGTCTGCCTGTCTGCATGTGTGCCCGTCTGCCCGTCTGTCTGTCTGTCTGTCTGTCTGTCTCTCTCTCTCTGTCTCTCTCTCTCTCCCTCTCTCTATCTCTTCTCTCTGTCTGTCTGTCTGTCTGGCTGGCTCTGTCTGTACATCTGTACAATTTCTCTCCCTTTCTACCTGTCTCCCTGGGCTCCCTGTTGTCTTGCCTTTCTATCTGTCTTCCTGTCTTCCTCTCTGCCTGTCTGCCTGTCTGCCTGTCTGCCTGTCTGCCTGTCTGCCTGTCTGCCTGTCTGCCTGTCTGCCTGTATGCCTGTCTGCCTGTCTGCCTGTCTGGCTATGTGCCTGTCTGCCTGTCTGCCTGTCTGCATGTGTGCCCGTCTGCCCGTCTGTCTGTCTGTCTGTCTCTCTCTCTCTGTCTCTCTTTCTCTCTCTCTATCTCTTCTCTCTCTCTTTCTCTCCCTCTCTCTCTCTATCTCCCCCCCTCTCTCTCTCCTTCTCTGTCTGTCTGTCTGGCTGGCTCTGTCTGTACATCTGTACACGTTTCTCTCCTTTTTTACCTGTCTCCCTGGGCTCCCTGTTGTCTTGCCTTTCTATCTGTCTGCCTGTCTTCCTGTCTGCCTGTCTGCCTGTCTGCCTGTCTGCCTGTCTGCCTGTCTGCCTGTCTGCCTGTCTGCCTGTCTGCCTGTCTGCCTGTATGCCTGTATGCCTGTCTGCCTGTCTGCCTGTCTGGCTATGTGCCTGTCTGCCTGTCTGCCTGTCTGCATGTGTGCCCGTCTGCCCGTCTGTCTGTCTGTCTGTCTGTCTGTCTCTCTCTCTGTCTCTCTCTCTCTCCCTCTCTCTATCTCTTCTCTCTGTCTGTCTGTCTGTCTGGCTGGCTCTGTCTGTACATCTGTACAATTTCTCTCCGTTTCTACCTGTCTCCCTGGGCTCCCTGTTGTCTTGCCTTTCTATCTGTCTTCCTGTCTTCCTCTCTGCCTGTCTGCCTGTCTGCCTGTCTGCCTGTCTGCCTGTCTGCCTGTCTGCCTGTCTGCCTGTCTGCCTGTCTGCCTGTCTGCCTGTCTGCCTGTCTGCCTGTCTGCCTGTCTGCCTGTCTGCCTGTCTGGCTATGTGCCTGTCTGCCTGTCTGCCTGTCTGCCTGTCTGCATGTGTGCCCGTCTGCCCGCCTGTCTGTCTGTCTGTCTCTCTCTCTCTGTCTCTCTCTCTCTCTCTCTCTCTCTCTCTCTCTCTCTCTCTCTCTCTCTCTCTCTCTCTCTCTCTCTCTCTCCCTCTCTCTATCTCTCCTTCTTGTCTGTCTGTCTGGCTGGCTCTTTTCAGCGTGAACCATTGCTTCTCCCTTTTCTACCTGTCTCCCTAATTCCTGTTGTTCCTGCCTTTCTATCTGTCTGCCTGTCTGTCTGTCTACCTGTCTGCCTGTCTGCCTGTTCGCCTGCCCTCGCCCGCCCTGCTCGGTTCGCCTGTCTGCCTGTCTGGCTATGTGCCTGCTCTTGCCTGTCTGCCTGTCTGCCTGTCTCGCCTGTGCCCGTCTGCCTCCGTCTGCCCGTCTCGTCTGTCTGTCTGTCCGCCCCTCTCTGTCTCTCTCCCTCTCTATCTCTCCTCTCTCTCTCTCTCTTTCTCTCCCACTCCTCTCTATCCCCTCTCTCTCTCTCTCTCTCTCTCTCTCTCCCATTCTCTCTCCCACGCTCTATCTCTGTCTCTCTCTCTCTCCCTCTCTCTATCTCTTCTCTCTCTCTTTCTCTCCCTCTCTCTCTCTCTATCTCCCCCCTCTCTCTCTCCTTCTCTGTCTGTCTGTCTGGCTGGCTCTGTCTGTACATCTGTTCACGTTTCTCTCCCTTTCTACCTGTCTAAAATACTCCCAATTTTTGGTAATTAATTTCCCACTCTGTGCTCCTAATCTGCCAACAAACGAATTAACAATGTAGGGATTGCATAAGAAATAAAACATGTTGTTGCACGACAGTAGTGGTATTGGTGTTATAATCTGGTGCTTGTGACTTGATGTTTGTAATACAATTGATCTTTTAATGGGAATCTCCAAACCAAATACAAATATTCCAACGTTTATGTTGAAGCCGGATTATGTTACGGAAATGTTTGATAATGTTAAGTTACCAGTCGGAATCTGTTGTTGTGTTCATCGGAGCTTTTGACACTTTCACGAAGACTTTATCAGCTTTCTTGTGTGTTTCTCTCGATTGTCAAGTGACGCCATTGATATTTGTCACATGACTAAGTGTGTCTGGTTAGACTGTGCATGTTTGCAATATACAATGTGCTGTAAGACTATTGGGCCTGCAAAAGGGATCCTGCATACATCAGAAGGTTATATACATATCAAATCATGGCTAGGTACAGCATCGCCTGAATACGATTTAGCCGACACGCCGTCTATATATATTGATTCTATTTGGATGTTGCGATCAGTGTTCTAGGTTGGATCTGATCACTTGTAGTCTGACTGACTAACTAACCGACGTATCTGTTTTGTCCCGTGTCTCTGTCTTAGATGTTGGCCAACGTGTACACGTAGTGTTATATGCATTGGAGCTATGCTGCATTTCTGTAATGTCCGGTCGTAGGCTCTGAGACGTGCACGGGCCACCTCGACCAGAACGGCAATGTGTACTACACCCGGTCCACGACACTCGGCGGAAAGACAGAGGCCTGCGTGGAACAAACGGATGTCCAGCTAAATCACCTTATCTTCCGCAAGACAAAGGAAGGAGGTGAGTGCCGGCTCTAAATCCCAACACACATTGATAACATCGGACAATTAAAACTCCACTCGAGTAACAATTATAATGATCAAATACATAATATAGCAACCAGGAACATATAACTTAATATACTTTAAAGAAATATTAATTGGATAGGATGCCTTATATGCAACTGATGGTCATGAATATTGCAAGAGAGATCTCATGTCTCATTTTCAAACTGTATTTCAACACAGTGAAGTTCTACACGAGCGAGGTCTCGACAACACATTTCCACACAATATTGTCCTGTCATTGTATATATAAAGTGTATATCAGTATATGACATATACATATATATATATATATATATATATATTATATTTGAACTGTCCGTGATTATGATGTGTGCCTTCAGTGTCATAAATTGGCAGTCAATGGTAAAATATTTTATTCTTGGCTGGCTACGGTTGAAAATATTCATATATTTATAGAGGTGCCTACTTCTGAGCTCTTGTTCACCATCCCCGATGATGAGTGATGTGCATGTTAGTCATAGTTGATGACCATGTTAGTCATAGTTGATAACCATGTTAGTCATAGTTGATAACCATGTTAGTCATAGTTGATGACCATGTTAGTCATAGTTGATAACCATGTTAGTCATAGTTGATAACCATGTTAGTCATAGTTGATAACCATGTTAGTCATAGTTGATAACCATGTTAGTCATAGTTGATAACCATGTCATAGTTGATAACCATGTTAGTCATAGTTGATAACCATGTTAGTCATAGTTGATAACCATGTTAGTCATAGTTGATGACCATGTTAGTCATAGTTGATAACCATGTTAGTCATAGTTGATGACCATGTTAGTCATAGTTGATGACCATGTTAGTCATAGTTGATAACCATGTTAGTCATAGTTGATGACCATGTTAGTCATAGTTGATAACCATGTTAGTCATAGTTGATAACCATGTTAGTCATAGTTGATAACCATGTTAGTCATAGTTGATAACCATGTTAATCATAGTTGATAACCATGTTAGTCATAGTTGATAACCATGTTGCGCATGTATTCTGTCTCAGTATCCGACAAAGCGACGGCGCGAGACTGTTTGAATACAATTCTTCCGACCGGACATTCCTACGACATCTTCGTGAAACGTAAGAAAAGTTATTATAATAAATGTCTAGTCTATAAGTTACGTGACACGTGGCTGACATAGCACCAGCCACCGAAATCTGCATGGTTTCGCATTCTTTGACAGAACCAGGTTATATAATAAATAATACATATTTTAAAATGTTAATGTATGTAAACTAGCCGGCGCTGTTGACGCCAACTGTTCTTACAAAATATACAAATAGCCATACTTTTCATATTTCAATTATTACTATACTACGTATATCGTGTACTGTTAGTATAACAAAAATGTCTCTTACTGTCTCGTGTAGATCCGCTGGCAACAAATCTCGTCGGCAAGTCGTGTCCTCTGACCAACGGTCAGTACTACACGACCTACTCTGCCGGACCGGGCGAGCAGGACAAGTGTCTGGGAGACGCCAATTCTGTCGCAGTCGTCAACGGAGACACGATCGCCTTCGACACGTGTGGCACAGGCGACACACAAAGTACGCTTCTGACAATTGTTTTACAATTTGACACGCATTGCAATATATGATAATAATAATAACCTTCCATTGCGCCTGTGTCCTCATGAACCCTAGCTCAGAGGAACAAAAATGGCGGCGGTTGGCAGATGATGAATTATGAAGCGTAGAATCTTCGGTGATGTGTTTAGTTTCAAAATTTACAACAATAATTATTGTAAATATTAGCAACGTTGATGGCGAACACAAGAACCTATGACGTTTACAACGTTACATTTAGAGGTGCACAATTAAATCAAATACACAGTCATTACAAAAGTAAACAGCAATGAAATGAGACCCATTAAAAGTTATATATGTAAAGAGAATGGAGCGGTATTTCTCAATAGATACGCGCCACGTACGAAGACAACTAATTTAGTTAACATGAAATACTATTATCTCCAAACTGCCGTACTATCGGTGTGAGTCGTCACGGAACATACTTATATTTTGTTTAACGTGATTTAAATGAGGGAAATGGTAGAAATATGTCTCCTTTTGTTGTGTTGCTCTCGTGGAACCACTGCCACTGTAAGTGGAAGTTGACAACATATCACCGTTTGTGTCAGTACGTGATTGCAACACATTTATACACCCAAAGCAAACACCGAGATAGCAAAGTGGACTGGAAAGTCTTTGACTTATGGAGGCTGCAACCGTTTGTCTACGTTTGTCTAATATTGCCATATGGTTTTTTTTCTCAAAATGTTTTAACTGAGAATCAGCATGTTGCTTAGCCTTGTGCGAGTATAATATAAACCCCGTGTTGTTGCGTTTACGCCAGAAAATGGCGTAACAACGACAACGACAACAACGACAATTACCACCCCGACTACTACGACACCTCCACCAACCACTGCAACAACAACAGCTACCACTACAGGAACAACTAGAACCAAACCAACAACGACAACAGCAGCTACCACTAAAGCGCCAACTAGTACCACAACAGCAGCAGCAGCAGCAGCAGCAGCAGCAGCAACAACAACTACAAATAAAGCGCCAGCCACTTCCACAACAACAACGCCTGCCACTAAAACACCAACCACCATCACTACAACAACAACAAAAACAACACCAACCACCACCACTGCCACAACAACAACAACACCAACAACCACCACTGCCAGAACAACAACAACAACACCAACCACCACCACTGCCACAACAACAACAACACCAACCACCACTACTGCCACAACAACAACAACACCAACCACCACCACTGCCACAACAACAACAACACCAACCACCACCACTGCCACAACAACAACACCAACCACCACCACTGCCACAACAACAACAACACCAACCACCACCACTGCCACAACAACAACAACAACACCAACCACCACCACTGCCACAACAACAACAACTACAAGAAAAATATCAACGCCAAAGATGGGCGAAGCTCTCGCGTCACTTCAGAATGACGTAATTATGCACGTCGAGTTTGGGTTTGCGCGTAGATACGACATCTATTTCGCGATAACGTGTCACTATTCGCTGACGTCATGCGTTCACAGACGGCAGAGAAGATGGGTGTCAGCGTGAAACGAATCAAGGGCGTCGAGGTCTACAAGGGTACGTCGTAACTGTCAGCATAGCTCGATAACCTTCAAACACCCGAAGTGTAGTACATATGTCACGCAGTAATATAAATACAAGGAATGTTTTTAAAGCAACTAGAATTGTGTCATTAAAGTGCTGGTTGGATGTAAGATCGGGTGGAAGGTCGGAAGAGAATAAAATGTAACAAAACACTGACAAGATTATCCAGATAGAGAAACAAATCCATATGGCAAGTGGACAAAGACACACTTGGCTTATGGATTTGCCGTCTACATATCAGTCTGTTTGTCTGCTTGCCTATCTGTCTGTCTGTCTGTCGGTCTATCTCGATCGATCGATCCATCCGTCCGTCCGTCCGTCCGTCCGTCAGCCCGCCCTTCCGCCCTTCCGCCCTTCAGCCCGCTCTTCCCCCTTCCGCCCGCCAGCCCGTCCATCCACCCAGAGGGTGATGACATTCACACGCATTCTTGAGAACACATTGTCTAAAACGTGTGATACTATTGTAGGCAGCATCATCGTGCGGTTCACCATTCTTCCACCCGGTGGCGTTGGTGTCTCATCGGCTGTAGCTGTTGCCAAATTCAAGTCACTGGTTGAGTCGAGTCAACTCGTGATGACAGCGCCGGGAGGCTCGACGATCACGGCCACGCCCATCTGGTTCCATTTGTGGACAGGTGAAGTCACATTAAGTGTGAACTGGTAGATAAAAAATAGAGTCACCACGTAAAGTCGCTATCATCGTACACAATCAGTCATTGCGTGTAGGCGTAGGTTGGCAATGCATTAACAGTACCGTCAACGCTTTAATCTTAAGCTAAGTACGCGTTTGATCAAATACAAACCCACAAACCGAAGCATTGTTATTGACCCGTCAATGTGCATATACTAGAGGCACCGCCATGTTCAAGTCACTTCGCAAACAATAGGATTTTTCACTATTTATTTTTTTATTTTTGTATATATATTTAAATAACCTTCGTTGTTGAATAAAATGCACCCGAAAATATATGCAGCCCAGTAACCCAGTGTATTGTATTTTCAGTTGTGTATAAACGAACAGCATATTACTTGTAGATATGCATACCTGAAATTGTTGCATATGATATACAAGTTATTGTGTAACGGCAACGTTGTGCTTTAAGACACATTGTCTGTAAGATGCCTTGCACTTGATTCAAAGTTAAACCCATGAATCAAATGTTTCAGCGGAACGAGACTGCCTAAAAGGACCGTGCGAGAACGGCGGCCACTGCGTCGTATACGACTGGCAGATGATGTGTCTGTGTACGCAAGGCTTCAGCGGAACTTACTGCAACGTCTCAACTCTGCACCTGTCACCGGAAAATGCGCGCGCAATCACGATCTTCATCGGCGTCCTTTCCGGTTCGATCCTCCTCATCACATTGCTCGCTGTCGCCATCTGCCGGTAGAGTACATTGTTTGTCGCTAAGCCATTTTAAATAGCAACGAGAACCAGTTTTCTTTCTACATTTCACGACAATTCTCATATTCACGTTTTCTTTCCACGTTTCACGACAATTCTCATATTCACGTTTGACGTGAGGTGGCAGTTATTCATTGGATACTGTAATGTCACTTACATGTTGCAGTCGTATTTGAATAACGTGACACGGCGCTCCATCCCTGTCACGTACACTAGCGTTACTATCCAGATTTCTCTTGTGTTTAATCTTCTGACAACATGCCCAATGTCACGTACATTGGTGGCATGAATCTTGTGACTAAATATCGTACAGACGCTACACACTTTCCAAACATAACCAATTTCATTGCAGATCAAATGCAGCCAGATCGTCACCTTTGTGATAAACACTTAATAATGCCTGCCTTTCATACCAACTGTATCTTGTTATCCACAGAACTCGCATAGACGACTATTCGACGCGATATAAACAGCCAGCCGACGACCCATTCCCCGAAGAAATGTATCTTTATAAAGGGAACGATTATGTCGACGTGCATCCAGTTACGGAATATACTGGAAACGGCAAAAGTACAACAACCAAGCCGCCTCCATCGCCCGACACTCCTGTCTACCAACAGTCTTCGAAGGTGGTGCCTAGGGCTAACGGGGCTACGGTTATCAGTGTCGCAGCCATTTCGGCGCATACTGCAAACGAATATTCACGCGCCGATCTCACAATTGAGACTCTGCAAAGCGGCTCAACAGTGATAGAAATCCCGTACGAACCAACAGTTCCCCAGACAACAGAGTACAAAGTCGATATCGCCATTACGGAAGCGGAACAAAAAACAGCCGAGGAGTATCCGACACCAGAGGAAAAAGAAGATGACAGTGACTACAAAACACCCGGTGACAATGTTGCCGATGACAACCAGACACCAGAAGACAAAGTTGACGGGGACAACCAGACACTAGAAGAAAATGTTGACGAAGACAATCAGGAACCAGAAGACAATGCTGACGATGAAGACCAGACACCAGAAGACAATGTTGACGGTGACAACCAGGAACCAGAAGACAATGCTGACGATGATAGCCAGACACCAGAAGACAATGCTGACGATGACAACCAAGAACCAGAAGACAATGCTGACGATGACAACCAGACACCAGAAGACAATGCTGACAATGACAACCAGACATCAGAAGACAGTTCTGACAGTGACAACCAAACACCAGAAGACAATGCTGACGATGACAACCAAACACCAAAGGATAATGTTGACGATAACTAAACAGCTGACGATAACACGCATGTATCACAGGACACAGAAGATTATGTAATGATCTTTTGTTAAAGGACAAAGACACAACAGACGATTCAATAATTCTTGTAAAATAATGTATCCTGCATATATGACACGAAATTATTACGATCAAAAATAGTTGGAAAACATCTACGCCAACAGCCCTGGTAAACAGAATTTTTTGGTACAGACACTGTTATCGTATACATGATGCGAACAATGTTAGTCAATATGCAGGCACTGGAATTAAGGCAAACTGTCGATTAAGGCATAGACCATTCGCAGTTCACCTTGCAGCAATAACGAATGGCTGGTTACTCTAATCACTGCTAAGACGTGTAAGATATTGTAGTTGATACCAATGGCCAATCTTTGTCAAATGACGCCGATTGCAAAAACAGCAGTAGGCCTTCTTATGCAGCACTGCTTGAATAACAGCTTTACCATGCTTTTGGGGGTAATCCTTGATGATAACTGGGATGTTCAGCTGTATATAATCATGTCTAATAATGGCGATATAGAGATAGGTACCTAATAGAAATGCACAATATACCATTGCTCATAATCAAAACTAATATTAATTAGATATTGGTGAGTATAGTCATAGCTAATATATTGTAACATAATGTAACCGTGTAGTTAGTTATTTGTATGATATTGTTGACTGTAACTATTGCTAATACCATAAACAAAATAAATCTTGCTATGCCAATTACTAAACCTTGTTTGGTTTATATGTACGTAGGAAATGTTACAGTTTCTGCCTGCACAGAGAATATAACGAATGTTCCTAGACATGTCTGATCTACGAAAGCACATTAGAGAAAGTACCATCTGTCATCACGTGGAGGAAAGAAGAGCAGAACTATGCTCTGTCAGAGTTTAGGGATAACGTGTTCATATACTACAGTCAATATAAAACGGCAGTTTCTTTCTTCTTTAGGAGCATTGAACATGACTGTGCACTCAAAATGCCGCTATTTGGATGACGTAAAAACTAAACGTCAACCATTGTATATATGTTGTCGATTGTTTTACGGATTGTTTATATTTGTATGTATAATTTATACAATTCCAAATCATTTTCCGAAAATATCTACCTACCTACCATCAATATCGTCTACTTAGATTTTCAAAAAGCTTTCGACAAAGTACCACATCAAAGATTACTGCTTAAACTAAATGCCCATGGCATAGGAAATGGTATAATAAACTGGATAGAAAAATGGCTGATTGACAGAAGACAACGTGTAGTAGTTGATGGGGAAGCTTCACACTGGAAATCGGTATTGAGTGGGGTACCACAGGGATCAGTACTAGGACGTATATTATTCTTAATATATATCAACGATTTGGATGATGAAATAACAAGCAAGGTGTTGAAATTTGCGGATGATACAGTGTTTAGAAGGATTAAAAATGATGGAGATAGACAACATTTACAAGATGATCTTAACAAGTTGATCAAATGGTCTGAAAAGTGGCAAATGCTGTTCAATTTTGGGAAATGTAAATGCCTCAAAGCAAGACATGGGAACGAAGAGGTAGAATATAAAATGGGGGGTACTGTAAAAGTACTACTGTAAAAGAAAAGGACTTAGGGTTAACCATTAGTGCTGATATGAAGGTTTCAGAGCAGTGCGGAATTGCAGCTTCAAAGAGAAATCAAATCCTTGTATTAATTAGGCGAAACATAACGTATAAGGAAAAAGAGCTAATAATACCGCTGTACAAACCAATAGTTAGGCCTCATTTAGAATATTATATTCAAGCGTGGAGGCCATATCGCAGGAAGGACATATATATGCTAGAAAGAGTACAGAGGAGAGCAACTAAAAAGATACAAAAAATAACGGATCTTAGTTAAGAAATACGCCTAAAAATGCGGTTTAACAACACTAGAGACCTGGAGATTGAGAGGAGATCAGATAGAAGTATTTAAAATAATGAATGGTTATGAAAATATTGATAGAAATATTTTTTTTCAGTTAAGAAAGATAGAAGGATTAGAGGACATGAAGTCACATTAGCACAGGAGCAGTGTAGATTTGATATAAGGAAGTTCTTATTCTCACAAAGGACTGTAAATGAATGGAACATATTATCTGCTGATTGTGTGGGTGCTAGTAGCGTGAATATGTTTTAAAATAAAATCGACACATACCTCAGAAGGGCGGGATACACATAGATAAAAGGGTCGGACTCTCGATAAGCCAAAGGGCTTCCTTGTCCACCTGCCACCTAGAGTTAATTCTCTGGGTGGCAATCTTGTTAAATCTTGTTAAACATAGTCAATCTCGTTGTAGTTGGACTTAGTTTCACAGTCAACACAAGACACCTACACAATATGGCTGTACATCTCAAGGCTTGTCTTACATCAACTTCTCACTCGTAGAACGCAAACTACACCGGTACCTTAACCCGCCAATAGGAGCCGGGGGCACTGTTGTTGCCTACACCAATGTCAGCACACGTGACATATCAACGTGGATTTCCATTTAAGAGTTTTTACACTGAAGCGTTTTGGAGCCTGCATACGGGCACTTGACTTTATTGACACGTCATTACGTCTCGTCGCTCGCTGGACTGGTCATTATAGACATTTCCTTGGATTGCACTTTGAAGTTGAGCTGGTTCCCGGAATCACGGATTGACGACATCAAGTGGGACGAAGCAGAAACGATTCAGCGTACATCCATTGCGTGGGTTAAATGCCAGGAGAAGTTTAGTCATCTACCGTCCCTGACTTGCGAAGATGCACTGAAAAATAAATTTGAAAGCAGATCTTTTTTACCGGAAAAGGTATTGTCGAAACAGTCACAAATTTCTAAGTTAAAGACATTCGCAGACAAAGACGTAATGACGCGAGAGTGTGGCGTTTTAAACTGGTTCGAAACCACACATTGTATAAGCAAATGTTTCAAAAACAGTGCTGTTCCAAGATTGGTTGTATCATATATAACTCACATTTAATACACCTGCCATAGTTAAGTCCACCATTTCTGTGCATTCGTATATGTATATTACTAATGTTACATGGCAATAACCACTCAAACAATATTCTGACTTGTTAGTTTTCAGATCAGCGACTCAGATATGCATTTTAATATTTTCACACATCGTATTCGGTTGGCGTGCGGCTTGCATGGGAGGGGTTCAAGGGGGTGGCAGTTAGTCTCAGTCAGAGACAGGATCAGGAGGACATTAATCAACTCGAGGCGTACGTGTTTGCCTTGACCGCCTTAAACATAGACAAAGCATGGTTATCGTAGTCCTCAACTATGAACATATCTCTATTCAAGACTAATTGCATACACAGACAAAACTGCCAAAAGGGGGACATTCTCAAAATCACTGGCATGTAATTCATAAGGCATGGACCCGGAAGTAAAATAGTTTGTTGTCCCTGCGGTTTATTTGCTTAACGGGGTCATGTTCTAGTTAGACTTCCTGTTCGTTGCACACGAAGAAAAATGCAGTGTATTTTTGAGAAATGATTTTTTACAAAATTCACATGCTGTGACATAAGTGCATTTGAGTAGGGAGATTTTCATGTGTGATTGTAGATGGTGTTGACTGTAAAATGGTGGATTTCTAGATTATTTGAATATGCGGAAGGATATTTGGCAGCAATTTGCCTGTGTGACCTGTTTGCGGAGTAATTCTTGCCGGCATTTGTAAATGTTGACGGGTGTCACACATACAGGCATTTTATGAGAGCTGGAAGTATGCAATTTTTGTTAAAATCTATCAGCATGTCAATGTGATGATGGTAACAGCTGGTGAGAAGTTTAAGACATTTTGTAGGTCACGTTTTCTTATAATCAGACAAAACGTTAACATGGTCGCCTATGAGAAAATTAACAGTGTGCTGACCCCTAACGGGGCGGAAGTAAAACTAATGGTCGAGCCCCACCTCGCGTGAATGGAGGGCACTTTGGTGAGAACAGTGGCGCCACACTGTGAGTTTATACGTTTTACTTTTGCGAGATGTAGGGCCTGTAAGGGGTTAGGACACTGTTAGACTTCCTGCTTTGTTACAGACGAAAAAGAGTGCAGTATATTTTTGAGAAATGACTTTTTATAATATTCACTTGCTCTGACATAAGTGCATTTGAGTAGTCAGATTTATAGATGTGATTGTAGAAGCTGTTGACAGTAAAATGGTGTCTTTTTAGCTGATTTTACTAAGCGGAAGGGTATCAGCAATTTGGCTAGTTGACACTTTAGTCGGATTACTGCCTGCATCCATTTGTAAATATTGACGGGTGTCATACATACAGGCATTTTGCAAGAGCTAGATATATTAGATTTTGACTAAACTCGACCAGCATGTCAATGAGATAATAATAACAGCAGGTGAGAAGTTTAAGAAATTTTATAGGTCACGTTTTCTTATAATCACACAAAACATTAACATGGTCGCCAATGGGAAAACTGACAGTGTGCTGACCCCGTAAGTGTGTCACGATACATGGCGAGATTCCGCGCGAGTGGAGACGACTGGCGACATGCATAATTGTTGTCCACTGATTTTAGCATTGCGGAAGCCAGGAAACAGTTGTTGACGTTTAGTTTATCGGCTTATTTGTCGCTTTTATAGCTTTGTTAATTGCGTTATGGCATTGTCACTTCAGTTATATATGAATTATACATCAGGGAAATGTAAAATGCAGAGAAAGAGCCAGACAGCAGTCGCCGGCGGTCATACACTGAAATTTGTTTTGATCCCGAATTGTTTTTCGTCTAAATGAAATAGATAATAATATTTACTTAATATAACAAGAATCAGTACATACAAAATATGAAATATAACATATGAATAACATAACATGATTAACAATTATCTAAGAAATAGGAGTTAAAACGAGATACAACGGATTATCGTTTGTCATAAAAAAATCGCGAATGTTAAAATGTTATAAGTTTCAAAATATTTCGGTAACCATTTATATATGAAAAGTTGCCTAAATGCACATAATCACCAAAAAGTATGCATTAGTTCAATTACGTGTCGTTCTGGGCGAAATAATGCATAGTTGTCATAATCAACAAAGTCGCCACCACGGTTCGTCAATTCGTGATAACAATTCGATTAAGGTGCACGATTACCACGAACATTCTTAACGGCAAAGTTTTTCCCACTGTTTCAACTTGTGATCGTCTGTCGGAAACCAAAAAAAGAACACGATTTCGAGAAACTCCGATGATTACAACCAAAAACCATACGTATCTCCATTATTTAAGCTGGCGTAAATGGAATCGATGTCGCCAGATGACTCCAGATCGAAAACGAGACGCGAGACTTACAACGTTGATTTTAACAACGACGAATTTGTAGGATTTCTTGGACGCACTAAACTACTGCAATGTTGGTGCGCAGTTTACATAAAAACAATAACATTTTCGCACAACATTAATTGTCTTTAATGATTTTAGTGGTGCCACAATAGGGCACGCAACAGTACAAAGAACAGAGCAAACAATATTGAAAACCACAGTGCAAACAATGCAAATAATGCAAATAATAAACGGTATAAAAAGTGTGCAAACAGCAATGCATTGCACAGTACAAACACCAGCGTACGAAACAGTGCGAATGTCAGTGAACACAATTACATGCAAACAACAGCGTAAGCAAGAATGCACAAGACAGTGCAAACAAGTTAAACATATGTGCAAAGAACAGTGCAAGAAACCGTCTGCCAGCTTTTGTTGCAGATGTTGGTGAGGATGTCTATCACCGTTTCTCCTCCGTTCATTATCAGTTCTGCTGGGATGTTGTCAAATCCAGTGATCTTACAGCTATCTCCACTTCTTCACGTAAAATTGGAAAGTCGTCCTCATTTGATGATTCTTGGCTGGCTATAACACTTGGATCTCCGTTGGTCTGGAAGTTGTATAACTCCGAACAGTATTCCGTAAATTGCACGAATAAACCCCATCGAAATGTGCACACAGCACTATTTTTAAAGAAATCAATTCCATTTAGAGCTGTGGTATATATTTAATTACACTGCATTTTATTTAGAGATAGGTGGTTGTCCATGTACGAGCCGCATACGGGGCTATGATGATCTTCCCTCCAGTCACTGTCCAAGTGTGGACTGACAAAAGGATTAAACCCATTTATATTATATGTGTTGATGTGCTACGTGCTTCTTCTAGGTGCAGTGTCTGCTGCAGGCGTTGGCGATCATGTCCCTCCAAACCCATCGGTTGTATTTGGCAATAGCTGTTCTAAGCACTACCCTACCGCGCCCCGGTGTAGTCCGATGTTCTAAACACTACACTTCCGCGACACCGTGTAGTCCGATGTTCTAAACACTACACTACTACGCCCCGGTGTAGTCCGATGTTCTAAACACTACACTACCGCGCCCCGGTGTAGTCCGTTGTTATAAACACTACACTATCGCGCCCCGGTGCAGTCCTATGTTCTAAACACTACACTTCCGCGCCCCGGTGTAGTCCGATGTTCTAAACACTACACTACCGCTCCCCGGTGTAGTCCGATGTTATACACACTGCACTACCGCGCCCCGGTGTAGTCCGGTATTCTAAACACTACGCTACCGTGCCCCGGTGTAGACCGACGTTCAAACACTACACTACCGCGTCCCAGTGTAGTCCCATGTTAAAAATACTACACTACCGCGCCCCCGTGTAATCCGGTGTTCTAAATACTACACTGCTGCGTCCAGGTTTAGTGATTCGAATACTTCAAGTCTCACGCGAAACTTTAGTCCAACCGGCTGTTCGGCCCTCGGCCCATATTACCTCGATCAACGACCGTCGTTGCACCGCCAAACTACTTCAGTGATGTCACTGTTGATAACATTGTGTAGTCGTAGTAGAGACCATTAGCTAACGCAATTAAGCAACCGTACGCCAAATATGTACGCGACCTCAAGTTTGAAGTATACCGCAGATCTCGCGTCAACGTCTAATAAAACACCATTAGCTAAGCTCGCAGTGAGCGGTTTTTCGATCGGCTCCAGCAGGTAACTGTTTTCTCATATGTAGTGATTGTCTGTGTGTTACTAACAGTAAAATGCATGTACGAAATACATAGATATATGTAAAAATGTGCTAATGGAACAATTAAACTTTATTGCAATCGATAATCACAGGAAGGTAGCATTTAAGACGCTAGAACGTTGTAAACGCGAACCCCAGTGCACTCATTCCGGCTCGTACGATTAGGCTAAGCAAACAAAACATTGTGTTTCGAGTCCTGTTATGCAATAACATAGCCTAATCATGATATTAGTACACCACAGCATGGGTACGTAATTGGCAATATTTTCTTTAATTAGGCCTAGAATAATTGTTATAGAATATACATCATGGCGGGCAGTTGTCAAGTCATATTTTAGGAGGTGTACACGCTAGCGTTAATAAAAGCACGAAATGAGTGGGATGTCTCAAACATGTCCACAAATAACGAGACATACGTTACGGATGGTCACTTAACCTTATTCTAGGGTATCAGGGTAAGTTTCTTAAACCAGTTAGATACAATCGACCCTCTTAGTTATTACATTACAAATTGAGTTAAAACTTCACCATATGGTAAAGTTTCAACTCGATTTATAATATTATAGATTTGTTCCATTTATGGAAAAATCTTTGTAACAAAATAAATGTGTAAAGCAAATTAATAGATGTTAGTAATAATTATTGTAACACAAAATTATGTGTTTTATTCCTAATATAGATATGGACAACACCAATGCGATACTGAACCTAGCGCTTCTATCGAATGATGACGAAGCCATGGAAATAGCCACGCAGCATCTGTATGACAAGGAAAAACGTTTCGTTAAACAACGACTATTTTTCCTCACTGAAGCCAGCAATTATTATTGTTTGTATATGTTTAGGTTTCAAAAAGATGATTTGCGTCGTCTGAAATGTGCTCTGCATATTCCCGACACCATGAGGTTGCCAAACAAGAACAGCCTACATGTAAAATGGTTATTAAACTTCTTCTTTTTTAAATAAGTATGAACGCCGAGAACAGATTGCAAACAAACGCAACAGCTGACACTGATTGACAGCTAATCAGCGCACTTTGCATAATAATTTTTTTTAGTAACAATTTTTTTAATCAACTGTCTGCATCTAGTCCTGTCGGCAAAATCTACATTTTATATAAACCAATACAAAGCCTTTAGTATTTATTTTCGTAGTTGCACAAAAACGTGGTGTGCCAGCGTTGCAACATAGGTCATAGCCAAAGTAGACATAAATGCAACCAACGACTCAACTACGTTTACAAAATAATTAATTAATTAGTTTAAATATCTATGTGGGCTTAATAAACATTAGATAGACATGTGTTACAATATGGTATATAGGCGAGCTTAGCCGTGCATAAGCCTAAGCTAAGCGTGTGGAGGCAAATAAACAAATGTGCATTGCACTGTTATTGCGCCTCGCTGCATAGCTGCAAATGAAAACGAATCGTAGGTCTTTTTAAAAGTCGTCAAACATGAATGCATGTAATTTATAACTCAACTTTCTTTACAAGCATGTGTTCCTAAAATGTGTAGCTATTACTCTGTATAGTTACATTTTAATTACCATAACTGTTTATATACGAAATAAGTCGGCGTTTGTACTTACGCGAAATATCCATCTTTGGCGTACATACGCGAAGTCGAACCGCAGATGCCGCGTAAACCTCTGATTGGATCGCAAAAGCTGCGTCGTAGAACTCAATTATCTTTGCGGTCGGCGTATGTTTTTGGCGTCAGGTTTGTGTTTATTGCGTTAGCTAATGGTGTCTATAATTATCACATCAGTACGTAGAGGAACCTGCAAAAATCGGTTGTCACCAAGAGTCAACTTTATGTGTCCAAAATCCATCTGATGTAGGCCGCACATAACAAGCGTCTTTTTAATCGATGCATCAGATTGGGTCAAGTGACATACTTGGATGTTGGCTCGCTACGCGGTCGTCAGGTGACTGTGCAATACACCTGTATAACTAATAGTAGTAATGGAAATAAATTAATGGGTTGTCTTCTCGCATATACTGTGGCGTGGCTGAATACTTTCCAGAGAATCCGGACTGGTGCTCGAATGAACAGTCTTCCAGTAGAATGTGTAAAGCGATTTGAACGAACGGTCTTACGGACTATTATAATTTACCTTTGTTGCCTCTTGTATTAGCAAATATATTGAAGAGAAACAATACGCACGCACGCACACACCCACGCGCACGCAGACACATCACTGATCAGTGTGGATGTTCTCCTTTAGAAAAGTTGACCAACCTGAAGTCCGCCGTTTCGCGATAGTAGTTGACCAACAATACCTTACATCTCTTCAGCTAGTGTTGAAGCTCGCAGGCGGGTCACCCTTGTCTATAGCTTTGCAGTGTACACGATTTACTCGCACCTGAAGCTCTATCTGTTTCTCACGACGTGTCTCTCGTTGTTTCTTCCAGATATGAAGACGTGTCTCGCAGTGGCTCTTGGGCTCTTGTCAGTGGTCGTGAGTATCCACTTCAACAATGTTGTCTATATAACAATAGTTATTTATTTATATTTGTAAACGTATTGACAATGAAGCGAGGGAGAAGACTTTAGATTGATTGTTTGAATATTGGCTACATGAATTGGCAGTTGTCAGGTCTTTGCAATAGAGTTAAATGCTACGACAAACGTTAATGGTGACATAAACATAAATTTTCTATATTATACACTACCGGCTGAAAAGCATAAAACTGCTAATGTACATTGTACATACACGGTGAATGAGAACATAAATGTAATTACAACACAAGACATGGTATGGGTGAACTCATAGAACATTTAATCCAAGAACATCACGTGTTCAATAAGCAATG
The DNA here is from genome assembly GCA_020002185.1 of Paraescarpia echinospica. Taxonomy (NCBI): domain Eukaryota; kingdom Metazoa; phylum Annelida; class Polychaeta; order Sabellida; family Siboglinidae; genus Paraescarpia; species Paraescarpia echinospica. The sequence goes on from CM034532.1 coordinate 26,241,440, forward strand.
CCTTAATGACAGATTAAATGAATCCCTCTCTTTACAAGATCTATGAGTGACTAAAACTAAGCAACTATCTAATACTAAAATCGTTAAAGGTGACATGAACACAAATTATATATTTTAACCACGTAAATAACATACTAACATGATGCTATTTAGACAGGCGTAATGCCTGACAGGTTCCTTAGTTAATATATACACGCAGTTTAATGTGTGAAAATCAGCCTATCTGACAGATTTCCGAATTAAATCACGAATGAAATAGTGTGCCAGATTGCTGCTTGGATAGGTACCGTGACGTAATATGTGCCATAGTCCAAATATGTCTCACCACTGGCGTAAGATTCTTGTAATTAGGATTTGGAGAGTTGTGTGGCAAATACGAGGACTCGTAGAACTGTTGCCGCATACAATGATGAACCATTGGTAATAGACGTCACTCAGGAAAGTTTATGACATGTACGATGATGACAACGATGTAAAAAGGAACATTTTGAGACTGTCTTTGTCGCCAATACAACGTCTATACGTATAACTGTATCATAGTGTAATAGTATTAATTTGATGTGCGCAGCTGACAGAATTGTGCAAGCCAGCCATTCACTGATTCAGTGATTTCACTGACACTGTCGCTGTCAATGTCATTGAGTGATTCAGAGATTTCAGTTACTTCCGACGACAAGGCGGCTCGATTTTTGAAAATACTAAATGATTTGGTTGGGCTGCTGCGATGATGTCATCCAGAGATGATAAGGCGACTCCACGATCGGTAAAAGGAACCTATATTCATCACAAAGCCGCAATGCAACGTGTATTGACAAACGGGACTGACACGCTCGATTCGACATTTCGCCGCTGACAGCTTCGGGAGCAGGCATTGCTTTTGTCCGACTGTTATTTGTGTATGTTCATAATCCGTTGTACACTTGTGAAATATCCAATCTCTGTGTAATTAGTCACACCAGTTTGATCATGAGTGGCTATATCTTTCAAAATAGGTTCGTAAATGTGCTAGGTTGTTTACAAGTCACATTTTAATGTGATGATTTACGTAAAAATCCAAAATACACATGATGTCAGTGCAGTTACAATTGTTCAAGAACATTTCTCAAAAGACCCACACCATGATTTTGCATACCACCTATACATCATAATGTATGATGGAGCAGAATTAGAGGTAATTTAAAATGTTTGTTGACTTACTTGACTACAATATTATTCATAAACACAACAGCTTTTTTAATGTAATATATATATATATATATATATATATATACATACATACATATACATACAAGGTATTTTGCAATATTAATTCTCCTAGTTAAATAAAACATTTTTTAAAGCAAAAAGGTGACATCCTGCATCAAATGAAAGCTAATTATAAAAATACTAACACCACTTGCTAATTTTATTTGACAGTTGATTTTTATTGTAAATGTGTTTCTTTCAAAATTAGATGTAGGGTATATACAAGTACATCACCACAGGAGAATAGTTATAGTATATATATATTCTTGATTGTCAGTAGTACTGTATAATGTTTAGTAAATGTGATATGTTTCTAACGAATGAGATTAAGCTACAGTATTGAGAAACACAACTTCATTATGTATTATTGCAGTCCAATGAGGTGTGAGGAAGCATTCTTATTTGCGTGATTTTATGAAAACTAAATTTTTTAAATATATTTTTGGACTACTATCTTATTTTATATTATATTATTATAGCATTCGTTTCAACGTATTCATGTCACCTTTAACAGTAGAGACGAAAACAAATTCAGTAATCTATACGAGTATAGTACATTAAAAGAGTGCAACATTTTATTAAATGCCTCAGTATTTGGATCTACACATAACATGTGTTTGTTACGATGCTTCCTATGTTACACATTCAAATATCGTAGCTGTTGTAAAAATTGAAGATATAGACTACCTACTTGAAACGACTTATCTAGACGACAATGTCTCCAAGAAGCTGTTTCATCCGACACAAAAAGTTTAGCTTTTGATTTACACTAAGATCATTACAGTGAGCGAAAATTCAGTCGTTCTGTTTGATTTATTTTTGTGTATATTATATGTGTTATTTTTTCATACAATTTGAGATTATCTGGTAAAGTTGACATACATTTAACTGTTTAGACTTGAGAGTTGAAGTGCAAGATATTTGGTAACCTGTTTCAACGGGAGATTTCAGTTTGATATATGAGCGTTCTTCCTATCACCTCACATAACACACAGGCTATCAGGAAGTTTTTATTTCAGTTAGGGAGTAGCAACGCCACTTCCGTCGAATGATTATACAAACATCGGAATGGGCTGTGCTTTCATAACGGCGATCAATGTTTGTGTTTTGGATAATTGTAGTCACAACTAACAAGGACAATAATGACCGTGGCGGCAATATATGAATAATACTGTTGTTATCTGCTTTCTTTTTAGATTGCAGTCAATTGTTTCGTGTGGGGTAAGTATGGGTTGTGTATATGATTTCTTCGTGTAAGCAAAATGCAATGTTCGAAATCAATATCATGACGTTATGAAAGGCTAACATAATGAGAAAGCACAATTTAGATAATCGAATAACGACAGGAAAGATCCGTGGAAAAGAGGCAGAGGACATCAGCGAATAAAACTACTTGGTAGTCGGGCGACTTTCTAAAAATCAAATGGCACGACGAAGTCGCCAACATTGAACTCATGAACGGGTCAAACCAAACATTCATAAAAAGAAATCCCCCCCTTAATGAAATGGATAGGATACATACTACAGACGGTGCATCTGATAAGTAAGAACGTCTCAATCTGGGCTTTACAACTGCGAATTCGCTGGAAGTACTTACATGTGTTGAATTAAAGAGTAACCACCCGTATGTCCACAGAATGTTCAAAAGTAGGAGATTGGTATCGCGACCCGTTCAACGAATGCGCATATTACGAGTGCGACGGAAAGGTCAAGTTCAAGCGGCAATGTGGCAAGGGAACCTCATTGCCCACAAACTACGTGGACGGCAGCGGTGATACTCCCTGTTCAATCATCAACACCGAAGATTGCGGTAAGGATATATCGAGCCCTTCCCAACACTAATGCTCAATTTTTTCTTTCCTTTCCGTCCACTCCCATTATCCCGTTATGCTTTCCTTCCTCTGCCACGTTTGCTTCTCATTCGCACTACGTCTTCTATCACACCCTTCTCTCTCCCACCTATGAGCGTTTCTCTCTCTCTCTCTCTCTCTCTCTCTCTCTCTCTCTCTCTCTCTCTCTCTCTCTCTCTCTCTCTCTCTCTCTCTCTCTCTCTCTCTCTCTCTCTCTCTCTCTAGCTCTCCCTCTCTCTCTCTCTCTCTCTCTCTCTCTCTCTCTCTCTCTCCCCAGCTCTCTCTGATGCATCATACATTTTCTGTCTATCATTCCTCTTCGTACCATATTTCCTGTGTCACACATGTCTCGTGCCACAGACAACAATCGTAATTGAAACCGGAATACAGGATTTTAAATCAGTGTAGTATTTGATTCTTACAGCACCGTGCAAGTTCCCGGTAGATATACGAAGTCCAGCTCGTTGGTGGTATCGGCGGGAAAACAACAAAGACGTCGTAGTGACATTCGACAACTACAGGATATCGTACGCGCTGACTTCAGCCCCGAACTCAGCAACACGTAAGGACATATCACTCACTATACGTTCTCTATTGTCCCGTACTGTTACAAAATTACTAATACAATTGGCAGTGAATTCTACTCTTATCACGATACTCCCACTGTTTGTCTATTTTGGTAATTAATTTCCCACTCTGTGCTCCTAAACTGCCAACAAACGAATTAACAATGTAGGGATTGCATGAGAAATAAAACATGTTGTTGCACGACAGTAGTGGTATTGGTGTTATAATCTGGTGCTTGTGACTTGATGTTTGCAATACAATTGATCTTTTAGTGGGAATCTCCAAATCAAATACAAATATTCCAGCGTTTATGTTGAAGCCGGATTATGTTACGGAAATGTTTGATAATGTTAAGTTACCAGTCGGAATCTGTCGTTGTGTTCAACGGAGCTCTTGACACCTTCTCGAAGACTTCATCAGCTTTCTTGTGTGTTTCTCTCGATTGTCAAGTGACGCCATTGATATTTGTCACATGACTAAGTGTGTCTGGTTAGACTGTGCATGTTTGCAATATACAATGTGCTGTAAGACTATTGGGCCTGCAAAAGGGATCCTGCATATATCAGAAGGTTATATACATATCAAGTCATGGCTAGGTACAGCATCGCCTGAATACGATTTAGCCGACACGCCGTCTATAGATATTGATTCTATTTGGATGTTGCGGTCAGTGTTCTAGGTTGGATCTGATCACTTGTAGTCTGACTGACTAACTAACCGACGTATCTGTTTTGTCCCGTGTCTCTGTCTTAGATGTTGGCCAACGTGTACACGTAGTGTTATATGCATTGGAGCTATGCTGCATTTCTGTAATGTCCGGTCGTAGGCACTGAGACGTGCACGGGCCACCTCGACCAGAGCGGCAATGTGTACTACACCAGGTCCACGACACTCGGTGGAAAGACAGAGGCCTGCGTGGAACAAACGGATGTCCAGCTAAATCACCTCATCTTCCGGAAGACAAAGGAAGGAGGTTAGTGCTGGCTCTAAATCCCAACACACATTGATAACATCGGACAATTAAAACTCCACTCGAATAACAATTCTAATGATCAAATACATAATATGGCAACCAGGAACATATAACTTAATATACTTTAAAGAAATATTAATTGAATAGGATGCCTTATATGCAATTGATGGTCATGAATATTGCTAGAGAGATCGCATGTCTCATTTTCAAATTGTATTTCAACACAGTGAAGTTCTACACGAGCGAGGTCTCAAAAACACATTTCTACATAATATTTTCCTGTCATTGTATATATATAAAGTGTATATCCGTATACGACATTTACACACTCACACACACACACACACACACACACACACACACACACACACACACACACACACACACACACACACACACACACACACACACACACACACACACACACACACACACACATATATATTATATTTGAACTGTCCGTGATTATGATGTGTGCCTTCAGTGTCATAAATTGGCAGTCAATGGTAAAATAGTTTATTCTTGGCTGGCTACGGTTGAAAATATTCATATATTTATAGAGGTGCCTACTTCTGAGCTCTTGTTCACCATCCCCGATGATGAGTGATGTGCATGTTAGTCATAGTTGATGACCATGTTAGTCATAGTTGATGATCATGTTAGTCATAGTTGATAACCATGTTAGTCATAGTTGATAACCATGTTAGTCATAGTTGATAACCATGTTAGTCATAGTTGATAACCATGTTAGTCATAGTTGATAACCATGTTGCGCATGTATTCTGTCTCAGTATCCGACAAAGCGACGGCGCGAGACTGTTTGAATACAATTCTTCCGACCGGACATTCCTACGACATCTTCGTGAAACGTAAGAAAAGCTATTACAATAAATGCCTAGTCTATTAGTTACGTGACACGTGGCTGACATAGCACCAGCCACCGAAATCTGCATGGTTCCGCATTCTTTGACAGAACCAGGTTATATAATAAATAATACATATTTTAAAATGTTAATGTATGTAAACTAGCCGGCGCTGTTTACGCCAACTGTTCTTACAAAATATACAAATAGCCATACTTTTCATATTTCAATTATTACTATACTAAGTATATCGTGTACTTTTAGTATAACAACAATGTCTCTTACTGTCTCGTGTAGATCCGCTGGCAACAAATCTCGTCGGCAAGTCGTGTCCTCTGACCAACGGTCAGTACTACACGACCTACTCTGCCGGACCGGGCGAGCAGGACAAGTGTCTGGGGGACGCCAACTCTGTCGCAGTCGTCAACGGAGACACGATCGCCTTCGACACATGTGGCACAGGCGACACACAAAGTACGCTTCTGACAATTGTTTTACAATTTGACACGCATTGCAATATATGATAATAATAATAACCTTCCATTGCGCCTATGTCCTCATGAACCCTAGCTCAGAGGAACAAAAATGGCGGCGGTTGGCAGATGATGAATTATGAAGCGTAGAATCTTCGGTGATGTGATTAGTTTCAAAATTTACAACAATAATTATTGTAAATATTAGCAACGTTGATGGCGAACACAAGAACCTATGACGTTTACAACGTTACATTTAGAGGTGCACAATTAAATCAAATACACAGTCATTACAAAAGTAAACAGCAATGAAATGAGACCCATTAAAAATTAGATATGTAAAGAGAATGGAGAAGTATTTCTCAATAGATACGCGCCACGTACGAAGACAACTAATTTAGTTAACATGAAATACTATTATCTCCAAACTGCCGTACTATCGGTGTGAGTCGTCACGGAACATACTTATATTTTGTTTAACGTGATTTAAATGAGGGAAATGGTATAAATATGTCTCCTTTTGTTGTGTTGCTCTCGTGGAACCACTGCCACTGTAAGTGGAAGTTGACAACATATCACCGTTTGTGTCAGTACGTGATAGCAACACATTTATACACCCAAAGCAAACACCGAGATAGCAAAGTGGACTGGAAAGTCTTTGACTTATGGAGGCTGCAACCGTTTGTCTACGTTTGTCTAATATTGCCATATGTTTTTTTTCTTCAAAATGTTTTAACTGAGAATCAGCATGTTGCTTAGCCTTGTGCGAGTATAATATAAACCCCGTGTTGTTGCGTTTACGCCAGAAAATCCTTACAAGGCGAAGTTGACTTGTCTCGACACATTCACTCCCAGCGATGTGTGGAATGAAGGAGGCAGTTCCGACGGCAACATCCTTCTACTGGCGAACGAAGCTCGAGACAGATTCTACTGCGCTGTGAGTACTTCTTCTGCTTCGAGCGCCATTACAATATTGCCTACTCCATATACTGAATGTACCATTCATACGACACAAATCACCATTCTTTCTGAAGATTACCTTTGAAGTTGTTGTACCACAACATCATAACATCTTAATAACCTGCAGTTCTTTCAGAAAGCAAAAGCAGTTCATACTAACATACTGTGTTAGCAAACGTGATCCCTGAAAGTAGCACCGGAGATACGACTGTGGGGGCTCCTGGGTAGTGATTGGCTGGGTGTCGTATGACACTAGACTTCTGACTCCACTCTTTCCTACCTTCTACAATAGGGACGTCTCCGCAATTTACGATCCATTCAGAATTCCAAGTTGCACCATATTGAAGCACCAAAGTTACGTCTACAAACGTTTCGACCACAATGAAATCACCCAAAAAGCGTTTTGTGGAGGCTCCCGGTAAGAAATATACTGTGGAGGTCCCTGGGTAACTGCCCCGTCTGCCTACCCTAAATCCAACACTGCCTGAAACAGTAATTACCATGATAGGACATTGTTTTGTAGAGATACCACGTCGACGGCAAAACGATGCTCCTATCTCTGGACGTGACCCCGGACACGACGAGGCTGACCTGTCGCACAGGAGTCGACTACCTCCGTTCTGGCGACGACAGTATGGGTCAGTTCAGGGCGTTTCGCATCTCCGACACCCTCTTGACAACAACAACGACAACGACAACGACAACAACTACCACCCCGACTACTACGACACCTCCACCAACCACTACAACAACAACAGCTGCCACTAAAACACCAACTACCATCACTACAACAACGGCAACAACAACAACAACACCAACCACCACCACTGCCACAACAACAACAACAACACCAACCACCACCACTGCCACAACAACAACAACAACAACACCAACCACCACCACTGCCACAACAACAACAACACCAACCACCACCACTGCCACAACAACAACTACAAGAAAAACATCAACGCCAAAGATGGGCGAATCTCTCGCGTCACTTCAGAATGACGTCATTATCCACGTCGAGTTTGGGTTTGCGCGTAGATACGACATCTATGTCCGCGATGACGTGTCACTATTCGCTGACGTCATGCGTTCACAGACGGCAGAGAAGATGGGTGTCAGCGTGAAACGTATCAAGGGCGTCGAGGTCTACAAGGGTACGTCGTAACTGTCAGCATAGCTCGATAACCTTCAAACACCCGAAGTGTAGTACATATGTCACGCAGTAATATAAATACAAGGAATGTTTTAAAGCAACTAGAATTGTGTCATTAAAGTGCTGGTTGGATGTAAGATCGGGTGGAAGGTCGGAAGAGAACAAGATGTAACAAGACATTGACAAGATTATCTAGATAGAGAAACAAATCCATGTTGCAAGTGGACAAAGAAACATTTGGATTATGGATTGCCGTCTACCTATCTGTCTGTTTGTCTACCTGTCTCTCCGTCCGTCCGTCTGTCTGTCTGTCTGTCTGTCTGCCTGTCTGTCTCTGTACGTCTGTCTGTCTATCTCGATCCATCCATCCATCCATCCATCCATCCATCCATCCATCCACCCAAACACCCACCCAGAGGGTGATGACATTCGCACGCATTCTTCAGAACACATTACCTAAAACGTGTGATACTATTGCAGGCAGCATCATCGTGCGGTTCACCATTCTTCCGTCTGGTGGCGTTAGTGTCACATCGGCTGTAGCTGTTGCCAAACTCAAGTCGCTGGTTCAATCGGGTCTTCTCGTCATGACCGCGCCGGGCGGTTCGACTATCACTGCAGTATCCAGCTGGTTCAATTGGTGGACGGGTATCATCATTTACAAAACGTATTTAAAACGTAGATTCACTGTCACATGGTTAGTTCGTCGAAAATAATTATGACTGATATAATATAGCGACATATTTTGGTTATCTAGTTTTAAACTGAAAGCGTCCGCGTGAAATTAAGACAAGCACGTGACATAATTCGTTGTGTCCGTGTCAGACTTAGACGACCACGTGCTGTAGTTCTTTGTGTTCGGGTCAGACATAGACGACCACGTTCTGTAGTTCTTTTTATCCGTGTCAGACTTAGACGACCACATGCTGTAGTTCGTTGTGTCCGTGTCAGACTTAGACGACCACCTGCTGTAGTTCGCTGTGTTCGTGTCAGAGTTTTAAATGATTACGTGCTGTAGTTCGTTGTTTTCGTGTCAGAGTTAGTCGATCACGTGCTGTAGTTTGTTGTGTCCGTGTCAGAGTCAGACGATCATGTGCTATAGTTTGTTGTGTCCGTGTCAGAATTAGACGACTACGTGCTGCAGTTCTTTGTGTTCGTGTCAGAGTTAGACGGCCACGTGCTGTAATTCGTTGTTCGGTATCAGAGTTATACTACCACATGCTGTAATTCGTTGTGTCCGTGTCAGAGTTTCACGACGACTTGTTATAGTTCGTTGTGTCCGTGTCACATTTAGACGACCACGTGCTGTAGTTCTTTGTGTCCGGGTCACACTTAGACGACCACGTGCTGTAATTCGTTGTGTCCGTGTCAGACTTAGACGACTACGTGCTGTAGTTCGTTGTGTTCGTGTCAGAGTTACTCGACCACGTGCTGTAGTTCGTTGTGTTCGTGTCAGAGTTAGACGATCACGTGCTGTAGTTCGGTGTGTCCGTGTCAGACTTAGACGACTACGTGCTGCAGTTCGTTGTGTTCGCATCAGAGTTACTCGACCACGTGCTGTAGTTCGTTGTGTTCGTGTCAGAGTTAAACGATCACGTGCTGTAGTTCGGTGTGTCCGTTTCAGAGTTAGACGTACTGTAGTTCATTCATCTCATGGTTCGTTCGTTGTGTTCACACATATGTATAATTTCCTTTAAACGTTAGGAAAAAGTGATGCATATATAATAATTAACATAATTATGACATAATTGACATTATGGAGTTATGTCGCCTGGGACGAGACATACGACCGTAAAGTTGACTGTAATGACGGCTGTGAACTGTAATGTTGACTCCCATGACGACTGCGATGCTGACAGTGGTGACGACTGTGGTGGCAGTACCACAATGAAACGTTGAGTGATTACGAAACCAGTGAATATAGAGAACACTCTTGCTGAGCATGTTCTACGTTTTCTCTTGCAGTGTTAGAGACCACAACGAGAGGAGTGTCTACGACAAGACATTCTTTCACCATAGATGGCTCAAGTCAGTAGTAAACAAATATAGTAGATTTGACTGCACGCAAACACGCACACACGCGCGTGCACACATATCCACGCACATGCACAATGTTTCTGTCACATATACGCTGATGACACTCACATGTATATACGAAATCGTTCTCACAAACATGCGAATATTGATTCTACATCATCTTCGTGTGACTATCTCACTTAGTCACTAACATAATTGTTGTGGTTTGAAGCAGGTAAGCTGAGGCTCAACCCAGATAAAACATATTGATACATTGCCATTAAAATGTTCTTCGTCTTTGTTAGCAAACACATCTTCCGACAGCAAGAATGCAAAACATGTTTCGTAATATATACGTAGCCTCAGTCAAAATTGGCGTCACGTTCATTGCTTAAAGAAATTCATCTAACTTCGAGCATATGCACAACTGCGTGCTTGAATTGTACTCAAGACTTCTCGTTTCCCATTACACTATAATTGTCTCGTCTCCAGGGTCTTTCAAAATAAACTCCAGGAAGTTCAGATCAGGATCAGGATCATAGATGTATCTATCACACATGTTTATTTGTTCTAAAAACTTAGCTCAACCTGGGCAATCGTGATTTTTCTGCAGCAGACCAAACATATGGAAGGAGCATCCACCACCGTAACAGCACGTGGATCTACCTTCTGCAAACACCACAACATGTTTTGTTCGAAATTGTATTTTCATTTTATAGCTTTGGTGGTACATCTCTTTGATGATCACTTTTTGAGTCTTCCTCTTCTTGTCGTCGTGCTTAATGACATCTTGCTGAACGATTCTGTGGCTAGTTTCGCCTGAGCTCGGGCCACTGATAGGATCTAGATCTAGACTGTTTAAGGAAGTTTTATTACTATTATTAACGGTGCAAACGATGCAACTTTACACTGTGTTACATCTGCACTTGGTTTCAGGTTCGTCGCTAGTCGTTACTGTGACAATAAGTGCAGCTGCGGTAGTCTGCATTGTTGTCATTGTCGTCTCTCTTATTCTTGTTCTCCATTACCGTCGACGCGCTGTGCAGAAAGGTAGACACATTTTTGCATTAAAAGGACACTGCCCGGGAAAACTAATACTAATAATTAAACTAGTTATTCACGCCCATTTCAAAATTACACGTTACGTGGGACTAATTGACAAATGATCTACATTACTATATGACAACAGCTATGACACGTATTCCATTACAAGTTAAAACGTGCAGCACATGCGGGGCAAGTGATGATAGATAGAGTAAGGTTGTGTTAAGTTATGTGAATGCATATAAATGTATAATATATAATATATATACCCACATCAATGCGTGAACTAAACAATGAAGCAGCTTTTAAAAGCGCATTAAAAACACTCTATTTTAATCAATATTTTAACTCCAGCAGCCGCAACAGTCCCGGATCTGCGGAGTGATCTACTTGTTTCAATGCATGTAATGAACACTGAGACTTTTAAGAGCATTTTTAAACACTTTCTTTTAATAAATATTTTAACTGCAATTGTGACTTTTAGACTTGGCATTAAGCTTTTATAAATTATCTTTTGTTTATATAACATGATAATACTAATATTTAAAGATATTTTTTAATATCATTTTTTTATTTAATTAATAACTTTTTTGGGATTTATTACTATTTTACATGTAAAGCGCCTTGAATAGTTTCTAACTAGAGTTGGCGCTATATAAGTATATTTATTTATTTATAAATGTATGTGCAATTAATACAAATTTAAATGACAACGTAATTGTAAGAATGTTGTCAGTGTAATTTGAATCGACTCTAGCTGTTTTGATTTACATAAGCAACTTTGTGAAGTGTTGTGAGTATAATGTGGCAGATCTGTGTGCACTGTTCTATTCTACGATGGCGTCTATTGTTTGACCTGGTTGCATTTTCAGCGTCACAAAACACAACAGAAACACAAGCAGGGTAAGCCAATGAACGTGAGCTAGATATTAACCAACAGGACATCTCTGAGAGCTGAGAGACAATGAGTTTTCGCTCACTGATCTTATTGGTTAAAGTTGCATTCTGAGATCGTCCATCTTTGTAAATATAAATTTCCCGTGAATCATCATGCCCAATACACATTAAACCTCCTTCATTAACTGCATACTAACTTGTTGCCACATAATATACAATGTTAAGACAAAACGGCGCAAAGTACGAACATTATGTCCCTGTGGCATACGTTTATTATTCTGCCAGCCTGCTCTGGCAACCGGTAATCTTGAAAAAGAATAATTTATCGAATAGCAAATCAAATGTCAAAATGACATATATGGTAGCAAGTATGATAAATATGTAAATATTGTTCATAATCTTACTCAGAACGCCGTCTGAACACAGACAACTTTATTTAGTCACACCCGAAGCTTATTCTTCCATATCTGATTTACTTAACAGAATACAACTTGTTCGGACTTATTGGCTTGTTGAGAGTTAAATATAGAATGGTGGACATTTGAAGGTCTGCCACGGAACTACGCAAATGATCAAAGTGCGCACACACGAGTATTGTATGCTGACACCTTTTACTAGCATGTGTAGATCTTTATTACCACATGTAAGTTATGCAACTTCTCGCAAATAATAACTCTTTTTGGGAAAACGTTGATGCAAATAGTGGTATAACTATCATGATTGTGTGTGTGTGTGTGTGTGTGTGTGTGTGTGTGTGTGTGTGTGTGTGTGTGTGTGTGTGTGTGTGTGTGTGTGTGTGTGTGTGTGTGTGTGTGTGTGTGAGTGTGTGTGTGTGTGTGTGTGTGTGTGTGTGTGTGTGTGTGTGTGTGTGTGTGTGTGTGTGTGTGTGTGTGTGTGTGTGTGAGTGTGTGTGTGTGTATGTGTACGGGCGTGCGTTTGTGTGTGAACATGTTGGTTACGAATAACTGTCCCTTTTCAATTTGCTATCTCGCTAAGATATATTGCAATAAATGTTTCGTTATTGCTGTAGGAAACGAACAAGACAGGCGTCTGTCTGCCATAGAAATGTCTAACGACGTAAGGTCTCCGGTACAGGCTGACCACAACAGAAACCAGTACGAATGTTTGACGGAAAGTCACACAACGACATCTCATCCAGGTAGTGTACAACAAAGTAGCATCATGTGTGTATATCACTCTGTGCAACGTAACCTACATGTTGAGGTTCCCGTTGACATTCGTGAGCGACGACAATTCAAAATATGAAAATAACAAAACAAATACTGCCATAATCATGGCTTACTGACACATTGACAATCTCCAACTTCGCATAATACCGGACATAACATAATGATTTAACTCCGGTTAAAATGTTGTTTTCTCACGCAGGGATTTATGTAGGACTTGATACACCCGGCGACCAGCCTCCTGCCGGGTCTGTCTATGAGGAGATCGCCGCCGTCGAGTCCCGACACCAGCGGTAATGTAAGTACACGTGCACTCGGCTCTCGCCAGTACTGGTACAAGTTATCACTGAAAACAATGTGATGCACGAACACGTAGTAACCTATTCTTCCACGTGTGCGCGTGTGTGTACACATGCTGGTGTGTATTTATTCAAATTCATCACTAATTACTCAATGCTATGTGACAGAAGCACAACGACAGCTTAGGACAATATTATCAGTTTTGTACGTTACGTTATACGTTATTGTGATGCTATTGTTTTGGAATCAGTTTGCATTCATCCAATTACGCACGTACGCGCGCACACGCACGCACGCACACGCACGCACACACACGTACACTATATGCGATGCGTGCGGAGGTGAGTATCAGACTCCTATTTCTAATCTAAAGCATAGTAGGCCTGCGTTAATGTAGAGTCACTTATTTCTACATTTTCTGATTGACAGATAACACCAACTTAGACATAGTTCATGGCGACGTTCGTTCTGAGCAAGGCTACAAAGGAAGTCAGCATCATTGACACGGCGGGCTTTCACTGCCAAAGCCAACCCAGTCAACCCGGTCTACCAGAAATGCTTCGGCGAGAACTTGATTATTTACAAAAAAATTCGTCTTTGAACAGTGTTTCTATTGTGTTACTAACACGTTTAATCCAGTTTTGCTTTATATTTGAGTTTTGTTGCGTTTTCATTGTGTCCATATTAAACAAGTCTAGTTCATTATTTCTGATATTACGTTAGTCGGAGTCTATGTCAGCTAATCAATTGGGTAATATAATTACACATTTCCCCTTTGAATGTGATATGTACATATCGTGTTTCTGCGTTTGCGTGGGCAGTGGCGCCACATCACGGATGTTATATATTCGTATACTCAGGCGCACCCAGAACTGCCATATTATCTGGAGGGTGGCAGCACCAGCGCCACATAATGTGTGTGTCGGTGTCGCGCTTACATTTATGCGGGAGTTAAATTTTATCCGGGTGATGTTTATATGCATATGTAAGGCATAATATTTGGCACCAGTAGATCACGTAGTGATAAATAATATTCAGTAGTTAAATATGTTTCGTTTGTTGTCGTAATACGAGCGTTATAGTTAGAGTACATAATTATAATTTGCTGTTTCAGATTTGTAACTAAGTATAAGAGTATGTCACGTGACGTGTGCGTGGAGAGGAAACTGTTTTACGACAGAAATTGTTTATGTCTGTGGGAAGCAAACATTTTTTAATTTATGTATATATATAGACACATATGTAAATATATATATATATATATATATACATATAAACATGCATAACGCCCGAATAAATGAAAACTCGACAGTCGTAGCTGGTGATAAATGCATTCCCCTAGATACGCGCATGCGCAGAAACGTCACCCGGATATAATTTAACGCCCGGATAAATGTAAGCGCGACATCAGTGTCGTGCAAGAGAGAACGAGCAGCATTTCGCTATACATAAAAATTGTGAATCTAGCATCGCATGGAGTGGAGGCAAAATAGAGCTAAGCTCAGTTAATCATTAATTTTCACTGCCGAAATATTTACGCGCAACAGGTTATGACGATGCACATAGACAGGTCTCGTCTTTATGTATATTAATGTTTAATTCACTGCTTCTTCACTGTATATTCCCCAGTGGGGTAGAAATATGTACTAGCATCATTGACAAACTTTATGGTGGTATGGCAATCAAACAACAAAACTGGAGTTTTTATATATAATATCTACAATTTGTTTTTAAAGATAGCCTTACAACAAAAATGTCGTCCTGCATTTTACTACTTTTCCCGCTCAGCCGTACAACATCGTAAACTTTTTATTCGGCTCCGTAATCTTCCTTTTATTTGCCTTCGTAATAGTTCCTTAGACCAAGCTTGAGGTTTCTATACCATACAGGCATGCCGGTATTACGCACTCTCTCCGAACTTTTCTTGCCAGTATACTGCTGACAAAATAATATTTCGCAAATAAATATTGCTAAAATGACACGGTGGGACGCATGCTGGTATGATAATACAAACGACTTTTCTTCTAAGACATGAACAGTCGATGGGGCATATCATGTGATAACCATAATAAGATGATCTCCACCAAGTAATGTTAGTTATCAAGCGTTTGCAGGACACTCATTGTTAGACGTCCGGAGACCCTGCCATTGCGGCAATGTTGTGGCTTAACTTGGTGCGCTACTTAAATGTATTATTAAAATAAAATATGCACAATACATTAAAAACAACAGTTGAAGTGTTCATTATATCTCATTAGCAAAAGTGCCCGTCACCTGGCTGGATACCTTGGTAGATGATATTCGTGATTGTAATTTTTACCAAATGGTAGAAAGCACACAGCATCGTTACATAAATACCGTAACGCGCTACTTCATGTTGCCAAGTCCATGATACAGAGGCCGTTTTCCCGAAGTATTTGCCGCGCGTGCATGGTTCCTGCGATAGTTAGGTTACGTCATACCAATTATGCGCACATTACGTTTTATGTTCCGAACAACTGATTTACCCCACAAATGGTGACCATCATGACATATATATGGGGTATTTAAAAAGATATAGGTCTTATTCGTTAGGTCATTGATTAATCCCTAAAAGTTTTGGCGCTCGAGGTTCAGGCCGTCTAAGAGGAAAACGTTAACCTACCCTCATACATATACTCTCGCAAGCTCGATTACTTTACTTTCTACCAACATAACTATCGTCTTGGCGCTTTGGCATTTTAGAAACTAGGCTATTTAAACGATGCAAACATGAATTGTAGAGGCAACATTGTCACACATACGAAATTACAATAAAGTGTACGTCCTTGTGTAATTTCGTGCAGAATGTTTGTTGAAAGCAAACTTTCACTTGATTATGAATCTTTATGTTATATAAATTTACATAAATTAGGGTGGCAATTTTTGTAAGCAGGAAGAATAAGTTGACAAAATTCAAGATGGCCGCCAACCATACGAATTGTTTTTTTTTATATTAAAATATTATTTTAAATAATTCCTTACATGTATATAATGATATATTGAACCCTTAATAAAAATACCCTTTTATATTAATGTTGGTACATTTAGTTACACGTGAAAGGTAGTAGAACATTGCATTCTGAGATCGTTCATCTTTTAAATACAAATGTCCAGTGAATCAACATGCCTCATACACTATACTTCTCTAAACATAACTTTCTTTAACTCAATATAAACTTTGTTTCAACTAATTATTTGTTTCATAATTTTTTTAGATAAGACGGCGCAAAAGACAAACTATTATATTCGCGTGCCATATATTTATTATTCGGCTGGCCTGACCTGAGAACCGTTAATTTGGCAAAAGCGCAATTTAACAAATAACATCAAATGCCAGAGTGACATATACAGTAGCACGTGTGATCAAATAAATATTGTTCATGTTGCACATCATACCGTTTTAAGAACAGTTTAAAAGGATAGATTTTCTCAGAATGCAACTCTAAGCAGCTGGAGGGAATTTCTTGAAAGAAATATTCTTTGACAATTTTAACATCTTTGTAATGTACAAAGTCATTCATTAAGCCTGTTTATATAACTAATTCGTGTTATTATATACACTTATTTTATTAGAATTATGTTTGTTTAATTAATTACAAATGACCATCACAATATATCGATATTATAATTCCGCGTGCGCTGTGTTTCCAGTTCGCGCCTGCGTTCAAATCCAAATAAGGCATGTTCATGAATATTCGGTACCGTCCGTCAGACTTCGGTTACCTCCGCTGAGATTTATGGAGCAAGAAAAACATCCAGGATATTTATATGGGTTTATGGGTTAATTTTCTGGCCAAAAGATGGCCCCCACCCTCTAAGGTTGCGGGAACCTATTTTGTTAAATTGGTACACGATAACATGTGTTAAGTTACATTGTAACCCGTTGTCCATAATAAATTGATTCATGTTATTGTGAAATCCACTGGCAATTCACTTTTCCAAGTGGTCATTTGAAACAATTTTGTAAATGTTTGTGTGCACATATTGATTTCCTGACGAAAACATGTCAAGACCCAATAAGGTCATAAACGCTGTTTTTGTTCTTTAAATACGTATTCAGACACCAGTGCAAACATTTAGCGAAATGAAATAGCTTTTATTATTGTGTCACCTTTTGATATTATTGCTCCTGGTCATATTGAGGAATGTTACAGCTTTCTGTGGGTACAAGCATTGATTGTGTAGTCAAAACAATATCCCACCCTGTAATGTAGCGAGTGCCTTTGTTGTTCCCACATGTTAAAGCACAAGTGTAAAACTGTCATCGACTAAAACAAGTAGTTCGCTACTGTGACACCAGTAGATGTTATTCCTCGTCATTTCGAGACATTTCGCTCATATTTATATGCAAGATACAATTTTAACCATTTGTGAACGTTAAATTAGTTTTTGTTATTGTGTCAACCACGAACATCACTCTTGGTCATTTAGAGCTATTCTTATATATCCGTCGGTTGCTTGTGCTAATTTTCTGAACTAGAACATTTACACCTTTGGCAAAAAGGCACCCGTGACATAACAGGACTGCTAATTGTTGACACAGTCGCAAAAAAACAATGTTATGCGGTTAAACGGTTACACTGTTACCTTGGTGGTTGTTTGTTTGATAGAATAGGCACTCGTGACTTTATAGGGTAGTGTAGTGTTTGGCCTTGAACCAAACCATGTACCCACATAAAGATGACACATATCTCAAACTGACCAGGAATAATGACTCTGTATTACACATTGATTGAACGTTTCAGGCAACGACTTTCACTCTCTAGCAGGAAGATTTTTTTCGATTAAATACATTTGATCATTGTTCAAAGTCATTCAATCAAGTGCTCAAGGTTAGAACTTAGTAAGAGTTTAGCATTGCCATTTGATCGCAACGAGGGCAGTCGGGAGTATGGAACGTAACATAACTATCCAACTATTAATTATTTTACATACATACATACGAGCAGGACATCAGCGACTGGTTGGAAGACGACATCGTGAGAGCAGGGAGACGAACGGCAGACAGAGCAGCGTATCATGGGGTCATCCGGGCAGCTACGTCCCGCAGGGATATGCTGAACTGAAGAAGAAGACATACATACGTACGCACGTACGTACGCACTTACATACATACATATATATATATATACATGTGTACATACATTCATACATGCATACATGCATAAATACATACATACATACATGCATACATACACACACACACATACATACATACAGTCACATATTCTTACTTACTTATTTGCTTATTTATCTATGCCGTTTAATTAATGTGGTGATATCACATGTTTTGTCGGATCAGCCGAGACATGTAATGTCCCCCACTTTCTCGAATTGACTCCAGTTTAGAGAGTGACGATTAAAATTAGGCTTCTTTTAGTACAGTAATCAATTCCTAATTTTGGATGATACGATACTCACGAAATGTCAATTGTCAATTCTTCGTAAACATTGACCTTCATTCATGTGCAAAGTTAAAAAAACGGCAAAATAACGCACAGCCTCGGGATTGGATGAAACTCGAATTTCGGACACGCAACGATACGCAAATGTTTGGATATGTTTCCAAACGGAATATCTCTGCATGTACATAGATACTGCACTGACAATGTAGGTATAAATGGCCTTTAAGGGACGGCATAAGCTCACACACACACACCTCCATTCCGTAAACCTACATCGAGATCGACAGAAATACCATATTCTGTGTACGGGTTACGCGGTGTGGGTTATCCCGCCCCTAACCAAAAACCTAGTCGATCAGCGAGACCCGGTAAGAGCTCACAGCTGATATTGTTGTGGGTGGGAGCCAATCAGTCACGATACGTCACATCTGGACCGAGTCCCCGCACAGCTCCGTGCGATAGTAACGCGGCCTGACGCGCACCGATCACTCACACGCGCTAACCACACGCACGCGCGTCGCTAAACGACGCTCGCGATCGCCGTACGTGCGCTCGCGTGTCTGCTCGCAGCGGAAACCACAAAACTGTGCTCCGCTACACACGGTATCCCTAAACCCCGATGTACCGTTGACGGGACATTGATGTGCGTGCGATGGGTCGACCAAGGAAGCAGCACCCGACACGTCGACCGAGCAGTGACTCGAGCGGGCCGGAGACGAGGCACACCGCCATGCCGGCGAACGACCGGGAGCGCGACCGCATGAGGGTCCAGAGCGCGGCTTTCCGTCGGCTCAAGAACTCCCTGCCTTGGGTACCGCCGGACACAAAACTGTCTAAGCTGGACACGCTACGCATGGCGTGTTGCTACATCACACATTTGGCCGACATCCTGGGAGACGAGGCGAGGGGAAGTGACGTAGAGTCGGCGGAAGTGACGACATCCATGGCGAGGATGCCGGACCTGGCGGGACAGATCGGGGACAATCACAGACTCGTCAATCTGGTACGTAGAGACGACGGTCTGACTCCATACCTATCTTGTGGCGCTTACACCACAACATAACTATAGCTATACATACACATGTGTGCCATTAAATATGATGTGCATGCGCAGTTTTGAGGTATTTACGGAATATTTGCATTTAGAGTACCATTTATGTGCAGCACTTGTTTGTTGTTGTTGTTGTTGTTGTTGTTGTTGCAATATTGCGTCAACCAATTGCCGTTTTTTAGAGACAGAAGTGTTTCACTCTGACTTTGGGGCTCGCCAGGAGAATCCCGCGTGTCTCCAGTTTGGAGGTGTACACATCCTCTGTGGGAAAATTGTTCCAGTTCACGATTATTCTCGCGAAGAAATGCACCCGGAATGATTCTGTCTACGACCGTTTTACGTATCCAGCATAATATACAAATCTGAAGCAAATATAATGCCTATAAAACAAGCAAATTACCTAAACTTATGTTAAACGGTGTGTGAGCAAAATAAACCAATGCCCTAATCCTACAACAAGATGACCAGAATTGGGAGCATTTTGAGATGACAGTAATCACGCAACACAACAAAACATCCGCAGTAGATCATGTTCAAACGCACCGTTGAGGTTCGCTGCATTATTCGCCTTGTGATGATCATCACAGAGAGTTCTGATCGGATTAATTAGCAACAACTAAGTTCAGAAACCGGTTCATTGCAGGGTCTGATCAGTGCAACATTAGGTTGCATGCGGCAATATCCGCACGACTTGCTCAGTTGTACTGTGCAGGTGTTTCTTAGATATGGTTGCCAGTTTGTGTGACATCAGATAACATGAACATCTGAGTAATAAATGCAACGAACCTGTTCGATTAATTTTACATATCGGAACATTATATTGGTTAGGCGCTATAATATAAATGTACAATTTACGTCCGTGCCTTGTCGTTCGCTTCTGCTGACCTTTGCCCTAAGTTCTGGCTGACCTTTGCCCTGAATGAGGGTGTCACTGTTAGCTCGAGTCACTTTGTAACCCGAGTCCAACCACCTACGGCGGTGTTCGAGGCCAGTTATCTTAAATAAAGTTATCCCAGTTTGAACTGCAATGGCTACAGGTACTGATATTGTACTGTTCTTGGAAAATTACAAGAAATTCGCGCTGTGTATGGAACAGTTAGTGACAGTCATACACATTTCACAAATGTCGCGCGTAATTTTAAATCCACAAGGCACACGCACACGCACACGCACACGCTCTCGCACGCGAACGCGCGCGTACACACACACACACACACACACAGTAATTAACAAAACAAGCGCGTGATTGTTAGTTAATTGACATATAAATATGGCTTCATTCCATAAATAGTTGTGAAAATAAGTATTATATGAATTTGTTTATGCAAAGACATTCCCGTTTTAATTTAGAAATGGGGGGCGCTTTTCCCGTGTCATTACAAAATTATAAAAATAACATTATTATTAAGACAAATTATTGCTCGCATGAGGTAATGTCGCCTGTTAGGTTATTGCAAAATATATGTGATATGTAAATAGATGTTTAACATTTTTGTTTACTAATTTATGTAAGTTTGCTATGGAACCATGTACAACTGTAGTATGGTTGCAGTAACATGTGTAAAACAACACATTTTGTTGTGCTGTTTCTGTAAACATCGAATGTAACCAAAATGTTTTGGCATCGTGTTGCACCGCTTGACTGGTAGAATGTGTCAATAAAAGTAACACCCACCGAGACAGGAGGGGGTGGGTTTTGACCGACATTACACTGCTCTGTGCCACTGTGGCTTCCGTCGTTGTTCGTGTGTACGAGGTCGTTTTTCCATCTAAAATGTCCTTCCAAAACAAACTCAGTTTAACCCCACGGTTGTGTAAACAAACAGCGACACCTGCGACGGCCGTATGTTTCACTGATGTACACGACTAGACACGAACGGGTCCAAGACTCCAAATGTCGCCGCGGAGCTCGTTCTGGTGCCGTGGTTGATTTGGTCCACCGTGTGCTCTCAAGGGAGTCGTCAACAACTCCTTCTATCACTCAGCCGGCGCAACGAGGGCTGCAAACTCATTTCAGGGTCCATAAAACAGGTGGTATCTCCATCAGCAGTCGTCGGGACAGCAATAGGGTCTCGTTTCGTTTATGGATCGCGAACGGTGTTGATTTTATTTGAGTCTGGATCGACAGTTGACTCAGCTGACTGACCTGATACAAATGCACGCGTTCAAGACAAAAATAGTCGCACTCGTAGCAGACCATCGATCGACCATCATTATGACGTCATCGAGTGATTGGCAACGCAAAACATACGTAAGAAAAGGAGCACGTTTCATCATCCTTGCAATGAATTTCTATAAATTAGTGATGTTTTAATAATATTTATAATACTATTGATAAGACTACTGATAATAATGTTGATACGAATATTGATAAGAATATTAATAATGGTGATCTTGATAATAATGATAATAATAACATATAAATCCTCAGGATGGTATGAACAGGATTGAACAAAAGTCATCATTAAAATCAGAGTTAGTGACCCATCAAGGAGTTGGGGGAATGCATTATCGAAAAAATATGTCCTGAATACTGTGCGTAAGCTATATTTCAAAGTGAATTTAACAAGATTTAACAAGATTGCCATCCAGAAAATTACTCTGGATGGCAGGTGGACAAGGAAGCCTTTTGGCTTATCGAGAGTCCAATACTTTTTATCTACATGTATCCCGCCTTTTTAAGGTGTGTGTCGATTTTATTTTTAAACATATTCACGCTACTAGCACCAACACAATCAGGAGATAATCTGTTCCATTCATTTACAGTCCTTTGTGAGAATGAGAACTTTCTTATATCTAATCTACAATGCTCCTTTACTAATGTAGCTTCATGTCCTCTGGTCCTTCTATTTTTCTTAACTGAGAAAAAAATGTTTCTATCAATATTTTCATAACCATTCAATATTTTAAACACTTCTATGTGATCTCCTCTCAATCTCCTGGTCTCTAATGTTGTTAAACCACATTCTTTTAGGCGTATTTCGTAACTAAGATCCCTCAGATTTGGTATCATTTTAGTCGCTCTCCTCTGTACTCTTTCTAGCATATCTATGTCCTTCTTGCGATATGGCCTCCATGCTTGTATACAATATTCTAAATGAGGCCTCACTATTGTTTTGTACAGCGGTACTATTAATTCTTTTTCTTATACGCTATATTTCGCCTAATTAATCCAAGGATTTGATTTCCCTTTGACGCTGCAATTCCGCACTGCTCTGAAACCTTCATATCAGCACTAATGGTTAACCCCAAGTCCTTTTCTTTTACAGTAGTACTTAGAACAGTACCCCCCATTTTATATTTTACCTCTTCATTCCCATGACCTGTGTGGAGGCATTTACATTTCCCAAAATTGAACAGCATTTGCCACTTTTCAGACCATTTGATCAACCTATCAAGATCATCTTGTAAATGCTGTCTGTCTCCATCACTTTTAATCCTTCTAAACACTTTTGTATCATCCGCAAATTTTAACACCTTGCTTGTTATATCATCGTCCAAATCGTTGATATATATTAAGAATAATATAGGTCCTAGTACTGATCCCTGTGGTACCCCACTCAATACCGATTTCCAGTTTGAAGCCTCCCCATCAACTACTACATGTTGTCTTCTGTCATTCAGCCATTTTTCTATCCAGTTTATTATACCATTTCCTATGCCATGGGCCTTTAGCTTAAGGAGTAATCTTTGATGTGGTACTTTGTCGAAAGCTTTTTGAAAATCTAAATAGATGATATCTACTGGTGATCCCTCATCTACCCACCTAGTGATGTCTTCCAAAAAACATAACATATTTGTTAAGCATGACCTCGCTTTTAAAAACCCATGTTGAGATGGGTTTATCAAGTTATGTTTAACAAGAAAATCCACCATGTGATCTTTAATTAGTCTTTCTAATAATTTGCAAATCACTGATGTTAAACTCACTGGTCTATAGTTCTCTGACTTGTTTCTTGAACCTTTTTTAAATAACGGTATAATGTTTGCCTCTTTCCATTCTAAAGGAACCACTCCCTCTTCTAATGACAAATTGAAAACTGTTGCAAGCGGTACGCTAATTTGTTCTACAATTTCCAATAGTAGTTTGGGCGGAATCCCGTCCACTCCAGGTGATTTATTATCCTTCATAGCCCTTATTTTCTTAGCTACCATTTCCGAGGTTACAACTAACTGTCCTAAATAGTCTGAATCTGCCCCCTTGAACTTAGCCTCTGGTACTGGCAGTGAACTAATATCTTCCCTGGTAAACACTGAACTAAAATACTCATTCAGGTCTTCTGCCATTAAGAATCCCTCTGATATTGTATTTCCAGCACTATCTTCTAGAGGACCGACCTTATCCTGAACTTTCTGTTTGCTTCGAATATACGCATAAAAACTCTTACTGTCATGTTGTATATTACTAGCTAATTTTTTTTCATAGCTTCTCTTTGAATTTCTAATTTCAGCTGTAGCTTGATTAAGTGCTTCTTTATAAATGTTGTAGTCTTTATCATTTCCAGTACATCTATATGACTTCCACATCATTTGTTTATACTTAATTTTTCTAATGGCTTCTTTCGATAAGTGTTTCTTTTTAGACCGTTTCCCTTGTTTTTTGAAAGGTACAAATTTATCGACTATGCACTTAATTTCACTATTTAAGATATTCCAGCATTCGGTTGCTGTCTTATTCTTCAGTGTGTTATTCCAGTCTATCTTTGCTAAATATTTCCTCATGTCCTTATACCTTCCTTTGTGGAAATTTCTCCTATACTGCTTTTTACTATTCCTTTCTGATTTTACTTTGATGGTAAAATGTATCTGGTTGTGATCACTACTCCCCAGTGGCTCACATATCTTGACATTGTCAACTAATTCTTTCTGTGAGGACAAAACTAAGTCTAACACATTCTCTCCCCTGGTTGGTTCTAGCACATGTTGAGAAAGGAAACTATCTTGTACTAAAACTAAAAACTTGTGGTCCTCACTCCCCATACTCTGTAGAGATTTCCATTGTATATGCCCATGGTTAAAGTCCCCCATAATAATACAGTTCCGTTTGCTTACTTCCCTTATAGCGTTTTGTATTTTTTCATTCTCTTCTATGCTTATGTTTGGACTTCGATAAACTAACCCAACTGTTAACGTTGAGTTTCCTGTAACTATGTTACACCAAACAGCTTCTTCGCAATCTGCTTCTCTTTCTAATTTTATTTCATAAGCCTGGATAGATTCTTTAATATATAAAATAACTCCACCTCCCTTTCTTCCTATTCTATCTTTCCTAAACATTACATATCCTGTTAGTCCCAATTCGGCATCTGATATATCAGTGGTGGCCCACGATTCGGTTATACCTATTATGTGAGGCCTTTACACCATTGGAACGTCGTTCCAGGTTTTGGGCACAGCTATAGCCTGAGGAAAATGACACCTGCTTAGTTTACTTTTAGGAGCAAAACGTTAATTATTATACATGTTTTTTCTTGATGTCACCGGCATGTTACTTCACCTAGCGTTGTCTTTTAGACGATCTGATTGTTTCATTGTCCGAGTGTGGTCCAGGCAAGCTCAACGAACCTTATGCAATATTTAACAAGATAAAACAAAAATGCGACCATTGCGATAAGTTCATATGGCAAATGGACAAGAAAGCCATTGGCTTATCGAGCGTCCAACATTTCCTCATTTATATGCATTCCGTCTTAATTACATAACTGCCAAATTTATCTTCAAACATATTCCCAATACGAGTATTAACACAATCAGTATATAATTAGCTCCATTCGTTTATTCTCATTTCCAATCTACATTGTTCTTTTGCTATTGCTATCTTGTGCTTTACGTCTTACCCACATTATATGTTTGAAGCGAATAGTTCTATCAATATCTTCATAGACATTAAACATTTTTAAAACTTCTACTTCCATACTATAAGCGTTGGTCCAGGGAGAGATGGCTGGACCCAACTTTCAACTCAATACAACGATATTGTTGACTCAATACAACCTAAATCCCAAGGGAAAAGGTGTTAGCGCGCTTCCCATGCACCCAGGAAAATATAATGGCGTAAAGGCGTCACTTGCGTGGGATCCTTGGGATGGAAATACGGTTCATGGCCCTGCGCACCTGCGAATAAATATTTAGGATAGCGGTCAAGGGTCGACGTAGATCGGTTTTCCAGACTCGACGAGCGATTGTGGGTAAATGATAAGGAAGGAGTAGAGGCGGTGGGAGCCGGGAGGGAAACCTCTCGTAGGGAAAGAATGCTCGGAGGGAGAAAAAGCCCAAAGGGGGAGAATGCTCTGGGACTCAGGATAACAAATGAATCTATAAACGTTCAGGGATTAATCTACGACCCATAGAATAAGACATACGACCTATATATTTTTAAAATACCCCATGTATATAAAGATTATCACCTTTTAGGGGTAAATAGGTTCGTTCCTTAACTGTTCGGAAAATGTGCGCGTAACAAGTAAAATGTAACCTAACAATCGCAAGAACCACGCGCGCGTCAAATACTTCGGAAAAACGGCCCCTGCATCATAGACTAGGCATCATGACGTAGACGCTGACACAAAAATCTTATGCTTACCCTCGTGCCTATAAAATGGCAATACGACAATTATTTCACACGCATGCACGTATATGTACGCACCGATAATGAAGAAATCCGCTCTGTTTGAGCCGCTTTGCTATAATAAGTAAAACGTCCTAAACGTGATCGTAAAATCGGGATACATTGGCATTTTTCGCCCGACTGGTCTGGTCTGGTCTGGTTTGGTTTGGTCTGATCTGGTCTGGTCTGGTTTAAGTGTCGGTGTCAGTCAGAATATTATACATTGCAGTCGGGGTGGATCTGATGTGGTCTGGTCGGGTCTGTTCATGTCGAGCGAAAAGTGCCGGAGTATATCGACCTTACAAGATCCAATCCGGCGCGCGTCTCCTCCTCCAAGTGTCGAGTTTCTAATGACGGTTCTGGTCACTGTCACGACACACAAGGGCGGCAGAGGGCTGACAGGGTCAGGCGACCCGGCACTCGTAGGTGTGACAGGGGGCCCGGGACGGGGGAGGTGTCGACAACACGACCAAGTGGTAGACACTCGTGTCGGTCGATGTCTAAATGTGATTTTCGTGTTGGATAATGCGCCGAGAATCGACCACTTCATCGTGACAGGAAACATGAGCGGGCCACTATTTTATCGGAGGTTTTCATATATTTAACTGAGATTTAATTTACTTGGGTTTATCTAGCTGACATTTTACAGAAATGAGGCGTATAACAAGAGCTCGGTATCATAGAGCTGTTAGACATATTATGAGAGAGGATGACAGAATTCGTACTACTAAGATGGCCGAAGCCATTAGTGAAAATAGAACCGGGACTTGTGGTCTGAGGTACGCCGGATAAAGGGCAGAAATAAATTCTTGCCTTCAAGTATTGATGGTGTGGTAGGTGATGAAGAAATAGCACACATTTTTCCCGATAAATATAATCACCTCTACAACAGTGTGTCATATGATGTTGATGACATGAGTGCTATAAATACGGAGATAAACAAGCAGATTAAAGAAAATATTGCGTATGATATATCAGTTGATGAGATTATCGAAGATGTCCAGCGACTGAAGCTAGGTAAGTCGGATGGTGAAGAGGGTCTCAATTCTGATCATATTATACATGGTCCGAAAATACTCTTTGTGCTGTTGGCATTAATTTTTAACAGTATGTTGACACATGGTTTTATCCCGACTCAATGTTAGTGGGACCTATGATTCCTACACCAAAAGACAAGAGACAATTAATATGTACATCCAACAATTTTAGAGCTATTTCTCTTGGCAGCATTGTTGCCAAACTGTTTGATGTTATTGTAGTATCTAAGGAACAAAGTGCGCTTGCAACATCGCATTTGCAATTTGGATTTAAACTAAATATGTTCACTACTCACTGCACATATGTTATGATGGAGACAATCAGTTATTATAATGCAAATGGCAGTAATGTGTATGCACTCATGTTAGATGCCAGCAAAACATTCGACAGGGTCAATTATTGTAAGCTTTTTAGAGTACTTTTAAAACGTAAGGTACCACCTCTGATATTAAGACTGCTGTTGTATATGTATACTAAACAAAAACTTCAAGTATAGATGGGGCTCTAGTATGTCATCCCAGTTTACCGCATGTAACGGAGTCAAACAGGGAGCAATCCTTTCTCCTATTCTTTTCTCCATATACATGGATGGATTGTTTGAACAGTTAGAAAAGAGTGGAGTGAGATGCCACGTGAGCAACCACTATACGGGTTGCGTCGGATACGCAGATGATCTCACTTTGTTAACACCCACAAGATCTGGACTCAAGGTTTTAATCGATATATGCGAAAACTATGCAGACGAATACTGTGTAAATTGTAACGGTAGTAAGAGTAGATATTTGATTTTTAGAGGTCGTTGCTGTAAACCCGACAACAGAACTGTGTTTTGTAATGATACCGAGTTGGACAGTGCTTAAGATGCTGTACATTTGAGCCATCATATATCCGTTGTTAATAAGGATAGTCTAGTCGTCGATGCCACTGCCAAATTCTGGAGAGGGTATAGTATGTTCATGGCCGATTTCGGTCATATTAAGACGAATGTAAAGTGCAATTTATTTAAACAATATTGCTGCTCTTATTATGGAGCCCCACTGTGAGATCTTCAGAGTAAGAGTGTTGGCACTATTTGCATTGCTTGGTGAAAAGCCCTTAGAAAGCTGTGGGGGCTAGCGCCACTTACACACGGTGGTGTTATAGCATTGTTATCGGATAGTTTGCCATTATTGGTAATCTTAAAGCAAAGGTTCTCCAGATTCATTCATAAAGCTATGAACCACAATTCACCGATTTAAGCAGTGTTGCTAAGTCGTCCATTGCAAATCCATGGTCAAATTGTAGCTCAAACTACCGTTATATCTTAAGTGAATGTGATGCAATGTACGAAGTGTCTACGTATGATATTGGCCGTATGTGGCAGGCTGATTTGTCCAACGTAACAATATCGAACGTGAACGTATTACCGGAATTGTTAGACATCAGGAACGGTCTTAAGACAAGCAATATTTTAGACGACGATGATGTCGACCGTATCATTACGGAAATCTCTGTTTAAAAAACAACAACTCTACAATTGCCATTTTAATGTGCGACAATAAAGATTTTATTATTATGTAATTTGTATATGTTATTCTTGAATAATATAGTTTTCTTTTACGTTTCCATTTCAGGTATTTTAGGTCATTTGATGTATTTTTACCTATACTATACTATTGTTAGTGCTTTTGAGCAGATTTTTAAGCGGACACATGGTGCTCTATAAATGCTTATTATTATTATTATCTGAGGT
The DNA here is from genome assembly GCA_020002185.1 of Paraescarpia echinospica. NCBI lineage: Eukaryota > Metazoa > Annelida > Polychaeta > Sabellida > Siboglinidae > Paraescarpia > Paraescarpia echinospica. The sequence goes on from CM034532.1 coordinate 26,270,828, forward strand.
TTCACTGCACATAAAGAAATGAAGTGCTGTTGATCTTGGGCATATAGTTACATCATTAATATTTCCTCTATAGACCACTAACGTGTTCTATTGATGACTGTGATCTCGGGTGAGAACCACTTTTTTGCAATGCTTTCTCCACATAATTGAACAGTGGTGTGATAGATGAAGGTGAACAAATTGTTAACGTAAATACGTGCATTTATGTACGGTCTATAGTTATTTTTAAGATTACAGGCGTTATCTCCAGCTGATATATTTTTCATGCTAAATTTGATTAATAAGTAAATAATTCCTAAAGAAATTAGATGTAGTTGTTAGTTCGTAATAAAGATAACATTGGAATTAATTGCTTGCTGTTTCTTGTATTATCCTTTTTTTATTGATTTATTTTATTTTAATGTGCTCTCTATTAAAACTTTTTGCATATTCTAGGTACTCTTTAACATTGAATAAATAAATCATTAATATGTAATTTATACTTAAATTTAATGGCGCATGCTAATCATAGAAAATATTAATTTATATGCGTTATAGCCAACTTCCGAATAACAAACAGTTAAACTACATTGCATTATTTTACTAAACTACTGTAACGCGTTATTTTTTTACGTTTGTTACAGACTTGGCCGTACGGGATTGTGCCGGAAATGTTGGGTGACAGATCTAGACAAAGCAACCTGTCGGAACAATCGGTGATGACGTCAGTGATGACGTCAGTGAAGGGACGTGGTTTGTGCGGAGGTAACGTCGCCTTGTCTAGCAAGTACGTCGGCTGAAGGATTCGTGATATATCCTACTTTTGGGCTGGAGAGATCCATGACACACCTTCTCTTGGGAATGGATGGATCCGTGATACATTCTCCCTGGGGGTTGGCAGGATCCGTGATACACTGTCGAATATAGAGGGCGTATATTATATCCTCGGAATTTACGGACCCTGATACACCCTCTACGCCGAATAACTCTGGCAGACCCTCGATATTGCTCAGACAAACTATAGAGTGCCTCGAGATAATGTCATGTTTGAGGAAGAAATGATCGAGGACATGTGCATTACTACGAAAGAACGTGCATAGGGTGATTGGGCAAAGGAATTGTCGGCATACTGAGGTGTAATCCTACACGTACGTTGGGGCGACATGCACTACTACCAGTCGTGTGTGTGTGCGTGCGTGCGTGCGTGCGTGTGCGTGTGCGTGTACGTGTACGTGTACGTGTACGTGTGCGGGCCCATGTACATGTGCATGTGCGTTTGTAAGTATGTCTGTATGACTGTGACTGTGTCTGTGCGTGTGCGTGTGCGTACGAGCATGCGTTTGTGCGTGTGTGCGTTTGTGCATTTATGCGTGTGTGCATGTGTATACAAACGCAAACGTCACACCACCTTTGTATTGTGGAAAAAAGCGTTGAATAGATGCGTCTCTCGTGAGTAAAACGATATGAGGTATACGTTTAGTCTGTGTGTTTGCCGGCCGCCGAATGTCCGTGTTCTCTCCGTGAGAAGGATGTAGCCTGTGGCAGTGAGACAACTGGACAAAATAAAGAGAAGTCAGCGAAGTTCACGACCACTCTGCAAAATCGGCAGCAGAAATAAGCTACAGACATATCACGGATATTACCTCTTACTTTATGACAATACTTGTGTGTCACGTGGTAACAACAACATATTATTTCACCAACAACAACAACTGACAACATCTGACATGCGTGTAATAAATTTGGTTACATTTTTAAACATTGTTATTTTACTAGCATAAGATCATCGTCGCTCACTTCTTAATGATGATTATTCGCATTTCACCTTTCGCATAGGGTGTCGCCATCCACTGTGTATTTCCACCTTTTTATGGGGTCTTCGCGTTGACACGAAACATTCTGATCAAGTTAAACAATTGCAAATATTTTCTTCTTTTGTTTGTCAACGCCACAAGTGTGGTATCGCCATTACATAGTGTTGCATGCAAATGAAGCGGCCGTACCAAGCACCCGGAATGCAGCCTTTGTGACACGGCGATAACGTCGCCCGTCGCAAACTGTCTCTCCTTCAAACCATTAGCGACACGAAACTTATGCGTTCCGATTAGATAGTGCTCGCAAAAAACAACTGATGGCATTTACGCAAGCCTATCAGGTTGGACAAAAAGCAGCCTTGAGTGTTGCAGCTGTGTTTTGGCCTCCACCCATGGCCAGGTGTGGGGTGTAAAACCCTGGAATTTACGCACACGTTCTGCGCATGTTTAGATTCAAACACGGACGCACCTCTTATCAATGCCAAACTGCTCGAATTGGATCTATTAAAACGTTAGAAAAGTGACGGAATTGTACGTTTGGCTTGAGTAATTTAAGATTGCAGCCGTCACAGGAAAGGAAAACAACTAGATCAAATAACATGCTCTTACGAATGCGGCAGTACACGGAGCCCAGGGTATTCTCGTATGGTCCAAAGGGGCTGCGATCGTGTTATACGTTAAATGTACTCCACAGAATGTCACAACATGCTCATCTTGTCTGTAATTCGGTATACGGACTATATGTGATCCTAAGCTTGGCTTCGCCTATCCAACTTCACGACAACTGTCGACCGTTTAGGCAACTCGCTCGCCAATATGGCTTTGACCACAGAACATGGGACTTTGCCGTCAATCGCGGGACCACGCAAAGAGCTGTAGTAAAACTGCGATTCTTGATTTTGTTACTTCGTTTGTTGTTATCGCTGTTTCCACTGCGATGCAGCTGGGCCGAGTTACATGAGTAAGCCCCACAGACTTTTTCAGCACTGCTGTAATGAAATGCAAACATGCTACGCCCGAAGGGTGATCGTGATCGATCGGTCGCGAAATTTCACCTTTTCTGGGTCGCTGGAGACAGCGTATCACGTGACAGGAGGTCCTCACCCATGAGGCAAGATGACGAGCATGAAAATTACCACTCGGTCCCGCCGAAGATGATAAATGCACAGCACGGCTTGGGGTGGTAATTAAAACCCTCCGTATAGGTATTTGTGAGCCAATCGGTGCATTTCAGCCATATAGTATGGATCATCTCAGAAACTCGATGTCCGATAACAGATTAAATTACTTTCATCTGGCCTGAGCCCCCCGCACCCCAACCCCAGACGACAGTTTATATCGAAATATTAACAGTATCGATCCGATGCGTAAAGCATTGATGTCCGACTCCAGACCAAATGCTTCTGACCCCCTCCCCCAAAAGCAAGTAATTTCAACTTATATTGGACATCGATGTTCTGAGATGATCCCTGGGTACCGACCTGCCAATGATCCGTCGAAACAACGCTAGCGTTGCATATATTTTCAACTTAACTTACTTTCTGCGCTTTAGTGTTTGGTTAGAAGGAACATAACATGTCTCGTTCAATGCATATCTTCAAACATGCGCATAAATCAGAAGTCTTGCGTGCTCGTGCGCATGCGTGCGGTTATGTGCGTATGAGGGCGCATGGCGTCGTTTGATTAACACATAAACCAGTCGATTGGATTTCTACGGGCAAATTGGCTTTGCCATTAACCGGAGCATATTGTAACACAATCACATTCAACGTCTTGGCGCAGTCGTCTTGGCCAACACACCCGCCAATACTGGTTACACAATTATAGCTCCTATCTCCCCCTCCTTATCTCTGCTTTACCAGGCAACGACAAATCAAAGTGCGGCGTCTCTTCAGCTACTGCTAGCAAGAAATCGAAACCGAGATAAAAGTACGGATCTAAACGGGATATGTCTAGTTAATTAGCATCACAATAAACGTCTTCACGCTGACTTCGAGCTAATCTGCCGTCAGCCCATTTCAGACGGATCACGTGACAGTTATCGTAAACGAGTAAACAAACAATTAAACTCATCGGGTGCAAGATGGCGGCGTCGTCGTTTGATTGAAAAGGGGTGTACTGGTCAGACATACACCACGATCCTGGAATCTGCAAGGGTCACGCATAATTCAGGAGTTAAGAATACGACAAATGAATTGATTCCGTCAACACCTCGTCATTGTTACTTGATGGTATCGGTGTTTTACACATGGTACAAACACTTAATTTAGTATCATTCCTTACGACATGCTCACCAATTTCACGAGCGATATTGTTTGCCTATATTTATTGTCACTATATTGATGTAAACTATACACATTTAAACGACTACACAGTTAAACAACACGTGACCAAAAACAAGTTTGCATAATGATAAAGATAGTACGTAATGTGTTGTATGAAATATTCTATGCTGGAGTTGTGAAGCTTGACGCCAATCATCTGCGGAACGAAGAATAGTCATCCAAACGAAAGTTGCTGAACTGAAGAGCGACAACAAAGAGAAACCAGTTTAAAATGTAGGGAAACATTTCTGCAAAACCAGTTATACAAACACAGTCTGTTCTAAAGGTTATTCGCATCACATGCCAAGTCTTTCAATATAAATTTGTATTATTAGCAATACATTTGATAAAAGGATAATGTCATTCTCTCTGATAGAATCTTTGGAAATATAATTTGCCCTGTTAAGAAAGATTAAAAGAACAACCACAGAGAACCCGACGTGCTGTTAATAAAGGAACAATGACTTGTAGATTAAATATCTAAAGCATCTACTCCCATAGACGACAAAACATAAATGGAAAACTGTTTTTGCGTAAATTGCCAGCAGTGTGAATATGTTTAAAAACAAAATTAACAAATATATATCTCAGAAGGGCGGCTTACATATAAATAGAAAATATTTCTTTGTTTTCCTGCCGTCTGGGGTTTTGCTCTGGATGGCAATCTAGTGAAATATTGCTAAACATTGCAACACATATCTCTTCCACTGGTGTTGTTGTTGTTCTAGGGGGTCGGAACCGGGCGGCTGGGGGGGGGGGCTGAACCCAATATTGTTGATGAGGGATATAGGATTAGCACCGAATATTTAGGGAAGGGGGGTTCATTTTGGGTGCAATTGTAGGTTTTTGGTGAGAGCCTCGGGGGGGGGGGGTTGGAGAGCCTCTAGCGAGAGATCAATTGGAGGTTTTTGTGAGCGTCGGGGGAGGGCAAATGGATGTTTTGGAGAGCCACAAACTGGTTTTTGGAGGGCTTCGAATTTTTTGGAGAGCCTCAGGTAGGTGCAGTTGGAGGCCTTTGGTGAGCCTCGAATATTCCCCGCATTCCGACGCCAGTGTTGTTGTCACATGTGCCGCGAACGGGACGGGGCCGCGTCCCGTCAGACATGAGTCCACCCTAGGAAGATGCCGTTAATGAGGCGTCTGTCGACGGGCCTGGGCTCTGTCTCCCGGTGACACACTGACAGTCGCTCTCCCGTCAACGAGCCCGGCCCAGTCAGCCAGGTGGCAGGGTGACAGATGTCGACAGCCTCGTCTGTCAGGCTGTCACGGCTCGTGGCTGGGCGTTGTCGATAACGTGATATCTACGTGTCAAGTCCACGATCTCGTGTGTAGAACTGTAGATGCTAGAATATACTACTGTTTGTAAAACTGATTTACTCTTAGTTGCCTTACCATACCCCCTGACGTGTTAATCACCTCTGATTGCCCAGACCCTGTCATCTACCATACAAACGCTAAACAAATTTACATCATTGAACTGACTGTACAACTTTGAAACCAACATTGAGAAAGATCATCTATTCAAAACTAACAAATACACGCCACACTGATCGAACATATAAAAATAACTGGGTAAAATCAGAATTAACCTGCATTGAAATAAATAGCAGAGGCTACGTATCTAAAATTAACAAATCTAGACTGACAACGTGCGTTGTTACCACTAACTCTATTTTGTCTAGACTCTCCCTGCTAACATCATTCACCCTTTTTAAATGCAAAGATGAACCACAATGGATTGACCGAAGACTAATTGAAAGAGGATGACCATCACCTCAAACATGCCACTAATCACAAAAAAAGTTTCTTTCATCAGTAAATGTTTATGTACGGAGGATCTTCTTCCCCTTGCTCCCTTGCGGGTGGGATTCACGCCACTTGGTAGCTTCTACTTTTCTTATCAGTTCTTTCCACCTCTCTCTCTCTCGTCCGCAGTGACCACCCATTCATGGCTGTTCACGCCAGCCCTCCCCAGGTCTCGCTTTATGCTGTCCTTCCATCTCAGCCTTGGTCTTCCTCTCCTTCGTCTGCCACCCTCTTCTACTTTCCACGCTCTTTTCGCCAGTCTGTCTTCACCCATTCTATGTACATGTCCTGCTCATCTCATTCTGTTACCGACTACTTATACTACTCCTTCGACTCTCACTACCGCTGTTGTCTCCTTGTACATTTCCTCCACCATTCTGGTTTCTGCTTCTCCAACCTCCATCCATCTCATGACTGTAAATGCGAGTTCTCTCGGCACGGTGTCAAATGCCTTTTCCAGATCTACAGAACCGAACGCTACATCCTTTTAAAATTGTCTCTTCTTCTCGATAATTTGTCTGATGGCAAACACTCCATCATCTGTTCCTCTCCCTTTCCTAAATCCCAGGTGATTCTCTCCGATTTTCCTCTCCACTGTAAGCCTCACCCTAGCATCCAATATCCTTTCCAACAATTTCATGGTTTGGCTCAGTAATGTGATGCCTCTGTGTCTCCCTGGGTCATGGATGTCCCTTTCCCCTTCCACATCGGGTACAGTCATTCTTCTTCGCCACTCTGCTGGTATCTCTCCTGCTGTGAAGCATACATTAAACAGCCTCGTCAGCCATTTGATTCCAACTAGTTTGTTTGCTTTCACCATTTCCACTGAGAGTTCATCCACTCCTACGGCCTTTCCTGTTTTCATCTTCTTTTCTGCTTTCTCCACCTCTTCTTCTGTTATTGTCCTCACCTCCAGCTTTTTCCTTATAGTATGAGGTACCTCTATCTCATATTCTCCCTCCGGATTTAGTAGTTTCTTGAAGTACTTCTCCCAAACACCCAACACTTGTTTTGCTCCAGTGACCTGTGTCCCGTCGCTACTCTTCATTGCTGATGTTCGTACAGTGTCTTTGCTGTCTCTGTCTCTATCCCTGGCAAGTTTGAAGTTATGTTTTTTTTCTCCATCTTCTTCAATCCTATCACATAATTCCTGCTGTTTTTTATCTCTTGCTTTAGCAATTGCCTTATTTGCTGCCTTCTTCTTCTCCCGGTACTTCGCTTCTTCCACACAATTCAATGATTCCTTTTTTTTCGTATTACTTGTTCAACATCAAGTATACGAGGGTTAACCTTCATTAATTTTATCCTAGCTTCCTATAGTATATTACTAATAGTAATTTTTTTATTTAACGCAGGTACTTGGGACATTATTGCTACAGTTTAGTCCATTTTCCTATATGAATAAAGTTATATTTCTTTCTCTAAATTACTTTTTCCATGCAATGAAGCTTCACCGGGAACAGAAAGCTGCCACATCAGTAAACCAACCTAATACACTAGTGTAGTAATCTTGAGGATATAAAACATACCCTCTTGCCAACGCTGTTCGGCAATTACCCGACGAATCTGCCCGTGACGACAATATGTCGACAGTTCATTAATCACCAAGATATCCGATACGCCTAGGTCCCGTTCATAGGTTACATGCGCACGGAACAGGTTGATCTGTGGTTTATTTGCTATCTCATTTTATCACCAATCTGCGCTCGGCAACATCGAAAGCGCTGAATGTCGAATGCGCGGTCGTGAGATCTTCGCGTTGATGGCCCGTTATACATTTATGTGAGCAAAGTCTTGTCTCAGGAGATAAGTGGCATATAATGATAGGACGGGTGCGATTTACACCATCAACAGTAAACAATTAGAGCGCACTGGGGGCTGCGGAGATAACGCGACAGCGACCTACAGTTCAAAGAGCGTGAACAAAGGGTTCCTCTTGTTGAAACCAAAACCACTCGATATTTCTGTCTTCCTTGTGTATATCCATGGCGTTGTCTGAATTACGGACACTGCGCCACTGCATGTGGACTAACATAATATCCATTTCTTATTATATGCTTCATTGAAGTGTTGCATTCTTAATAAACACAGGAAGAACGGCCGGTTCGTCTTATCGGACCGGAAGCCATCCATTGTGTCGCCGTCATGGCAACGGTGCTCCTTTAGATTACATCCGACGCGTTGCTAACACTATAACAGGATTACGTGTTTTCCATGGGTGGTTTACTGCTTTATAAATTGTTCGAGGGGTAAATTGGCTTCCACCCCCAGTAAATGTCGCAGCTGTGTTTTGATTGCGGTGGCTGACGACGCAACACGTGCGATTTCGTCTCCCGCGGGAATTCCCCGCGTCTGGGCGTAGATAAGGGAAAGTGCAAACTTTTATAGCCGAGTCCAGTGCGGTTCCGTAACATGTTAGAAGTATATATGTACTGATACATTTTATTTATAACACCGATTGCCAATACATAGCAGGACCAGTGTTTATTTTAGATTAGATTGTAATGCAGAGAAACCGTTTCTTAGCACAGTAAGATAACACAACTTTGCTAACATACGGTTAGATTAGTCTTCAATATTTTGCACAGTTCAAGCCAGCCTTCCGGTATACATACTTCGGAAAATAATAGGTAACTACCAACAAATTCGAAGCATCAATTCACTAATGTGACTGACGGATGTATACGAGCATCGTCCAAAATAGAACAGAGAACTCGAGATAAAACTATTTTCTGCAGTTTTGTGGTAAAGGGCGCCGGTCAGTTCCTCTATCCAGAATTAGCGGGCGTAGCTATTTGTAGTAGGAAGTCTGCTGTGTTTTACGTGGGCAAATGGGACATCGTTGAACATAAATTGGTATTGCAGTTAACTCAGCCCGACTCTGCCGTATTGCCAATAAAGCTTGTTTTGAAACTGGATGTTTTCTTTACCATTTAAACACGCTCCGGGGTCGAACCTTCCAAATTGCGAACGATGTTACGGGCGTACTAAACACACTTTGGCGAGTAGTATACGTTCGACATAGTTAGTATAGTCTTAAGAACATTATATTAATTAATATATGAAAAAGTAGGAGCAGACTGCCTCTGTTTAAGAAATATTGTCTTAATGTATCAAAGACGTAATTGGCGCAGCAGCGGTTCTCTGTCGACGGAGACAAAAGTCGTGGAGACGCTGTCATAGGTCTTTGGTGAAGTTTTATACCTCGGGCAACTGATAACGTCACTGACATTCGCAACCTTGTCTACATGCTCTAACTAATCAGCCGGCTGTTTGCCCATCATTAACTCAACGCTTAAGTGCGTAGATGAGCGAAAGCAACGACTTTAATTAATTGCCTCCCTGCGTGGATTCATCCGACCAGCGTTCCTTCACGCGTACGGCGACTGTTCGGTGCGACTGTCCCATGCCCTCCGGCCATTTCGTCTTTCAAGTAGCCATCGATATAGATTATAGAGAGTCCCAAAGACGTCGGACTGATTACGTTCTCTCCGTGTTTACGACATTAGACCGACACAGAGCGCTTCCCTCCCGCTCGTAGTTGTACCATCAACCTCGTTGTTTAGTCTTCGGTGTCTCGTTACGCCTTCGTTGGTGGTCGTCTGGAGAAACAATCGCGTCACAAAAGACGGACTGTTTACAATCATTGCTGTAAGATAATGTAATAGTTATAATTAGGCCGTTGTTGATGAAACGTAAAGTATATATAATCAATAGAGGGATATGTAACGGTTATACAGTCAATGGTACTACTCCCTTGCTGATGTTGTAGACATTTATATCTGCTTCGGTGCTGTGGTTTCCCAGTTAACAAATGACGTGGAGGTGTCCGGTGACAGACGACCACTGAATTTCATCACAGGACCGCCGTGACACACAATAAAAACCCCAGTGTCCAGTTAATGGTAATATGGATGCTGTATTACGGCGTTAATTCCATTATACATTAATATTCGATTAAACAAACGTCCAGATTATAGACAATCCGGCAATATAGAACGATCACATAATCCTCCTTGTCGCCCGCGATGCCGGTGTAGCAATGTCAAGACACTCACCTTAGAAAACACTTCGTTTGTGTTTTGAAATTAATTTCAAAACACTCTAGTGTTCTCAAATTCATTTCAAAACAATCAACTGCCCAAGTTCAAAACACTACGGTGAAATTGAAAGAAAATATCACCTACCAATTTCAAAACACTCTGGTCTTAGCAACGTATATTTGTGCTCTTCTTCTTCACTGTGCCGTGTCTGTCACAGGCGTTGGTGATCATGGCCCTGCAAACCGCACGGTCGTTTGTAGTTTGTAGCAGTTCTGTTACGCTCCGTTCACACCATGTTGACAGACTATCGATTATTGTTATCCTCTGGCGTCCTGTTTATCTTTTTCTTTCAATCTTTCCTGTTGTTACTATATGTTCTAACTTTCTCTTTCTCATTATGTGCCTATACATCTTGCTTGTTGTATTATAATTTTGTTAATGATCTTTCTTTTTGATTTTGCCGTCCTAAGGGTGGCGTCATTGCTTTTCTTTTCAGTCCATGATATTCACAGCATTTTTTTAAGAACCACATTTCAGTTGTAGGTTTTTTTGTGAACTTTTGCTTATTGTCCATGATTCACACCCATATAGTAATATCGTTCTAAGTAGCATTGCAGTACATGTTTTTTTCACTTCAAGTGATATACTTTTGTTTGTTAAAATGTTTTTCATGTTGTGAAAAGCTGTTTTAGCCTGAGCAATTCGTTTCTTGATCTCATTGTTTCATCGACCGTCAGATGTTATAAGTGATACAAGATAGTTAAACGTTTGGACTTACTTCAAGACAGTGCCATATGCCACTATGTTTACATGTTACGTTATACTTAAAGCACTAAATAAATATAATATTCCTCAAATGCAAACCTTGCGACATTTCATTTTTTTTTTTTTATAAACTTTACCAGAATGTTTTGAACAAAACATTCTAGAGTGTTTTCAAGTTAATTCCAAAACACTCTACGGTCTTCTCGAATTGGGTAGTGTTTTGAAATTCCTACACCCGTGTAATAGTCTGTCTTACCCCATGGGTATCTTCCCCAGCCTGGATATCGTACCCATTCAGTACTGATCAGTAGACGGATTAGGCTGTGCGACTAGAACTGTAGTCTGCTACTGAGGCTGCAGATCCTGATTAACTAACATGTTTAAATGTATGAAGCTCGTTCAGTTGACTAGAATATTTACAACATATCTGCTACCATGTGAAACATTTAAACATCACCTATGTATGTATTTTGTCTTATTTCTGTAGCAATGGGGAGATATCCAGGGTGGGGGTAGATGCACCCCCTATTCCATCATACTCGGAGGAGAGACAAAGTACCACACAGAACCAACACTTTCTGAGACGGTAAACAGTAAACAAAATGATATCCTCTCGTCACCGTCACTTGAGACATATCTCTATTTATTAGGGGTGTAACAATGGTGTAAGAAACGATACGAAACATATCGCGATACGCGATATATACATATATACATATATATATTTATATAAATAATATATATATATATATATATAAATAATATGTATATATATATATACATATTATATATATATATATATATATATAAATAATTATATATATATATATATATATTACTGAATCTGTTTTCCACGGTTGTGTTTCCTCCTGGTAACGTAACTCGCGTTGACGGGTTTATCGGTCGCACGCGCCTGCCTCGTCTCCTTATCTCTCCGCGTTATCGTGGTAATATCGGAGCTCGCGCGGACTGTTACATCGAGGTTATCGCGACAGCCACTTCGTTAGTCCAAAGTTACTGAAACGCTGAGCGTCTGTCACACGGCTGATGACCAGGTCTGGTTCCGGGCAATTGTATTGTCGTCGACGACGATGACGTTGGCAACGACGACGACGACGGTGACGGCGACGGCGACGGCGACGGCGACGGCGACGGCGACGGATAGCTAACCTATAATTGGTAAATAGTTCTGGATACCACTGTTCGTGACCAATGTATTCCCATTCGTGAATTTAGATATCGCGCGTTGTCATCGCAATGAAATATATTCTTATGAGTTGTTTTTATACATGTTACAACAAACATATGAACGCGTAGCACGGTATCCAGTTCTTAAAAGTCAAGAGATTTCTTCGTGCGTCAGAGGATGTCCAGGGATTCGTAAAGGCGTGTCGCACTTAATTCTCGGAAACCTTACAGTACAAACAAGGAATGTGAACCGACTTCGGTTCGATGTTTTATTTCCCGGAATGAGCCTGTTCGTTAGCGCCCGCTAACCAGCACCGGCGGAGAAACGTCGAGATTCGTATCTGGATTGTGTCTGGATCGTGTCTGAGCTGGGTCTGGATTGTGTCTGCAACGGAGGCAGATGTGGTCGAGGAGAGAGATGGAGGCACTGGACACGCACCACGTGGCCGTGGTGACAAGAGGTCGATCAAACGTTCGTCGTACAAGGCTGTGTGGTCATCCTTACTGTTATGATCTACGTGACCATTGGCTCTGTTGATACGTACGCTCGACAACCACCACCACCACCACCACCACCACCACCACCACCACCACAACAACAACAACAACAACAACAACAACAACAACAACAACAACAACGACGACGACGAAGACAACAACAACAACGACGACGACAACAACAACAACAACAACAACAACGACGACGACGACGACGACGACAACAACAACAACAACAACAACGACGACGACGACGACGACAACAACAACGACGACGACAACAACGACGACGACGACGACAACAACAACAACAACGACGACGACGACGACGACGACGACAACAACAACAACGACGACGACGACAACAACAACAACGACGACGACGACGACAACAACGACGACGACGACGACGACGACGACAACAACAACAACGACGACGACAACAACAACAACAACAACGACGACGACGTCAACAACAACAACAACAACAACAACAACGACGACGACGACAACAACAACAACAACAACACAACAACACAACAACAACACAAATAACAACGACGACGACGACAACAACAACAACAACAACGACGACAACAACAACAAACATCATCAGACCTTGACAGAGGAAAACAAATTATGAGACGACTGCGTCTGACGGATGTCAACCACGATATCAACATACACCGTGATGTCATCCATACTTGACGTCACCACATCTTGTGACGTCATCATTGATGTCACCAGATCTAGTGTTTTCAATGTCACTAAACGACATCAATGTCTTGTCAACAAACCTAGTACAACAGCAACACGCATGCCGAGAGAGGGCGTCTCTTGACTGCGGGACAGTGGCTGCAGCGCGGTCACCCACGCCGCGACCAAACTTCATGACCGGCATCTACGCCACCTGCTGCTGCTTTTTTTGTTCGTTGACAAATTGTCGACAGGATAAACGACCTTCCGTCGGGGTTTATCGCCGCAGGGCTATGTGTTCACGACGGTGGGTCGTTAAACCAGCAAGCTGGGGTCTGGAATGTAGCTTATACGATCGGGTGTCTTGCAGATGTTTGACGGTCGGTCGGTGAGGCTGTTCTTGACACACGCACGATGTGTTCGCAATGCAATTGTCCGTCATGCAAGAATAGTGTATTTGCAGTGCAATTGTTCTTGCAAACAAGGATGATGTGTTCGCAATGCAATTGTCCGTGCATGCAAGAATGATGCGTTCGCAGTGCATTTACAAACAAGAATGATGTGTTCGCAGTGCAATTGTTCTTGCAAACAGAACAGTGCAATAGTCCATGCATACAATAATTATGTGTTCGCAATGCGGTTGTTCGTACACACACGAACGATGTGTTCGCGGGGTTCGATTGTCCGTACACACATGTACGATGTGTTCGCGCGGTGCGGTTGTTCGTTCACGTACGTGCGATCTATTGGTGTAGTGCGATTGTCCGTGCACACGTGTAAAAAGTGATCGCACTATGCGGTGGTTCGTGCCCACACGTAAGATGCAAATGTTCGCGCGGTGTCCAGCGATCGCATTGAGCTGAAGGAACTCAAGACGGTCGCTTGGCAGCATCACGAACAAACCACCGTCGTCGTCATTGCAAGTAGTCATACGTTTTCATCTTGGCAGTACAGACACGTTTATTGATGACGCGCACACAAATGACATCTGGCTGTGCGCGTATAGTGGCGGCAGAAACAAACATGCTCAAGGCAGTGGCGAGTGTGTTTGCGTCGTCATGCCTTCGTCGTGTTGCACTGTCGGGTGTGAGGATCGTTCTAGCACACACCCGCACATATAATTCTACAGAATACCCCAAAGGCATACATCATTTTCAACGAAACAGATGCAAATTATGGCTAAATGCCTTACGAAGAACTAGTTTTTTCTTCAGGGAAATGGTCTATGGATTCAAGTAGCCCCACTTTTGTACCATCGGTATTTGCATACAAAAACAGCAGAGCAGATGATGGCCATCAGCTTGAAAGACACGGACGTGCACATATTTGCATTATAAACAAAAATGTTTATTGCGATATCCGTACTGTGGTGCATGTCATTACGTGACCATAATGCCAATATTCCAAATGTATATGACTATTATATGTATATGACTATTATATTAGGATAGGATATTTTCCACATCAATGCATATAACATTAATTGCCAATAATTTATATGTACAACTTTTTTTTGGAAAAGACATTGATATTTTACTTCAAAAAATCGCCGACACTAATCTAGTTATTATTTATAATCACAACAACTATAATAAATAGGTACATCTAAGATACTTACACAAAGTCCTTCTAATACCATTGTTCTTGATGTGTTTGAATTTGTTAAAATCTTGGCTATCATAATCTGTGGACAAATCTGTGTACAAGATAAATTGGTCACTCAAAGCAATATTTTCAACATTATCTTAGATTTAAAAAGTTATATATCTGCTCAATGAGTCCACGACAGGTTTTTTTTTTCCATTTCCCTGCCTGTGATCATTTATATCCCCTGGCATAGACACCTTCATAAACGGGACTTACAGCGTTTCTTCCGAAAGACACTGGCAACGTATGTTTTTAGGGTACTTTTCATCTTTGAGAAATATATCTAAAAAACTATTGGACCATTTAAGCAGAATGAGTAAGTGGCAACCATATAACTGGACTGCGTTTGTTCAGCACTTAAATATGGCTGTATGAGTATTGTTGTGGTGTATAGAGTATGTCCGAAGACACTCTGTTTTGCAGTTTCCGAAACAAAAAACGGTTGCCCATACATTCGGCAAATTAATAATGTAACGGTGGATCTAAGGGAACACTAGAGCTGGCCACTGCTTCAAATCCAGCGACCATTCATTGCCTGATAATGTGTACTGATTTGGTAGTTGCTCACCGGTACCTAGAAGTAGTTTAGACATATAATAATCACTTTCTGTCGCGAATTCGCTTTCACTCGACGAGGACGCATATACCCATCCAAATACGTCACGTTTGTTTAAAACATTGATACTGGTCTATAGGGAATTCCTGGCCACACATATAAGTCTTTTGCAACCTTTCAATTATTCAGGTGGACATTTCACCTCACCTTTCCACAATGCATTGTATGGCTGTGACTGCGGATATAGGGGCTTGCGTTTGAAAATACGATTAAAGCAAACAGCAACATTGGACATATAGCTGGCCGACTACCATCATCTTGCTACAGTTTTACAATAGATATTCAGATTGAGGGCAACATACACACACCGACGAAACTTGATTGACGTACGCTGGATGTCCTGTGTGTGATCAGTATGGCGCTGACCTGCCGTAAAACGCGTATCACAATACCCATTTCCGTGACCATTACAATGTCCTATTTTTATCTATTTTTATACGTACAACATTACAGTACACGTACTAAACAAGGACAATTATAGACAACATAAAGATGATTAGAACAGTGAAATAAAACAAAAAAGCCAACCAGATAACGTCACATCAACAATTATTAAAAACTATGTATAGGAAGTTTGATTTGAAAAGTAATGGGGAGTGATTCCAGCTACAAAGACAAACTCGTTTGCCGACGTTAAACTTTTGTTTTAAGCATGAAAAGCTGTGGAACAGATGAACTGTAATTCCTGGGAATATCTTTAAAACGCAGGGACTAACTAAATATGATGGCAGTTGTGTAGACAGAGCACGACACGTAATAGCGGCTGTCATCAATTTAAGTCGATGCGCAACCAGAAGGCAATGCAAATGTTTAAGTAGTGGTAGTGATGTTGACAAACGAAAAGCCTTGAGAATCACATATGCTAATCAATTATGCACACGTTGGAGTTTAACTAAGTAAGTTTTAGCAATATTGTTTAGCAGTGAGTTAAATAGTCAAGGCTAATATTAATTGCAGCCAATGATATTGTCTTTGCAACATAGTTAACAACAAGATTGTCATCAAAAAAATTTACTCTAGATGGCAGGACAAGGAAGCCTTTTGGCTTATCGAGAGTCCAATACTTTTTATCTACGTGTATCCCGCCCTTTTAAGGTATGTGTCGATTTTATTTTTAAACATATTCACGCCACTAGCACTAACACAATCAGGAGATAATCTGTTCCATTCATTTACAGTCCTTTGTGAGAATGAGAACATTCTTATATATAATCTACACTGCTCCATTACTAATGTAACTTCATGTCCT
>CM034532.1:26292452-26294952 GCA_020002185.1 Paraescarpia echinospica
CTCCCACCCCTGCCTTATAATACTGACTTAGTTTCGAAACGAATCAGTGAATATTCACAGACCGAACCATACATATATGAATATATATATACATATATATATATATATATATATATGTATACATAATATATATATATATATGTGTGTGTGTGTGTGTGTGTGTGTGTGTGTGTGTGTGTGTGTGTATGTAAGATGTACGTATATTGTACGTATGTATGTATGTATGTATGTATGTATGTATGTATGTATGTATGTATGTATGTTTATATGTGTTTGTTTATGTGTGTACAATAATTATAATAAGTTTCCATATCAACAACTAACTGTTGTAAACGTTACATACTCATATAAGTATAAAGTATAAATACTCATATAAGATACATTCTATGAAGTGGATTTTGTGTAAAGAAATTTCGCTAGTTATATCTATAATGATTTATTTATTACAACAACAAACACGAATACGTTTATATCAGGTAAAACATCAACCGATAAGTACAAATACGTAAACATATTAAATAAGTTTTTAAAAGTTAATACTAAATTAAAATAAATAGGTTAAGCATAAAAGTAACCAAATGAATAAGTTATAAACAATTACAAAAAAATAATTAAAACATATTATAAATAGGATATACAATTACCATTTTACAATATATATAGTGTTCTGTCCAACTATTCTTCATGGGTCCTTTGACAATATCTGAACAACTGCACATCCATTTTATCAAGTCATTGCATGAGAGATGTTGTTTAACACCGATGGAACGATTGTGACATTTTGAACATCTCCCGCAGTCCGCCAGTGTGGGAAAATAGGAAGACAAATCAACTAATTACTCCGGGCTGAACCAACGTGCCTGTTTATGTATTCGGTTGGCGATTAGCGTCAATGATCGTGGAATAGGCCGAGAGGGAGACGATAAACGGTGCAGCGGACAAGCTGGTGACATCATCACTGGTCGGCCGCAGTGATTAGTGGTTCCTCGTGTGCCAACACCGCGATCATCGACTGGGCGTTGATGGTGCGACCAGATGGTAGAGGCGACCGGAGGCTGGGTCGCCGTCTGCTTGGCGCTATCGGCATCGCGAGATATTGCACGATTTCCGACGAGTGCAACGATTTGAGTTCCCAGTGTGGAATGGCCGTACTACTGTCAACGCAAAGCTCAAAGAAAGAATTTGTACTGTGTATCTATGTGTGTGTGTGTGTGCGTGTGCGTGTGCGTGTGCGTGTGCGTGTGTGTCCACCCACCCACACACACGCACGCACGCACGCACTCACGCACACTCACACACACACACACACGCACACACGCACGCACGCACTATACGCATAATTGCACAGTGAGTAATTGTATGTATACGTATGCAGTAATTACATGAAATAAGCCTGGCAGTGTTGGAAGTAATAGGTCGGTCGAAGTCACAGATAACTACAACTTCTCATATTGGCTATGGTGTCAGACTAGTGACTGGCCACTGGCCAGCCTCACAACCGGCGAAACAGCTGGCGACACTATAATGACGAAGCGGGAAGACACTGATTACGACATCGCTTCATTAGCGATATGTCAGTGATGACATCGGCTGGCATGCCTCGCACCACGTGGCGTCTGGAGCGTGAAGTGCTACGGGCACCCGAGTCTAAGTTGTGGTAACGATGAAACACAAGGCAAGACTAATCTTTGCTATCCTCATATGGTCGCCTTCCGGCTTTCTCCATTTTACGACAAGCTAGTTTTGGTAGTATAACATTTCTAATGAATGAAAACATATAAAAAGTGTTTTCAATCATGTTTGTGTCTTATTTGTTTGCAAAATGTGAGTGGTCATATCAGAATATTGTTTAAAATCCAATAATTATACACACACACACGCACACGCACACACATTTTTTTTAACTGGTTAACCCTTCTGGTGTCGACTATTGCGTCCACAATTAAAACATTATGAGCTATTATGGGGTAGGATCGTATTTCATGAAACTGAACATGTTTCAGGATATTTGTTGACGGAGTAACAAGAAGAAATTAAACGTAACGATATTTATTTATGTAAATTGCACATGGTACCACACTTCACTTCTGAATTTCTGGCTATGTACTAAATAAGTCCTTCCGAATCATTGACTGATGCTATCTAATCTCTGCCAGATTTCGTTGTTGTTTTTGAAATTATTATAACTATTTGTGAATCCGAATACTGTGGGAATGCTGTGGTTTGCCACTATATTTGCCATCTGAATAATTTTGGTGGGTTACATTACAACGATAGCCGAGTCACTGATGTTGGTCATTTCGTATACATATAAAGTGTGATTGTACTAACATTACTACAATTGTTATGGTAATGGGCATGCATAATATAATAATAATGTTATGTTCGTAATGGTAGGGAATTACAAGAAATCCGAATCCTCAAGATAATTGTTCTGATATAATTTTTATGTTGTGTACCTTGGTAAAGTCTTTCAAGTGTACGTAATGTGATAACAAAC
>CM034532.1:26299952-26308910 GCA_020002185.1 Paraescarpia echinospica
GCGAATGACGGGGTAACTAAGGGTAGGGAGAGGTGACTCGGGAATGTCACGGTCCAGTTGGAGAGTCATCCGCGCGTTAATCTCTGACAGATACCAGCCAGTTACCAGCATCGACGTCTGGCTCGTCTCACGGCAAGCGGCAGAGGGCATGAGGTACACCCCGCAGTTTCTCGTACACTGTAGTTAAACTCGACGGCTGCGATGAGATTCGTCTGTTAACGCGATAATTTGTGGCCGAATGTTACGCACAAGAGAGGACCGTTACAAAGGTCGCTACTATTACGGCCCCTAAAATATGATACCTCGTCGCTCGTCCGCGATATACGTTGAAGGGCCGCCTTGTTATAATGTTCTCACCTGTCTTCTAATGACTTGTGTGTGTATGTGTGCTGATATTATAATAATACTAATTTTATTTGTCCACAAAGAGGAAATACATTTTGCACTGAGGAGGGAGCATAATTAAGCATAGTATTTAAATCACAGTATGTAATAATAAAATCAAGTATGCAGACTGTTGCTAATTAGTAATATTGAATGTTATACATAATACAGATAATAGTACAATCATGAACCATGAATCATTCGGTCAGGACATACCAGCAATAGTAAATAAATTAAACATATAAACAGTATAAATAAATATGCTAAAACAATGAAGCAATATTAAGAGACAGTGATACCATTGATCAATGATGTGATGTATCTGTGACTGGTTTAGGAACTTGATAGAAGATGGAATGAACGATTTCAGGGCACGCTTAGTTCGTACAGTTAGTTGGCAGTTTGTGCCTCCTTCCAGAGGGGAGAAGGTCATACTGGTCGTGCAAGAAGTGGGTGGGGTCAGATAACATTCTCTTTGCCATTTGCAGGGTTCTCTTGTACAATTGCTGTAAACTGGTTTCAGGTGTACAACATCCAGCGATCTTGGAAGAAGTGGTATATCGTGTATTTAGTTTATCTCCGTTTTTGATTGAGAGATTTCCACACCAGCAAATCAACCCGAAAGTCATAATACTTTTCAGTTTTCACAAATTAATTGTGAAAGAGAGTCACGATTTTTCTGTCAACGTGCATTGCGTTGAGTTTTCTCAGGAAGTACAATTTTTGCTGGCCTTTTTGTATAGCGTTATTATATTATCATCCCACCTTAATTTGTCATCGATTGTAGTACCAAGATATTTGTCTGAGTGTATAATTTCAATGTTTTGTCCATTCATGTTGACAGGATTGGGATGATGTACACCTGATCAAAAGTCTATTACAATTTCCTTGGTCTTGATAACATTCAACTCAAGGCAGTTGGCTGTACACCATGGTACAAAATGATCTACATTGCTTATGTACTCTTTTTCGTCATTTCAGATCAGACCAACACGAACAGTGTCATCTGCATATTTGAAACAGTGGCAGCTCGAACAAGTACTTCTACAAGAATTAGTGTACATGGCATATAGAAATGGTGACAGCACCCACCCTTGAGGGGCTCCAATGGAAATAGAGACACATGGCGAGAAACGACCATTGGTGTTTACACACTGTGCGCGGTTGGTGAGGAAACTATGGACTAGCATGATCAATTGTTTACCGACTCCGAGATCAATCAGTTTTCTAATCATCAAATGCGGCTGAATTGTTTTAAATGCTGATGAAAAATCTATGAATAGGATTGTAGCATACCAGCGTGGACGTTCAAGGTGTTCATGAATGACGTTTAGTATAGGCAAGGTGGCGTCTACCACATTGCGTTTAGTTTTGTGTGCGAATTGCAGAGGATCAAGTAGGTGTTCAACCTCGGGTAACATATATTTAAGCACTATTCTCTCAAACGATTTCATCAACATTGACGTAAGCGCGATAGGTATGTGGTCGTTGAGATATACTGGGTTAGGTTTTTTAGGAACGGGTATAATTTCGCACAATTGAAACAGCATTCGAAAAACACTGCTCGGCTGGTCATGCCACACCTTAAGTAGTTTTACCGTCATTTTATCAGTCCCAGCAGCTTTGTTTGTTTTCTGATTCTTAAAAACGCTGGCTACGTCATGTTTGGATATTTCGAATGAATGGCGTGGGTGTAAAGTAGCATGTTGAAAAGCACAATTCCTCTCGTTGTCAAGATCGTGACAGTCAAATCGACAGTAGAAAGTGTTTAGGGCTTTGGCGAAGTCGATAGAGTTAGTAACACTGCAGAGTTTGTGAGATTTGCTGCAACCGAGGATTGATTTAACACTGCGCCAGGCTTGTTTTGTGTTGTTCTCCTGGAACTGTGCTTGTGTCTTGTTTTTATGTTCTTGTTTACATTTCCTTACCCCTGATTTCAAATTTACCTGGGCCACATTTAATTTAACTCTATCACCTGTCTGAAATGCGTGTTTCTTAGCTTTCAGCAGCTGTTTTACCTCTTTGCTCATCCATGGTTTTTAATTTGGATATATCTTTACAGCTTTTTCGGTAGTGACATATTCAAACAAAAGTTCATATAATCAGTCACAGTGTCAGTAAGTTCAGAGACACCGCTACACGAGTCGTAGAAACAGTCCCAGATAGTGCAGTCGAAGCAGCCACGCAGTTGTTCAATTCCCTCATCATTTCGCAGTCTTACACATTTTGCTTCAATTTTTCCTGTCTTCAGAAGTTGCTTGTTGGTAGGAAGGAGCTGGACAATGTTATGGTCGGATGTGCCTAACGGTGGCTTGGACACGGATTTGTAGGCGTTCTTCACGTTGCAGTAGCAGAGGTCAATTATCTTGTCATTACGCGTTGCACAGGTTACGTACTACTTGTAGGTGGGAACTGCGTGGGAAGATACGTTTTCAAGCTGCAGCCGTTGAAATGACCAAGAATTAGTTTCGGAGCACTAGGTGATACACTTTCAAGTTCTTGCATGTGATGGTGGATAGTTTCTGCAGCCATGGTATGTTCGCGCTGGGAGGCACATACACAAGCACAGCAAATATTTGACTGAACTCGTGTGGCAGGTAGACATGTTGAGTAATTATATTTCTTGTGTTTATGGTATTGGTGTAGCGGCAGCGTGTGAAGGGCCTAAAGATTAAAGAACACTTATTTGAGTAATCTAGAGAGCGATATGGAAGACTATAGTACTAACGATGCAATTTAGCTTAGTTTACATAATTATATATATATATATATATATATGTATATATATATATATATATATAAATATATATATATATATATATATATATACATATATATATATATATATATATATATATATATACTTACGTACATACGTATATATTTATATACTATTTTATAGACTATTATATATAATAGTATAATAGCATATAAAATAGTATATAAATCTATACGTATATACGTAAGTATGCATATTATATATATATATATATAATATATATATATATATACTAATATAATTATGCACACATACACTTATACACATATACGTACATACATACATACATATATATACATACATGCATACATACATATGTATACCGCACACACACAAACATGGTTTACGAAAGAACAAGGGAAGTTGACAACATCAACATAGTAATATATTCATAATATCATCGCGCATTCACGTGAAGATTCTAATTTTGAGAACAAAAAAGGAATTAACTGAAATCAACAAATTAACTAACTAATTAACTTAACTTAGTTAAAACTGTAGAATAATAACCCCATTCCTAATTGGTACATATTTATATCAAATGTATCACCAAGGTGTCCTTAATGATGACAATGTAGTATAATTATTATTATGTGGCCGTACTTTGTATTTAGCTTTTGGGCTTTCGGCATTTTGCAGTATCTACATAAGCTAAAGAAAATATAAAATATAAATCTAGATCACATTTCTTCAGCTCAAGTTATTGGTTAAATTAACTCGTCAACATTACAAAATAACTACTTAACGTGATCCACTCCATATGTATAATAATATGTATAAAAAAAATCCACCCTATCTGTATAATAGATTTATGAATATATATATATATATATATACATATATATATATATATATATACATATACATATATATGTTAAATATATACTTTCAACGACATATATAAACATATATAATATATATATTTATATATGACGTTTAAAGTATATTATATATTATATATATATATATATTCTCAAGGATGTATATAAACATACATACATACACACACAACTGTGGTAGTATGACGAAGTTAGTACTGTGTGCCGATAGGTTATATATACAGTTCGTGCAATCTAGCAAAACATCGAGTTGAGTAGGGACATTTATTTATTAACATGCAACATATGGCAGATAATAATTGTTATTCTATGATATTATACTTTTATATGTAGTTGATGATAATTTATATGATCGCAACGTAATATGTTAGGATTAAGCCTAGGGTTAGAAGTTTGAACCTCTATATATGATGACAGATGTTTCCAATCAATGAGAAAGAGTGGAATTCAGAGAAACATTGTAAACGTTGACGAGTGAAGTTGGAACCAGAAGTCGGCTGAATTACATCCTGAATCGTAGAACTGGAAATAGTAAAATTTTGGAAGGAGCAACATGCTGGAAGAAATATCAGACTGGACAGAATAACAGACTGGAAGGAATATCAGACTGGAAGGAACAGTCTAGAAGGAACATCAGACTGGAAAGAATGACAGATTGGAAGGAATAACATAATGGAAGGAATAACGTACTAGAAGGGATAACAGACCGGAAGGAATAACATACTGGAAAGAATAACAAAGTGGAACTTGTAGAAGGAATAACAGATTGAAAGAAAAAATCATCTGGAAGGGATCACAGTCAGAAATGAAAAAGTCGTAGGACGAACTCACGAGTTTGCGTGGATGTACAGTGGCGGCATTCCCGTCGCCGACGATGGGGCCCGAGTCAACTAGGTGTCCCCGCACGCTGCTGTCGTTGTTCTCCGCATCCTCGGCCAGCATCCGCGCCAGATGCGCGATATAGGAAGAGGCGAGACGGAGCGTGTCGAGTTTGGACAACTTGGTGTCGGGTGGGACCCAGGGCAGCGTCGTCTTGAGGCGCGTGAACGCCTTGCTCAGTACCCGCATGCGGTCTCTCTCTCGCTCGTTCGCCGAGTTACGCACGGCCACGTTGACGCCCAGGTCGTCGCTACTGGGGGAACCTGCTGGACAACTTGCGTTCTTCCGCTTGCGACCCATCGCTGCCTCGCTCTCTCGCAGCTTCTCAAATCTCTTGTCGGTATTGTTACAACCCACGGTGTGTTACTATAGGAGTCAAAACACGCGTCTCGGCAAATGAAGACTAATAGTTTGCACAGAACGACCAAGCTCACATTTGTAAGTTGTAAGCGCGATGTGTGTTACCCTGTTATACGAACACGATAGTGTTGCCGGAAATTACAATACGACACATCCCAGCGAGATGTTGGTTAACCACGATGTCTCGCCATCGACGTCAACATTACAGCTGTGTGTCCGCGCATGTGCGACAGGGAACTGTTGACAACAGTCGATCGTCTCGTTCCCGGGACCAGGGGACACAGATCGCTGGACGGAAAATCGACTCGATCCACCCTACACCGGATAGTGTGGACCAGTAGCGTCACGCTCCCGGTAAGACGAGCTCTCCTTTCCCGGAGGACGCGGCAGGCAGGCAATTCTCGCTCTCCCGGGTTCTGCTGGCCACTCGCAGTTCGTCCCGTCAGCCCAAGGCCGCGCCTGCTCCGTGATTGGGTGACAGGGAGGCAGTCAATCACGGAGCCACGCCCAGTCGAGTTCCAGATTTTCTTGCCAAAACTTATTTACTCCATCCTTGGTGTTGTCGCGGCTCAACTGCAGGTAGTTTGCAAGTATGCGTCTACCAACATGTGAGGCAAACTTGCAGGACTTTTACTAATTTATATGTATTATAATACGAAATATAATAATATGTGAAATACGTATACAACGATTGGTAGCATTTATTATTGTATTTATTAAGTAATGGAAAACAGTGCATTTCAGTTCAATTACGACACTATTCAGTAGGTAAAATACAAGGAGTTATGTCACTATAGTTAAAGATGGACAAGGTGTTCACGTATGATTCATCTTTATATATTTTTATACGAAGAAAAACGTCGACATTCATATTATAGTACCATTGTTATAAACCCAAATTTTATCGTAAAGAAGTAATGTAATTTCTGTTGGCCAACGTATTGATTTGTTATTCCTTTAATGTTTTGAACAATGCATAATTTTTTATGTTTTCCTGTGATTTTATTGTTTGTTTTTCCAGATCTGTGCTGCATCGAATTTTTATTTAAACTGTATCAAAGAGTGGTCTTTTGTTTTCTGAACTTCAGTATTTGATTGTATGTTTTAAGTTGATCAAATAATTAGTATATTCTGCTATTTGACTATGATTAATTGCAATTATTGTTGAATATTAATAACTCACTGCTGGAATGCATACATGTTGTCCTCCAAAACAAGTAATAACGGATTGTCGCCGCAATCACTTGTGTCACAACATGCTGGGTTCTCTTTCTCATTGTCAATAGTTGTTCCGAAAGGTTTTTGTCGCGGCTGTTCTAGAGCTTCTAGGAAAGCTTCTCTAACACATCTTGCAACTAAATAAAACAAAGTAAACACACATTCATTGTTTATTTGTATAAACTAGCACAACCGTTCTTGACCTCTTTAGCTGCAACCCAAATTGCGGTCGCGGGACCTGCTTGGCGGCCCATGTCTTCAGCCTTCATACAGTTCACTTGTCATCAAACTATAATTCAGCCTATGTATGCGGGTACGTTAACGGTTTCCTTTTAGATGGCTTGAACCTCGAGCACCAATTATTCAGGGATTAATCTACCACACCAGGGGTTGGACGTAACACCTCTATTTTACAAAATACCCGATATATATATATATATATAACACACACACACACACACATATATAAATGGTTATCCCATTTTATAGGGTAAACCCATTGTTCGGAATATAAAATGTAATGCTCGCGTAAAGCGTCACTTAACAATCGCAGGAACCACGCGCTCGTGTAAAATGCTTTGGGAAATCTGCTCATGCGTCATGGACTATGTTGCTTGGCAACATGAAGTCGACGCTGAGACAATAGGCTCGCGTCTACCCTCATGCCAGTACTACAGCAATATGAATATTATTTGAAAATTATACACTATCACGACTATGGCCTATATATGGACACGTACTTCACTTTCTCTCCGACCTGTGCCATTTTGAACATACGGCAAGTATTACAGCACGAGCGTGACGCGGTTGTCTAGTTTTTACGTGCGTTGAAACCATCGCGTTTATAATACATTCGGGAGTACGTTATGGTATTTATATAAAGATGCTGTGTGTTTTCGAACATTTGGTAAATATTGCTATCACGACTGTCACTTATGAACAACCAAATTATCCAGTCAGGAGACGGGCATTTTGCTAGTAAATGAAAACACAATGAATTAGAACAGTTATTAAACGTGTTGTCTGTACACGAAATAATCACCAAATTAGCGCCGTTAATTTTTTGTCGCCGAAGGAAGAGGACTAAAAAGTCCTAAGACTAGATAACGCACTAAGTAAGAACTTGTCTTTATTGCGGAATATTAACGTTTGACACACTATTTATGATTATGTTTACAGACGGTTTAACCGTTCCAAAACACCGGAGGAATAATGGATTCTAAAGCTCCTAAGGATTCAAAACGACAGGGGGAAAAGACAACAACAGACATATGCAAGCCGGAGAAGGAGCTACTCTGAGGTTGATGGGATAATGAGAAAAGAGAGGGTGTTCATGGGCGACTCTATTCTGAGAAAGACAGATAAGGCACTAAACGAGTGGTAGGCATCGTTGTTTGTTTACCGGGGCTAGGATAGAACATGTGACTGAAAGGGTAGAGAAGGTATTGGGGCATGCAAGAGAGGATCTATGCTAGTACACGTAGGAACACATATTGCAGACAGGGAGGGAACAACTGGGATAGTACAGAAGTACAGACAGTTAGTGAGGAAGTTAAAGAAGACGAGAGTTGAACAGGTTAGTCTCTCAGGAATGTTGCCAGTAATGGGAGGAAGGCGGCCAACATATATAGAAACTGCAAGAGGATGGCGATCAACGCACTAGTTGAGCAGATGTGTGAAGAACAGGGGGGGATTTATACACACACACACACACACACACACACACACACACACACACACACACACACACACACACACACACACACACACACACACACACACACACACACACACACACACACACACACATATATATATATATATATATGAGAAAATTGCTCCCATCTTCCCTCCCAACAAAATATCCCCATATATATATATATATATATATATATATATGAGAGATGACCTCCGTCTAAGTGGACTTGGAAAGGGGAGCAATTTTCTCAGAGAACCTGCTTGTTATGTCGGTAACATGGAAATATCACAAACAACACCAGACTATCGTAACATTGAACTGACTGTAATGCAGCATCATGGCGGAGCCACGTTTCATCCCAGAACGAGGCTGACGTCAGCTGATCAAGTACGTTAAAGGCACACTGTTATACTAACAGAACACAACATATTTCCCCCTCTCTGTAAAGATTACTGTTCCGAAATCGAACAATAAAGAGGCGCACACAAAGCGTTCAAATTACCAATGTAGCCACTAATGTTTAAAGTCACATGCTAATTTTGCAACTGACTAATGTCATAACAAACGTTTACTAATTCGCCAGGTAGTCTTTAACAAGATTTAACAAGATTGCCACCCAGAGAATTAATTCTAGGTGGCAGGTGGACAAGGAAGCCCTTTGGCTTATCGAGAGTCCAACCCTTTTATCTACATATATCCAGCCCTTCTGAGGTATGTGTCGATTTTATTTTTAAACATATTCACGCTACTAGCATTCACACAATCAGCAGATAATCTGTTCCATTCATTTACAGTCCTTT
>CM034532.1:26309910-26467410 GCA_020002185.1 Paraescarpia echinospica
AATGACCCTCCTTAGCTGATTCTACCAACTGCCAATTAGTTTAGCATCTGAAATTCAAATTTGCATCGTGTGTCAGTTGAAGTAACTTGCACAATTGATTTAATAAAAGAACATGCATTTTTGTTTAAATAATCAAAAGTATGTTACTCCTGTTGTTACATAAAATTATCTGCAAAGTGTGAATAGTCTCATGCTTGCTCGAACCTTTTTTGGTCCTTTTTGATTAATTATGACAAGATTTGGTCAACAATAACGTAACAGATTGTTCAATGCGTACACCAAAACTAAACTATACAAATCCATACAAATGAACACAGATGATTCTAGCTTCTTGCTCTATACACTGTACAAATTATGAGGGCAGCCTTACTAAAAGATATTACATTTAATGATATGTGAATTCCATAAAATTGTGAACACCCAATTTTGAATGGCTGCCACTCCCAAATCACAAAGAGTAGAAAGGGTAAGTATAAGAGACACCTACTGGTGCCACGTGACTGCATCCAAGGAATCGTGCACAACAGACAAATACCTGGAAAATAAAAATAACAAGTGAGTCATCATAACTGTCATTACCATTTTCGGGTGGGAAATACAACTTTCCATCTTGGCCCGGCTTTCACATTATTTGGATCAAATTTTTTAATAATTTTTTATTTTCAAATACAAACAATATTCAATAAAATTAAATTTAATTGTTGCTATGTGCATACGAGGCACAAGTCATTTTGTTGATCTGTGGAGATTTAACATTTTCTCTTTTTTGGGGATTGTTACAAATGTAACACCAAGTGTGTTTAGGAACAACCTGTGCATTTAGGAACACCCCGTGTGCAGCAGAAGAGAAAAAAGTATTACTTTTTGAGGAACTTGAGACTTCTTGGTGGTCGGGTAACATCAGGGCCAACCTGTATACTGTTGGCAAAGAACTGGCTGAACCTGGGATTGTGTTTTAGGGTCTTCTGTAGCATCAGCACATCTCTGCCCAGTTGGTCACCCTTGAATGGCCAACTGAATCTGTGCTTGAAGTCATTTGGCTCTGAGTAACATAATGAATAACATATTTATTAGAAGTAACCCAAAGTTAGGCTAACAAGTACGCCTTGAGTCAACCAACTTCTGCCTCGTTTCTGACTCTGAGGTGAAAAGAAGCGTTCGGAGCAGTCCTGAGAACTGGATACTGTGCAATATAAGAATTTTAAAAACATTACAAACCCCATGAAATTCTACCCATTTGTGCCAACTTAGAACATTATCGAAACACCATAAAATGACAAATGCTCAGATCAGGGTTGGTGTAATCAACTGAAGATGATAGGTTTGTGACAATGTTTTGAAAGGATGCTTAAATTCTTAACAACACAAAATATCACAACTTTCAGTACTGTCAAACTTGCTAGGTGTTATTTGCTAATTATATTTGTAAAGTATATTGACTGTTCCTTTTCAGATGTATGGTATTCCACAATATAGTAAATATCAAGGGTTTCATGACAAAATGTGATATATCCATTTTGTTTATTACAAATCTCACTTCTGTGCTTCGTCCTCAGAACATGAACACTTGGAACCTCATTAGTAGATTATACGCGCTCTTCAATGCCTTGAAGAAGGCCCGATCCGACGGCTGCATTTTATGTGTGCATTGAGGGGGTAGCATGATCAAGTCGATGCCATGTGCCCTGGCGTAGTTAACTGCATCTAGTGTCTTGTGGCTGTGATGTCCGTCCAAAACAATCACTTGGCGGTTGTCTGGTGAAGCATTTGTGTAAAGAACAAAATGATCCATCCACTTCAGGAAGAGTCCGGCATCTGTGCAACCACTTGCGCTGGCATGACCGACTGACTGTGGCGGGGCACCCTGCATGAGCTGTTCAACCGTTCTCTTCCGCGGGAATACACCCCAGCAGCACTCACCGCACATATCACCACTGCACCCTGTTCGCCGCTTTGGACACGACAATCTTGCCTGACTGGTGGATGCTGCTTATGCCAATCTCATCCATGTTCCAGATTTTGGACGGTACGTATTCGTGGGCGCCAAGCACCTCTTTGTATATTTCAAATGTGTTAATTTTTGGTCTGTTGAAACCAACAGCCCTTGATAAGTTGGTTCCCTGGGGGTGCCGGACACTCAGGTCGGGATGGCGCACTAGGAAGCCCTTCAGCCAGTCTTTCCCAGCTAGCTTGTTTGACTCATTGAAAGCATGACTTGTGCCCGTGGCTACTGCCACGTCATATGCTAGACGTCTGACATCAGTGGGAGTTAAGCCATATAAGACCCTCTCCATTGTCTGGATGTGATCGTGAATCACCAATTCAACCTCCAATGGCAGCGCCGATGGGGAACTCAGCTTCACCTTTCCAGGTGTGGCTACAAGGGCATCACGGTGTCTACGAATAGTCCCTGACTAATCTTAAATCATCTTGCAACTTGCCGTCACTGAGAAATATGCTCAATAAAAATACTGTGGGAACTTGGGAAGTGCTCATAAAGAACACACACATCCCTATAAAACTTGTATTATAAAGCAATAATGTGTTATTTGCTTACAAGTCGAAATTTCTACTGCATCCCCAATATCAAATCTAAGACCTATACATTTGAAGACCTTGAATGGTGTCACTGTCAAGTTAATTACAGAAACACAGAAGTAGGTACTTCCTTCATTACACTAATCCATTAAAATGACATTAAGAGCAAATTTCAAAGTGACCGGTGAAGGTTAGGTACAGAACACACCAGATGGAGGTCAATGTGACACGAACTACTGTGGTCATTAGTGAATATCATTACAATACATATAACATATGCCAGCAATACAACTGCTTAGTACAAACCTAAACTAATTTAATGGTTTTAGCCATTTTCCCCTTGGGACTGGGTAAAAATGACCTTATTAGTGAGGCTTCCATATTAGCAGGATTCATTTACTACACTTTACTAAATAATTTGGGACTGTCCTAGGGTGACCTTAATTGTGAAATGGCTGCATTACAGAGGTGACCATAAAGCAAGGTTCGATTGTACATGATACTGGAATATCTTATGGATACAAAATCATACCGTGGCCAAAATATTTTGTGTACATTTCAATTATAAAATTTTGCCCAGTCAAAAATGTGTTTACTGCATTTTTCCTGAAAATCCTTCACATGCTGCGTATTATATTTTGACATAAAATAAAACAAAGAAATATATTTCTACTCACCGTTTCCTAGTTCAAATGCCAGGTTGCGCGTATAGTTCCTCTCTATACTGTATTCGAGTATCTCGATTGCGTTTCTTTGATCCCAATCACTGCCATTCCTGAGTAGTACGTTGAAGTCAAATAAGAGGAGCCACTGGGCAGTGGCAGCAAATTTGTTTAAGTAATCAAAGTCGGTGGCTGTAAAACATCAAATAAATAAATTTAAATAAATTTGTATAACATGTTATACGCAGTATACAAATATTATTTATCGAATTAGTCCAAGAAAAGTGTCAAGGTTATCAAAACATATAAACAAAATATTGTTATACCATTTTATGTCACAAAACATTTTGTATGTGATGTTATTAAGTAGGTAATTAGTTACACATTATTTAATTATGTTAGCAAGAAACTGTACAGAGAATGGATAAGGAAACAATTATGAAGACAGCAAAGAAGGCAGAAGATGATGGTAGGAGGAATCTCAACCAGTGCAGTGGTGCAGTGGTGCAGTGCAGCAGTGGTGCAGCGGTGCAGTGGTGCAGCGGAGCAGCGGTGCAGTGGTGCAGTGGTGCAGTGGTGCAGTGGAGCAGTGGTGCAGTGGTGCAGTGGTTGCAGGATCCGACTCTCAATCAAGAGATTCTAGGTTTCATTCCTCATGCTGCCGTGTCAAACCATGAGCAAGTTCGTTCATTCTATGTTGCTCCAGTTCACTCACCGGTATGAATGAGAACCTGGCTAGAGACAGTGGTGGATATTTGTGTAAGAATAATCTTCACGCGGTAACTGCAGCATGGCTGAATGCTTCCCAGAGAAGTTGAGATGGTGTTCGATTGAACAGGTCTGCCAGGGGTGAAATGTGAAGCGCTTTGAGCAGTCCTAACGACTGGATACCATGCTATATAACAACTTACACCAACTTCATCACACCAAAGACAGAGACACAGTAGCAAGATCACAAAAGGACAGGGATAAAAAGACGGGACTTGTAAAGAATAGCAAAAGATGGTTATTGGTGGAGACAACACATCGAGGGGTGGAACAAACCAGATCAACCCCACCTCGTGAGACACCAAGTGAGATGAAGAAATCAGACTGCGTGAAGACAAACAACTTCATAAACATCACCTGACATGGTAAAGTTGTCGTACTTCTGATGTCGGACGTACGAGTTCTCCCACTGTTCGATCTGCTCCGTACTAACCGGCCGGCCAGCCAGGAATGGGCAGTGGGCTGACCGGTTAAACAACAGGTAGTCAGCAGAATTTCCTCCAAACCTTAGGATGGCCGGCTGTAGTCCTTGTGCCAACGTCTGAACTCTGGGAGAGCTGCAACAAACATACCATAAAACAACGATGGCATGATGTCAGGACTCATTCACGTATATAAATATTCGGACAGACTACCCATAAAGCATATCTGGGGTCCTACTATTTGTTCACCCTAATTTTATCTGTTCATGTAAGATCGGGCAAGTGTTTTATTATAAAAATGCCATTTTTACTTAATGGATGGATGTGAATGATAGTTTTCAAGATATTATGTTTTCAAAATGAGGAAATGTGTTGTTTGGCCAGTTCAGCACCTGGCAGGAGACAATCACAAAATTCAAAAATATAACTCAGGCAAATAAAAATATGATCACCTGGAAGATAACTTTGATATGTGGACATTAAAACAAATTTATTCAGCTGTGTCATGTTGTTTGGTTTTTATCTGACTTTTGTGAATGGGTTTCCTTTTCCTGATCACCTTGAGTCAGGGGAAATTGTCAAAACTAAAACTGTCTGGACCTGAAACCAGAACAACCATTACAACATAATAAAGTAGTTACATGAAGAAATAATGGGATATGTATAATGTACTTTAGTTAGAGAGTTAAGTTATGTAAGAAATATACCTTACTTTGTATAAGTATAGCTGTTTTATTTATAAAATAATATATTAAATTAAAACTATCTGTAATCGCATATGTAACACAAACACTATTTCTCTGTAAATTTGGATATTCATTTTAAAATGTATATTAGTGGACATTTCAAAATAATTTGGTCACATTGGAAAAGGAAGAACCAACATACGTTCTTATCAAAGTTGTTGTCTTAGATACTATAATTTCTTGTTATGTCTTACAGTACTATTTCCCCAAGACTGGCAAGAGGTTTGGTTGTATACTATATACATGAATTGATGATGGATGATGTCGGATCAAAAATGTTTTTGAGTGAGCATGTTTTTTCATCAACCAACAGGAAATAACAATGATTATGGGATATAATAAAACTACTAATGCCTCTATGTGAAGTCTTTGCAACTAACTTATTCACAATTTTAATAAAAAAAAGAAAAAGAAATTACAAGTCAATGCCATAAAAGCTTTGTGACTCGCGTTAGGCTGCACAATTTTGCTGATTCGCATTACACATATTCACTGCCCAATATCATAATCCACGTAGACCATCCTCGCAAGCCTGTTTGCCATACAAAACTAGCCCTGGCTGATCCCCTACGCGAAGTGCTGAAGTTAGCTGAGTCAAACAAGTAATTGACTTCACCAGTCGTGACTGCGTCACCTGTGAGAACAGCGCAAATACCCGCCCCAATTTGTAGACGGATAAACGATTTCAGGGAATCCCATTATATAATGACCCATTTGCCCTTTAGCACCAGCAGCTGAGCGGTATTGTGTATTCGAATAATTGCTTCTACTTCCTAAACATTGCATGTAACACGAGCCACGGTTGGTTGAAATTAGTTTCATTATGACGACCTGACCTGCTGAGACTCACTGATCTAGTAAGCGATTTCATAGGCTGAGCTTAAATTCATAGTTTCGCAACGCGATCAGCCAGGGGGTACTGCTGGCTGGCACTGACGTAGTCAGCAGCAGCTACCCCTGGCGTTCAAGGATGATGTAGACTAGATATGGATGTTGTTAATATTATTTAGTTATGTACATCCTATAAGAAGAAGAGATTTATAGTTGGCAATCTCAAGCTACCAGGGGTTTCTGTATAAAATGAAAAATCCACAATTTTGTGACTTGTGTTACATCAATTTCATCACTCAAGTCTAGAAGCCTTTCCCCAAAAAACAGGATAGACTTGCAATTTTTATTTTCAAAATTCATGAGACTAAGGCCTAGAGAAATAGTATCAATTACTCAAACCCAGATTGAATTAGACAATAGGGCTGCAAAGGGCACCTAATTATTTATGTGATGGATGAATTAATTTTGCAAATTCGGCACATAATGTTTGAATGGTACATTTTCACATAATGCAGTGTGCAAACATTGAAAAAAAAAATTTCCAACAACCTTATTATATTATTCTTTGAAAATTCAATAAAAATAGTTTAAGACCTTTTTCCCTATTTTCATGGAAATGCCCTATTATACAAATGTGGTATTCTACTTACAAAAATAGAAGTATCTTTTATTATGTTTCATTTACTACTTACAATTAGCCTTTTCTTCAAACCATTACAAGTTTATTGCTATGACTGCATTTCATAAGGATGTTACATTGAAAGGTACTTATGTAATCGGTGATTGATGTAATCATACCACTCTCTGTTCCTGTCATCTCTTCACACCATGACATAACAGCTGACCCAGTGCATACAAGTGTACCAACAGCACTGCTCTAAGGCCTTGTTAAAGAACTTGACACATTACATAATACCCTTGTCCCAAACAACTCCAGAGAGGATTACTCTATTTAAATGTCTACTTAGGGAAGATTTATCCTTCTACAAGAACAATCAATAAACTGGCTCTCTCTCTCTATACGCTGCTTAAGATGTCATTGTATTGGCCTGGCTGGTTGTTTTTTTGTATACAAAAACTTAGACATCGTCTCTTAAATTTATATATTTAGGTGCAAGATGCTAGATCTGTGAAGGGCATTGTCAACAAGGCATTCAGTCTGCATTTGTGATGTTTTTATGTCTGCACATAAGCACCTGTGTGGCAGGGTTTCCGCCAGAAAAAATAATTTGGGTACAGAGTTAGTCAATTGTGTGACCGCTGAACTGGCAGGCTAAGTCTGCCACGGGCGCCATAGGCGTCCTGATGGACGGGGGTGTGGGCCCTCCCCCAGAAAAAATTGGATTTCTAGATGCTCGGAGAAGTGATTTTCTGGCATTTGGAGTTGGAAATCCCACCCAGCTCATGGTGATCATTTCCATGTTTTGTAGGAGAATTAATAATAAATGTTACAGTCAGCAGGAAAATTGTAAACTGTAGTATGGTATCTTGCTGTGTTATTTTTCTTCACCAAGAAACAATGAATACTCGAAAACATCGCGAAATATGTAAAGCCATGACAGCACGCCTTATTCGGGGTCAGCACACTGATGGTTTTGTCTGATTATAAGAAAACGTGACCTATAAAATGTCTTAAACTTCTCACCTGCTGTTATCATCATCTCATTGACATGCTGATAGATTTTAAAAAAAATTGCATACTTCTAGCTCTCATAAAATGCCTGTATGTGTGACACCCGTCAATATTTACAAATGCCGGCAAGAATTACTCCGCAAACAGGTCACACAGGCAAATTGCTGCCAAATAACCTTCCGCTTATTCAAATCATCTAGAAATCCACCGTTTTACAGTCAACACCTACAATCACACATGAAAATCTCCCTACTCAAATGCACTTATGTCACAGCTTGTGAATTTTGTAAAAAAATCATTTCTCAAAAATACACTGCAGTTTTCTTCGTGTGCAACGAACAGGAAGAACTAGAACATGACCCCATTCTTTACACTAAGCCTACCAATATACCGGTATGCCATGTTCTATCCTGAGGTGAAGGCTTCAATCCCGCAGTGACCACGTTTATCCAATCACAGAATATACCTAGCATAGACGTGTTCGCACGGGATCATTCTTCACCTTTAAAAACATCATCAAGTATGAGTTTCATTGCACAGAATATTAAACAAAATTTTAAAATCTGGATTTAATTTGGGTACGTATCTGTACCTTAGAATTATTTTTTGGTACGTACTTTTACCCTGCTGGCGGAAACACTGCCACTGTGGGTATAATAATGTGTGACTGCCACTGGTCAAATGTCCAATACCCTCCCCTCCAAGGCTACACTTCCCCAGCTGCTAAACAACAGGGAAATGAAATTGTCTGCAAGAGACAGGACATCATTGGAACATACCCTAAGGGGCAGGGAAACTTCAAGGTGAGATTATATGGGTTAATTAACAGCCAATTAAGGAGCTGTCAGTTTGGTCCCAAGGGGTAATTACTGCCCAGTGCTACCTGAAATAAAGACAGCCCAGGGAACTGCCTGAATTAAAGGTACACAGAAGTACTAATATGTGTAGGACTAATTATTTCAGTGTTATGTTGCATCTGCAAATTATAACATAACTGCATAACTAAATCAATGTTATTTACTTAAAATAAAGAAATATAGTATGTTTAGAACTACTTTATATATCCAAATATTAGGTTATCTGTTGGGTAAACTGTCACCTCGTATCAAAATGGCTTCATAAATATACACACATATATATATATATATATGTTGGTTAGATTGAGAAATATACTCAATAAAATAATGTGGAAACTTGGGAAGTGCTCATAAAGAACACACACATCCCTATAAAACTTGTATCATAAAGCAATAATGTGTTATTTGCTTACAAGTCGAAAATGCTACTGCATCCCCAATATCAAATCTATGATCTGTACCGGACCTATACATTTGAAGACCTTGAATGGTGTCACTGTCAAGTTAATTACAGAAACACAGAAGTAGGTACTTCCTTCATTACACTAATCCATTAAAATGACATTAAGTACAACTGTCAAAGTGACCTGAGAACAAGTTTAGTTTGTGTACACAACACATAATATGTCACCAGACAGAGGTCAATGCGGCATGAACTACTGTGGTTAATGGTGAATATAATTATAATAGAGATAATGGTTAACCCAGATAACATAAGCAAGCTAAACAATTGCTTAGTGCAAGCCTAAATTAATTTAATGGTTTTAGCCACTTTTTCAATCACATTAGATAACAAAATTAGATAACACACATGCACAAATTACCTGCAATCCTTTTTTTCAACACTAGGTAGCAAAACTAAGTAACACATTTGCACAAGCTATTTGCAATGATAAGACTCTTGGAATTGTGTAGGCAGCTTTAATAATTGTTTACTATAACTATTTCATGAACTGAAGTTAATGTTTGTTAATTCTGGTTCCATTTACAAACCAAGATTTTAACTATTAACTGGGGACGAATTTCACAAGCCATTATATTATCTGTCTGCATCTTTGTGAACAAAGGGTGTTCAATATGATTATCAACCATGGTGGTGATGTGAAATTAAAACTGACTTCCGTGTTATTTCAATAAGTGAGATCTACGAGTTGCCATTATTCTCTCAAAGATACAAATTTGGCATATGTAATACGCCAAAGAGCAAAAGAGCGAGGAGAATGGAGAAGGGTGGCAGAGAAAGTAGTGCAAGCGCAATGAGGAGGGAGAGAGAGAAAGAAGAGGATGAGATCGAAATGAAAATGTCAACGTATCCTAGTCACCCTCACCCCTGTCGACAGGGTACGACGAGGAGAATAACAATAGTCACACAACATTTTTTATTGAATTGTAAATGCATCAAATAACCACGGAGTATCAACGCAAGGTATCATTATTGATGATTTTCAAGTTTTTGTCAAAACATTATATAAGGCCTTTGTGAATAATATTTTGGTTTCTGGTCACCCATCTTATTGTACAGGTATATAATTAAATTAATGTAACTGCTTTATTTATAATAAAAACAATGTGTCAATGTGTTAACTTTATCTTTAAATGGAACTGTATTTTTAATGTCATCTCATATCTCATTTATTTTAATTAACTAACTCTGCAAATTAACTGCCACCAAACTTGCAACATCCCAGATTATTATATTATTAGCCTTTACAAATTAAAAAAGGTAAGTTCCTATATAGCGCAGTATCCAGTCGATCAGTACTGCTCAAAACCCTTTACACGTTATTCCCTGGCAGATCTGTTCAATTGAACACCACCTTGACTTCTCTGAGAAGCATCCAGCCATGCTGCAATTAATGCGCGGAAACTATTCGTACACAAATATCCACCACTGTCTATAGCCAGGTACTAATTCATACACCTGAGTGCACTGGAGTGCCCAAGGTTCAACACTGCAGCACATGATTCGAACACAGGTTATCTCGATCGAGAATCTGATGGCGAAACTCTAGACACTTCCCCACCGCGCGCACTCCACAATTATGAATCCATGAATGAAATTTTATTATACAATTTCCTGTCTCTGTGACACAGACCGACCCCCGACATCCATCCATCCCTATAACACATGATTGGGACATAATATTTATGGTTATAACAAGTTTACCTGATGTCGAAGGTTTCCCATTTCCGGCGCATGATCCCCGCGTCTAAAGCCAAACTTAGGAACTTCTCCGATGTCGTGTGAATCACGGTTTTCGTGTCGATTGCAAGGGGAACGACCGTCGGGGCGCCTGCATTGCCTTTGAATTCAATGGAATTGGGACTCAATTGTTGACAAGCATATCCAGTGCAGACAACAGCAATGCGCAACGTAAACATTAGCAGCATTGTCGTGGTGCCTCTCAGTGGCGCTGTCATTTCTACTGTCAGGTAGATTGAGGAATAAACTGACACTGGCTGTACTGCTCTATACTACAGCATACTTTATAAAGGATACCCCTCTATCACTATGCGACGTAAGTATAAACAAAACGCTGAAGTGGCGGTTCGGTTTCAACGCACAACGTGTTGACGTTTACCTCGGGTCACGAGTGGCGTGGGCGTGGTAGTGACCTAGTTACATATACACGATGTTACTGTCTTGCTATTAGCTACATTTACGTTCTTCTAACGTCTGAATAGCAGACACCAATGTTTCGTCGCACGGCGAACTTTATATTCGTTGTGCGACGCAAAATGTTGTCTAAATGGTAAGCTTTCGGTTCACGATGTTACGCTGCCGACAGCCTTAGTTTCTGGCTTCCGGTCTAGAAGTACGACCGAAGATTGGACGGTAGCAATTATATGGGCGGGGATTTGGTGATATCCCTGTCACAACTCTGAATAGGGGAAGGTGGGGTAAGACGACCGACCATCTAAGACGTTCACCCCTTATATCTCGTCAGTAAAATGCTGTCGTGTATTGCCGATCTGATGTAACTCTTCTTACTTTAATTTATCAAAGTAGGAAGAGTTACATCAGATCGGCAAAACACGACAGCATTTTACATATAATATAACATTCCACACGCAGCGATGTTTAGTTGTTGAGAAAATCGAAATATCGATTTTACTCCCCACTGATCGATTTATGCCACAACTTTGTTAGCCATAATAAATTGTATCAATCAAATACATTCAACGTCTCGATTACTGGTATAAACGTATTGCAAATTACCGTGAATGTGTCCTATTTCGTTCAGCCGGGTCATTCACTGTGCTATCGCGGTGGGATATAACGGGCCCCTCAGAGGTGCGATGAAACGGTTTACGCGGTCGTTTTATACACTGCGTATAATTGACAAGCTATTGGGGGAAGTTTATTCCCATACAAAGCGGTACGCAAGGCTACATGGGCATCATCAAACCATGTCACAGAGAACCAAATTGACCATGTGTGTATTGAAATAAGATTTAGACGGTTGTTACTAGATGTAAGAGTAAAACGAGGGGCAGATGCAGCATCAGACCACCATCTGGTAATAGCAAAACTACAACTCAACCTAAAGAACTGTGCCAACAGTACTAGTGGAAGAATTAAGTACAATGTAGAACTTCTCAGTGATAGAAAAACAACGCAAGCATTTCAACTGGCACTCTCCAATCAGTACCATGCAAGTACTACAGGAGATGACTAAGGAAGAAGTTAGCTGCACTATCTATCGATGTGCAGTGGCAACGTGTTAAAGAGGCGTGGACCAAAACATGCGATGAAACATTAGGAAGGAAGAAACCACAGCATAAACCTTGGATATCAGCTGAAACACTGTTGACGCACAGGTTGACGCAAAGAAGTGGAAGAAAGAGACACTCGATCAACAATTGTCGTACAAGAACAGCAAAAGGCTTAGCACAACAAGAGTACTCGCAAGCAAACAAAGAAGTCCGATCAAGTGTAAAGAGAGACAAGTGGAACTTCACAGAGAATTTGACTAGACAAGCAGAAGAGGCAGCATCTAAGAGGAATATGAAGGAACTTTATAACACTACTAAACGGTTAGCTGGAAAGTACAGACAAGTCAACAAACCTATTAAAGACATAAATGGAAACATATTCACAACAACGGAAGAGCAGATGAGAAGATGGACAGAAAACTTTGAAGAATTATTCAACAGGGGCCGGTTTCATGAAGCGTATTTAAAGTTACGCAGTTACTTAGTGTCACGTGTTTGTGTAAACTCCTATGTTCGCTTATATTAAACAAATCACGTCATTTACTAAAAAAATCATCTTAGCTTTAAGAACGTTCTTAACCGCTTCATGAAACCGGCCCCAGGCCAGCTCCACTAAGCATTGCGGATATGCAACCAGCAGAGGAATTACTAGAAGTGAACAGTGACAATCCAACAAGGGACGAAATCAGGAAAGCCATCATGAATAATGGGAAATATGCCGGGCCAGACGGAATACATGTGGAAGCACTGAAAGCCGAATTAAACATGTTAACTAATATGCTCTACGGAATTATCGAGAAGATCTGGGATGAAGAGGAGATACTGGAGGAGTGGAAAGACGGATATTTAGTAAAATTAAAAAAGAAGGGTGATCCTTCGAGAATGCAAAAACTATAGGGGAATTATGCTTATATATGTACAAGGGAAGGTTTTAAACAGAATCATCCTATATAGGCTGAAAGCAGCAGTTGACTCAAAACTGAGAGATCACCAGGCAGGCTTCCAACAGTAAAGATCATGCATTGAGCCTAGACCATGACGCCACGGAAGTTGATGAGACATTAAGGCATTCCAGAGAAGTGCATCTCCATAATCAAAAACGCATACAAGGGAACGACCTGCAGAGTCACGCATGAAGGGAATACCACAGACAAGTTCGATGTAAAGACAGGTGTGAGATAGGGATACATCCTGTCACCATTTCTCTTTCTGATGGCTATTGACTGGATCATGAGAACAGCTACGCAAGGAATACAAAATGGCATACAGTGGACTTCATGGGGAAAACTAGATGATCTACACTTTGCTGATGATGTGGCTCTTCATTCACACAGCCAAATGCAAGAAAAACCACCACTAATAGCAGCCACCGTAGGATTAAATGTGAACAAAGGTAACACCAAGATCATGAGAATCAATGGCAAGAACAACTGTTACAGCTCAATTGTACTACAGGGAGAAGTCCTTGATGAAGTAGTCATTCACGTATCTAGGAAGTGTAGTGGGCAGAAATGGAGGAACAAATAGTGATGTAAGAGCTGGGATAGGAAATGCAAAGGCAGCTTACATTGTACTAAACAAGATATGGAAGAAAGTCCAGAGAAATCTCAATATCAACAAAGTTACGCATTTTTAACTCAAATGTTAAAGCTGTGCTAATGTATGGATCGGAGACTTGGTGTGCTACAAAATCCATGCTACACAAGCTCCAGAGTTTCATAAACAACTGTCTAAGGAGAATTTTATCAGGATATGGTGACCGGAAACAATACGTAACAACGCACTATGGTAAATAACCAATCAAGAACCAATCGAACACCAAATCAAAAGGAGGAAGTGGAGCTGGATTGGTCACACGCTCAGGAAACCTGCAACTCACATCACAAGACAGGCACTGACATGGAATACGCAGGGAGAAGGAAAAGGGGAGGCCAAGAAACACCTGGGTGGTGGTCTTTAGTGGTGGGTAAACAAGGCTCCCGTGAAGACTATTTTGTATTTAAAATAATACACAATGAATTCCTCAAGAAAGTGCAGTATCGCATTATGTTATTCACAAAGACCAGGTCTATACAATGTCGAACATTGTATGGTTCCTTACGGATCATCTCAGAACGTCGATGTCCGATATCAAACATAATTACATTCGTTTGGGGGAGGGGAAGTCAAACGCAGTTTCGTTTTGGCGTCGGTCATCGATGTTTATAGTTTTGGACTTTTTGTGCCCGTTATCTCACTTTTATTTGTTTGTGCGCACGGAGAAAATTATTGTTTTACGCCGTCAAAGTACTTTGATTACTTTTGATGTATGGAATAGAATAGAACTTTATTTCGGTCACCATACAAATTTTTGAATGTATTTACAATGGATTACAATAAACACATACTGCAACAGAGGAGATCCTCTGGAAACTTCAAGAGGCTTATGTCGAGGACCACCAGGACAAAATCATTTTATCAATCAGTTTCCTTATTCCATAAAATTAAGACACATTGTTACAACATTTATGTTTTGGTGGCACCTTTTCGACGACGGGGACCATTCGTTTACCGCTTCTGCTTGGCGATACAATTTCACGATCAACTGCCGAGCAGTTCATACGAAACGAAACCAAAACATTGTTGTTTACCGAGACGATTAATAAAATACCACGCCAGACATTAAGTCATATCGATACAACATACATGTGTACATTAAAAATATAAAGTAAATAATAAAATTACGAGATCATCAAGTTTACCCGTCAACACAACCACGTTTTGTTATTACCTGAAACTGTTATTAATATATCATTATTTTGTAGTGTCGTTTTTTCAATTGGGAATAATGGAGGAGTAGGCTACTAAGTAGTATAAAACATATATTATTATATTGTTTATCGTTTTTTTAATATGAATAGGATGCTAATAATGAAGCTCATGCAACGTTGATATAATTGGTAGCCATGTCCAAGGCTTTATGGATGTCATATTACAAATTTGTAATACACCTGTACCAATGATTTTGCAATCCAAGCCCAAGAGCAGGAATAAGATTTCAAAACAGAGGTAGACGATACACAACATATATCGACATCCTCGATAAGTTAATAACGTTAATGTATATGTGATTATACTGTCATTGGTGTGGACAGTCGGTCACTATTTTTCTCAAAGTGTACATTTAGAAAATGAATATGATCACAGATTACAAATTTAACTAGTTGGATGAATTAACAAACTATACATCGTTTAGCTTTCTAATAAAATATAGTAAAACAATGTTTTCCAAATTAAAATTATACAAACTATACCAATTATCTTAAAACAATGAAGCCATATTTTTTAGAATCGAATATAAGATGTACTAAAAATGTAGCCATACAGTGGCTATGGGGAATGCTGCACAGCTGACTGATGGTTATTACATCAAAACGAGTGTAGGACGGAAGACAATAACATAACTGTGAGTTTGCCTTATGAGCTAAAACCCAGCATGGTGGTGAAGATAGTGACTAATGTAGGGCAGTTTAACATAGTAGTATTTCAAAGATGCAACAAGCAAATGTGAAGCAAACTATATGTAAAACAACTTAGAATGTGGTTATTATACAAGTATGTTATGTGTATATATTATCCTTTTAAACGTGTAGTTGTACATCAAAATATCAAATATTGGATTAAATAACTATTTTGAACAAAACAGTTTTAACTGAATGTAGTCTGTGAATAAATATCTTGTATCTTGAAATTCAGCTCACTCCACCTCCAATCATATTGTTGCGTGTCCCAAATTCGTTCAATTCTGTGGCACTTAAAAATATGTTCTTAATTGTTTAATTAAACAATAATTATTATTTGCAAAGCCTAACTTTGCAAATAATAATTATTGTTTAATTAAACAATTAAGAAAATATTTTTAAGTGCCACAGAATTGAACGAATTTGGGACACGCAACAATATGATTGGAGGTGGAGTGAGCTGAATTTCAAGATACAAGATATTTATTCACAGACTACATTCAGTTAAAACTGTTTTGGTAGTGGTGACATGCATACATTATGATAAAAACATAATACATACTTAACATATGTAAACAATATAATAAACTATGTATATAAAAGTAAGTGAGCAGGTATACTGGATGGAAGTATAGAATAATGGTGGAGTTGTGGTATCAGCGCCCAGATGGGGAGCATTTTGTTGATGTTAAATACACCCCAGTGATGATGCCACAATACGTAATCAAGTTATGAGAATATGTGGTATGATATACAATTAAAAACGAACATATTTACAATATGAAAGATAGGCATTAATACTCGATACTTATTGTTTACCGATGATATACAGAACACATTGATTTTTGAAACTGGCAACAGTTTTGTTGATTTTTTTACT
This sequence comes from Paraescarpia echinospica, assembly GCA_020002185.1. NCBI lineage: Eukaryota > Metazoa > Annelida > Polychaeta > Sabellida > Siboglinidae > Paraescarpia > Paraescarpia echinospica. The sequence goes on from CM034532.1 coordinate 26,326,465, forward strand.
TTAGATGGAGATAATACGCATCCCTCGATTCTGTAATTTCTGAAGTCTAGTTATGACTAAGTTTAATTGTTATGACAGTAGGATATAATCTGCATCCTACTGTCAAATTTTACAGTTCATTACATCATTTAAAGTGAATTTCAAGGAGAAATGTCATTGGTTTTAGTTGCATTTGGATTACTTGAGGTTTACAGAAACATTATCTTGCTCATTCGTTGTCCCGAAATTAAAATCGTTACACAATCGCAGGTAAAAGCTATTGAGGTAGCCCCAACATAAACTTGCGTTATTTTGACAATATTTCCCAATTTGTTGTGCTGTATACTTTTGATATGTTATCTAGGATATATGGCTGCTTTTATAGCTGTAAGAATTGCTTCTGTTGCAATTTGCTCCAACATGACCATATTTTAGTAATAAAAGTCCTAGACTAACCACGCATATCGGTCGGTGAATGTCCATCATTCATGACAACAATAGGCACCCCTCAAGGTGACAGCCAAGGTCAAGTTCGTAATCGTTGGAACCAAATAGGAAACGGGAATAAATAGTTAGTGTGAAATGTCATAACATATTAATGCGTAGTCGCGGGAACGGGGGGGGGGGCAGAGGGGCAGCTGCCCCCTGGAATTTATCAGGGGTAGGCAGACATATGGTTCTACCCCCTCGATTTGCACTCCTCTTGAGGTACGCCAAAAAGCACCTTCAGGTTAAAAAAACGTCAAACTGCACCGATAAATGCACACCCCTTCACTTTATATTGGGAGGCTAAATTATCTTCACCCCCAACAAAGGTGCTACCTATTTTTGCTTGTTGCTCAATATAGCAACCCCGATTGAATAGGGGTTTCGGGACGGGTTCATCTTGTAGCGAGGTGGCACAGTGTCTAGAGCACCGGACTCTCAATCGAGTGTACACGGGATCGAATTCTGTGCTCCCGTGTCGAACTTTGTATAAATGAGTAGCTGTTGGATATTTGTGTGTGAACAGTCTTCGCGCATTAACTGCCGCGTGGCTGAATTTGTTACCGAGAAGACGAGATGGTGTTCGATTGTAGAGGTCTGCCAGGGATTAAAATGTAAAGCGCTTTGAGCAGTCCTGAGGACATAGACGCGGGAACAGGGGGGGGGGACAAAAGGGGCAGCTGCCCCCTGGAATTTATCATGGGGAGACAGACATATGGTTCTACCCCCCATTAAATATGAACGTAAATGTTTGTTTTTTTGTGACGAGCGTCAATGGCGGGTGGAAATGTAAATTTTATTAGACAATTAATGTGTATTTTTGTTGACTGTGAAAGCTGTGTGCAATTGGAGGGCAATCATTGTTTTCTCTCCCCCACAGTTATAGGCAGCGCGGTGGTGAATTTTTTTTCAAAAGCATCCCCCCTTCTCGTCTTCAGATGTCATCATTTCACCGGAGACAGCGGAGAGAAGCGGGAGAAGGTAAATTGACAGCAGCGGCGCGACGTAAACAAATATAAATTCTCAACAGCACTGTCCCGTGTTTGTTCGGATGTTATGAGTTCACAGCCGAGACAGCGCAGAAGCTGAAGTTACAGCGGCGCAGCGGCGAAACATTTTCAATAGCACCCCTCTCCCCCCCCCCCCCCCCCGTCTTCCGTTATCACAGTCAAGCCAACCGAGACAGCCACAAGGTGAAGGAAAATGTGAACATTGGCGGCGGCGAAAATTTTGCAGCGGTGCTGAAGCTCCGGTACCCCCCAATATAAATTTCGTTCCCACATCACTCTATTAATGTCATTATTGTAATTAGTTATGATTTGAATTAGTTATGGTTGATGTTAGTCATAGCGTAAGCGTTGGATCCAGTCAGACGATGGGAATAAATAGTTAGTGTGATAATCAGACGAGGGGAATAAATAATTATTTAATAGGACTAAGATTAATGGGGTAATTAGTTATGGATAAAATCAGTTATGAAGGGTTATGGTTACATATATTGCATAATCGTTATAACCATTCTGACGGTAGGAATAAATCATTATTGTTTTAATTAGGGTTATGGTTATTATTAGTTATGGTTGGAGTCAGGTGTGATTGAAGAAGAAGACAAATTTCTTTTATTTGACCTGTCAGACATGCAAATTATAATTTTAAATAGTACAAGTTATTTACTTATTATAAACAAGGTAGGTAATTGCAAAAAATAGGGGTCAGAAGACTCCTCTAAGACATTGATAGTCGCTCTCGATGAGCAACCTAATAAACCAATATTAAACTAAATCATTGGTAAACATTAAATTCCTTTCATAAAAAACTTAAACTGAATATATTAATAATATCTCTGATTTTATATGTATGTACAGGCGTAGGCAAAGTGCATGTGTATGTGCGTGCATGAGTGTGAGCATGTGTGTGGTGTCATGTGTGATTGCGGTCATGGTAATCGTTGGAACCAATCAGAGGACGGAAATAAATAGTTAGTGTGAAATGTCCTTGTTAATTAGGTTAAGATTATTATAAGATATGATTTTAGTTATTTATGGTTGTAGTTGGGATAATTATTGGAACTAGTCAGACGACGAGAATGAAAAGTTAGTGAATTTGTTCATCATTCATTAAAAAGATTAGGGTTATTATCATAATTAGTTATGGTTGAAATCAGTTATGTTTAGGATTACGATAGTTGCACTGTAATCGCTGTGGATGTCGAGACGCGGCGTGCCCTCAGCCGTGTCGAATGACGATGACTGGCGGGGCAGATCGCAGCTCCTATAAAACACGTAAATTCCTCTCATCTGTTAACGTTTCCCGAAAGCCACAAACAAGTACAGGTATATAATAGAACAATACGACTTCACGCTTATCACATGCAAGATAAGATATAGTATGATTGCTTAGTTATTTTACGCGTCACGACCAACCAAAGCGTTAAGTTTGCGCGCCGTCGTTTGCATGCATACGTCACGCTGCATTATCACCGCGTGCAGATGTCGGCAAACCGCAGATTTGTCCTTGTTTGGCTGACAGAAACTCCTCAAATGTCGTCAAACATGTTCGAAAATGTTATCCGTCTCCACGGGCCGGAGTGCTTCTGATATTCTCGAGCAGGGGTAGTACCCCACTACTCATCGCTTGTCACTCTATGAACGCCCCCCGAAGTTGCTGCTTCTCCGCTACGGCGCGGACCCGGTGCGAGCTGGGCAAGCCATGAAATCATTGGCCTCTAATTCCAGGTGAGACCCAGAAATTACCGGGCTATTTTGAGTTACACACCAAAAATTATATTAATGTGTGCATTGTTATGAAGCAACTCTACCATTGTGTCATTGCCTACCACCGTTTCATGTCAGCTTTCAAATTCCTCCCATAAGTGAAACACATCGTGACGTCGTTTGCTATATTTGTTACTTATTCCTTGCGGAATTACCGATTTTGAATAGGACATGGTATGTTTCCTGGGCTTTCTTGTTTCTTCCTATAGAATCCACCCTGCGTAATCGTGACGAAGGTGAACGCGTCTGTCTTCTGGCGCACGCACAACCAGCATCTATTAGTGGGTGTGATATATATTTTCTTTGCAAATTTCATACACATTTTTCATACCGTTGGCAAGACAATTGATTGATCTACCCGGCGATATATAAAAAGTATAAATTCGTTAAATATTAAGGCGAACAATCGTTTTTAAAAACAGTGAACCCTGATTTTTAGCCGCTATGGGGGAGTAGCGTTGCGATCTAACGTTGACTTAGTCCATTTGCAATTGGATAAATGGATGATCTATAATATACTGTTTTGGTGAATTTTCTATCCCATGGGGTCCCTGAAGCAATTCAGCTTGGTTGTCCTCGGGGCAACCTAAGGCATTGTTTCTAATAAGCAAATTAGGAACTTCATTACTTAAATACTTATTTTCTTCAATAGATTTGCAACTATGCATGATAATGTCACAAAAGTGGTGTCAAGATCGATATTTTCATGGTCAACGGTTAAGATAAACACATCACCAGATGAATATAACGGCTGCATGTTTGTCATTTCATAAACGTTTCAGATATCGGCCATGTTGAATCTATTACATGCTTATTTCCAATGCAATTTTTATGCATAATATCTCCAATGGCTTTGATTCGCATGTATTGGCTATGCCCCTATAATAATAATAGCACAATCAACAACAGAAAACACACTGAATCTCGTGATGGAGCGCCGACATCGCTGGTGGAACCGTTCGAGCAGTTGTACTTGCTTTTTGTAGAGGAACCACGCCTCTGTCCCTTACAGAAGGGTAGTGGCGAAGACAGCCTTGTATACTTGTATCTTTGTTGACAAACGCAGCGAGTGATTCTGCCATACGTGTACATTTCAGCAAGCGACCGAATGAGCTGCTGGCTTTGGCAAAACAAGCTACACTCCGTTGCGATGTAGTTGCGGAAAGCACAGACTTGAGTGTACCTCTGTGTGTGCGTGGTGTGTAAAATTGCAACTAACATCTCCGTGAAAGCTCTAAACGATAGCAGTGTTTGAACGTGCCATGTACCGGTAAATAAAACTGCATGTTAAGCAATAATAAGGATGTACGCACACACTTCACTGCAATTTGTATAGCGTATGGTTTGGATGAAGATAACTGATATCGGAATAAGTACATGAGTTAAAAATCAACCAAATAAAAACATACTAACATATTAATGAAAACGTTGTTACTATTTAGAAACAGTAGCTAAGGACATAAACTGTGACTATATATGTAAACACAATTCGGTTGATCGCAAAGCTACTGCCCGTGGCGACTAAAATTCGGGCTTCTGTGTTTAGAAAAAAAATTTCATGTTAATACTAAATGGAATTAAACTTGATGTACATCTTTGTATTAATCTATCCCATACCCCTTCCAATGGTGTACAAAATTGCGCAAAGAATATAGAATACTCAGCTTAACTAGCACCTTTCCCTAGATTTTACTATGACAAAAATGACCGGCAGCGACTTTCGAACACTTGTCAGTGTCGACATGGCGCAGTTCGGTTCTCTTAGCCTTAGGTAGTGCACAGCCATTGACTGCATTTGTTGATTACTGATTATAACAAGCTATTACTATCTTTCTCCTTTTCGATCGCACTAATGTAGATACACCAATATGTCCATAGTGCTCGAGACCGATAATCACTTCACTCAAATCTGACAAGTTCGGTCATTTCTATGCATTTATGTCGCATTTGAATGTTTGAATTAAAATTCTGAATAACAAATTGGTTGTTGAATGTTTGACTCATACACATTTGCATTTGAATAAAAAAAACATTTGCAATACGCTAAAAAAAACATTTGGATAAAACACATTTGTCTAATTGTCCAGGTGGTTAATTGGTATTTCGTCTAATTTGTGTTAGTTGTCCAGCTGCTCTTATATACAAATTCGACAAATATCTCGGAAAGGCGGGTTTCACATCAACAAAATATGTTGGTATCTCGATAAGCCAAAAGTTTCCTTGTCCACTTAAATTACCGTCTGGTCTGCCGCAGTAGATATCCTTTGTGATGTCCACACCTATGTATTTCGTACTGCAGACGGTCAGCTGGGCGTGGCACTTGTCAACACTAAATTTCATCTCCCATGCGTTCAGGTCTTCTTGGAGCTGCTGGGAGTCTGCTGGTGTGGTGATCTTCTTGTACAGGATGGTATTGCCGGCAAATAATCTCACTCGTGATTTGATGTTCTTGCCCAGATTCATGTATGCGAGGAACAAGGTCGGACCAAGGACAGAGCATTGTTGGACTCCGAAGGTCACTCGGCAGGTGGAGGACTGCTTTCCCCCATTACAGGTTGCTCAGTTCGCCGAAAGAGGAAGTGTATTATCCACAGAAGGAATATACCACAGACGTCATTATGGTGAAGCTTGGGGAGGAGACGCTGCATGGTGGGACACTTTTGTCATCTGTCTGTCCTCCGCCATCGAGTTCAGCAGCCAGGTCGTCTACAGCTAAGGCAGCTGGATTTTTCGCATGATCGTCGATATTGGAATCCCTGCTGATGGTGAGTTTTTGGAGGAGCTTGCTGACACATTTATATATCCGGCATGTCCAAGTAGGGACTGGAGTCAATTTTTTTGCAGTTTATATGTAACTCAATAAATTTTGCTTTTACAAAATCACCGGTCCCCATGGCCGGTCATCAGAAAAATAAACATGTGGCATGTGGGTATGATATTTGTCTATGAACATCAGGAAACACCAAAACAAATCCCCAGTATTGTATGATCCATATGGTAACGTACAGCAGGGGCGTTCCCAGAGGGGTTTTTGGTTGGCCGGAAACCCCTCCAAATTTCTGCACTGCTGTATAATTAAAATTATGGAAATGTACGTAAGTATACGGAAGGGTGACGCCAATACCCAAAGGCGCGGGAACAACTTAGGGGTAGGGTTACAACTTGGTTTTGAACAGCCCTGCCCCCCCCCCCCCAACGGAGCGATGGCGAACATTTTTCAGTGGTGCTGAAGCTCCGGTAGTCCCCCAATATGAATTTCGTTCCCGCGCTACTGGTAATACCCGTTTAGAAACCTCCTAACATGTCATTCCTGGGTACGCCCCTGAACATGTAGGCCTACTTTGAAGGCTTTTGTGATGGAGTGACATTTCACACTAATTATTTATTCCCGTTTCCTAATTGGTTCCAACGATTATGAACTTGACCTTGGCTGTCACCTTGAGGAGTGCCTATTGTTGTCATGAATGATGGACAGTCACCGGCCGATATGCGTGGTTAGTCTAGGACTTTTATTACCAAAATAGGGTCATGTTGTAGCAAATTGCAACAGAAGCAATTCTTACAGCTATAAAAGCAGCCATATATCCTAGATAACATATCAAAAGTATACAGCTCAACAAATTGGGAAATATTGTCAAAATTACGCAAGTTTATGTTGGGGCTACCTCAATAGCTTTTACCTGCGATTTTGTAACGATTTTAATTTCGGGACAATGAATGAGCAAGATAATGTTTCTGTAAACGTCGAGTAATCCAGATGCGTGTACGTAAATACGCACAAATTATATTCAGAGAACAAAACAACATACATAGACATTACAATAGTTTTATATTGCATTAGTTTTTCAAATAAATGCTTATTGGTATCAAAATATGCACGACTAACTCTGTAATTACTTGTTCAATTCGTCTCCTATTAGTCCTGTATAACATGATTATCCTTAGCATAATTATATTTATGTCACTCTCATGAGCATCTACCGTACATGTAACATAGCGCACGTACATTTAACAGCGAACATTGTGTATAATAATTATAATGACCCCTTGATATATGGTCTACATATAAATACATGAATCAAGCTAATAAGCATAATTGAGGGAAATTTACGTATTCTCTCCCAAGTAACGTGATTATAATCTGCATTCCCATATGAATATCCTTCTGTCATGAGCATTGATCGTATACGTAACATAACACAAATGCATGTTATCATTGCGAATAATAATTACAATGAACCCTTCCGTGTAAGGCCAACACATGTACATATGTGAATCTTTAGAACCCAAGAAGGTAAGTCCTTATATATCGCAGTACCCAGTCATTTGGACTGATCAGAGCGCTTTATCCTTTACCCCTGGCAGTCTTGTTTAAACGAATAAGCATTCAGCCACTCTGCAGTTAATGCGCGAAGAGTATTAGCACACAAATATCCAATACCGTCTATGCCAAGGTAGTCAGTCATACAGCTGAGAGAACTGGAGCACCGTTGTGTTAACGAACTTGCCCAGGTTCGACACGGCAGCACAGGATTCGAAACCGATCGAGTTTTCTCAATTGATATTCCAATGTCACTGCGCTCCACACAAAAACTTAACTGACGTAAAAATCGCTGTAGTACGTAGTCATTAATATCACATGTAACTGACGATCATTGACGTAACTCTAGACTTTATTTGAACACCCTGTGCCACGAATTGACGTGCTAGGTGCGAGTGATGTGTTTGCAAGAAGTTTCATCATTCGAATTTCCAATTCTTCAAGGACGGTTGAAAGTATCTCCATCAGCTTGTGTCGTCTGATATATATCAAATATGCTCGGCTCATGTCTATGCGAAGAATCTCGACTGCGAAGCGATATTTCTGTGCCTTGGCACTCAACCACCGGTACCCGAACATTACGCCAGCCGTACTTCGACCATGGAATCCATTTTGATCAGGCGAAAGGAGCTTATCGACTTTTGATGCGATTCGAGAGAAAATCACAAGCGACTGCGTTTTGTGTTTTCACTGACCCTTGCTCCAAACTCGACCGGAACTGTGATTAGTCGACCTTCTTCGACATGTATCGTGGCCTGACCGTAATGTTTATGAGATAACATCCGGCCTGCGCGGAACATCTTGGCACATTTGCCGTCTTTTGAATTTCGTTACTATTTAGAACTGTCCCTGCATATGATTTCGAACACGTGCGAAGACATTTGTGTGTCCTACAACATGTAGGCTTACAAATTATTATTTTTGTAATGTTAGGCTACAGGAAACACACTATCACGAAGTTGCATAATAATATCATAGGCACGGTTGGTGGGCTGAGCCGGAGCTTCAGCACCATTCCGCATCCGCAGTTGTCGGATCATATTTTTCGGCGACCTTCAATATATTTTGAAGCTTACCACAAACCTCCAGTTGTACACTCCTTGAGGTTCGCCAAAATACCCACCGCCAGGCTCACCAAAAAACCTCGACCTGTACCCACCCTTTAGGATCGCCAATAAAACCACATCCAGGCTCTCCAAAAACCTCGATTTGCACTCCTCTTAAGGTACGCCAAAAAGCACATTCAGGTTCAACAAAACTTCAAACTGCACCGATAAATGCACCCCCCTTCACTTTATATTGGGGGACTAAATTATCTTCACCCCCAACAAACTATTCTGTGCGTTCGTGCTACCTATTTTTGTTTGTTGCTCAATATAGTAACCCCGAATAGGGGTTCTATATTTTCTGTTGGGGGGGGCAGACATATGGTTCATGATTTGTTAAATGTGAGCGTGAATGTTTGTTTTTGTGGCGAGTATCAAAATGTAAATTTTATGAGACGATTAATGTGTATTTTTGTTGACAGTGAAATGTTTGTGTAATTGGGTGGTAGACATATTGTTTTGTGCCCCCCAGTAATAGGCGGCGTGGTGGCGAAAATTTGTGGAAAGCACCCCCTCTCCCCCTTCTTCGGATGTCATCATTTCAGCGGAGATAGCGAAGAGAAGCTGGAGAAGGTAAATTGACAGAACCGGCGCGACATAAATAAAATAATTTCTTTAATAGCACTGAATCCTCCCGTGTTTGTTCGGATGTGATGAGTTCACAGCCGAGAAACTCACGTCACAGCAGCGGCGAAAAAAATCCAACAGAACCTCCCTCCCGTCTTCCGATGTCACAGCGGAGCCAATCAAGACACAAGTTGAGGGGGTAGATGTGAAGATATGCGGCGGCGAATTTTTTTTAGTGGTGCTGAAGCTCCGTTAGAACACCCCAGTTTGAATTTCGTTCCCGCGTCAATACCTGAGGACTGAATACATCGCTATATAAGAACTTACCTTTACCATTACCTTTTTAGAAGGGCAGGGGCATAAATGGGGTTCAAAAAGAACAAAAGAATTCCCGATAAACAAAATTAGCCCGCTTTCCAAGGAATGACACTAGGTCTATACTCGCATCATGCAATGACTCGGCGTCTTGTGAAATAATTATTCTTCGGTAAATAAGGCGTATATTTCGATCGGGAATTCGTTTTACAGGGGATTCGAAAACAATTATGCTTATCTGACCCCCAAAATATATCACCTTTACATTTACATATATAAATGATGTACACATTTCACTGTAGAGCTGACAGTAATAATTGATAGCCGTGTAGTTGGAAAACGAAGTTGGGTGCGTGTGCAAGTAGGTCACATATTAAAAAAACGATAGTTATTTAGAGTGAATTATTTACATATTTGCAATAGTTTCTGCTTTCCTAGGGTACTTTTCTCATGCCTGAGAGAATTCAGTAATGATCACCTCACCATATTGCTGCAATGTAAACAAATAGATGATCAACATACTGTGAAGGTAATAACCAGTGTTCGCCGTTTACCTCAGAAAGGTGCTAGTCAACCGGACCGGCAACTTAAAAAACTTACTGGTCAGGCAGCAAAGCTACTGGTGCACATTTTAACAATGGCACAATGCGTGAGCGCAAAAGGTCTGCTAAACAATAGGCCTTAAAGTAAAAGACGGGGGGGGGGATGGGGCGGTGCTGTTGAAAATGTTCTTTTTCCCTCGCGTAACTGCTGTCAATTTCCCTTCTCCACATTCCCTGTGCTGTCTCGGCTGAAATTATGACATCCGAAGACGGAGGGGGTGCTTTGGACAAGACAATTTTTTCGCCGTCGCGCTGCCTATTACTGGGAGGGGGCGCAACACCATGTCTGACCTCCTGTTATTACACACACCTTTCACAGTCGACAAAATACACATTAATACATTTCCACCCGATATTGACGTTCGCCACAAAAAACAAACATTCACGCTCACATTTCATGGGGGGCAGAACCATGTCTGCCCCCCGGAGAAATTCCAGAGGGAGCAGCAGCAGCCTCCCGCCCCCGCCCCACTGTTTCCGCGCCTATGGAGCCACATTCTTCTGGGTCCTGGTTATGTGTGGTCTTCGCGACTACTTATACGAAGTGTTCCATTCGTGGATTCTACAGCCAGGTCTCACGGAAATGTCGATGATGCTTGTCAGAGTTTTCAGCATTTTTCTACCAGTTTTCTCCGGGAGATTTTGGCATTGTCGGCGTTTTCTAATAAAAACGAAGAACATGGCATAGTCTATTTTGATAGTGAGTAAACTATAAAAATAACTATAACGTGCACGTGTCGTGTGCGTCATGTCCCGCGATAAAGGAAATTGGGCTATACTGAGCGTAAAAACGCATTTTGATTAGTTTTATTTATGCAAACAGCCACTTCTGGTGGCCAATTTTGACGACAAGCTTATGTATACTGCTGTAAATCGGTGTAGTGTCCCCTGAAAAGTAGGCAGCCACACGGACTAGTAACCCAGAAAAATTACATACCCGACGGCAAAGTATGTGGTCAGTGACGACCCGCTATCGTTTAGTTCGGTGATATCCGAAGTCATTGATTTGTTGCCCACTGAGTGGGTTAGGCCCACATGCTTGCTATATATGAAAAGCAGACTGCTGCCCTGATGTGAAACCATCGCGCCGATGCCAACAGTATTGATACTGATGAGAATAAAAGCATCGTTGTTCTGGAGAGTGTAAGGTATTCCACAGACCACTTGTTTATTGTCATTTCTATATTCCTACAAGGTGTTGGCGCGTTCCATGTTTACAGGAACAGTTTAACTAATACATGTAAAACGAGTGTTATCGAAAATTAGATCGAGTAATACCTATCAATATATCTTTCATGGATTGACAGAACATATATCCCTTATTGTTAATATGCCGTTGCCTTGTCAACAACATTACATTAATTATGGTAGTTGTATAAAGAAAACAATTAAACACAATATATATATATATGTATGTATAGCTCTACTCGAAAATATGTTATCGGTTAAAACGCGTCCAATCGTAATTTTGTGCACCGTTAGTCGTCCGTAATGAAACAAATGGCCGTGGATTTGTAAGTATAAAAGCCTGCTTCTAGAGAACTCCACAAAATAATAAACGTCGATTAAGTATTAACAACGTTACACGAGTTGCTCAAAGCTTCTCTATTGTCGTGGGACCAACCTTCTGTAGTGTATTCAATTGTATCGTATCTAAACATTGATTAATACAGAGACTCACACAAACAAGTGCTTTCCAATTTTAACTCTGTATTTCTACTCCTCTCTTCCGCCCAGGGATCAGCAATTTGGTGATGTTATAAATTGCGGCTGAAGTTGTTGAATGGAATCAGTGTATGTGCACAACCTGTTGTGTTTGTATTCTGAACACAGGCAGGATTTGAACCTGCCACACACGACACTGGGACATCTTTGCTATAAACTGCACAATTCAACAACATTGTTAGACAAATAACTCACACAAAGTATTTGGGTCAGGCCACTGAAAATGTTCCCATTTCAAATTAACCACCTTCCTCTTGTCTCATGGTCATTATTTTAAGACATATTATTATATACTTCTAATTTCAGGCTAACTGTACTACATACATCCTCAGAAACACGGACATATTTTCAATATTATTCTATTCTACGTCAGCCGTTTCCAAAGATATGATTGATCAAACTGGAGCGCCCACTCAAATGTCACTTGTCTTTTGTGTTTTTTCACGTTTGGTATAATGTCACTAGAAGTCGTTTCAATTCAGATCCTCGCCGCAATTTGTCTTTCTGCTTCAAAGATGAAATAAATAGGTGTCAAAAAGCATAGTTTGAAATAAATGAAAACAAATTACAGCCTGAAAAAATAGCACATTTTGCATGATGTCCGTAATGCGTCTCGAAAGCTGTTGTGATCACTTCCATGTGCATATTTACACAAGTCTTCATATTTAGTGAGTGTATATTATCATTGCATGAGTTTTCCAGCATCATAAAGTATCGACATGATCAGTTCAGCCCAATTGCTGCGTACATAAAGGAAGTGTGAAACAACATATTTTCCTTTCCCTATGGTATGATTAGCCATATTATTGTGTAGATAAACTCATGTCAACCAATTACTATGATTTTATGAATACTACTTTATGTTTGATGTTTTAGTTACCAGTACTGGACTGCAAGATAAAAAAAACTACCGGAAAAACTACATATTTCAATGAATACCATCGTCATAGAGATTCGGTATTCCAGCAACAAGAAGTAATGATCTATTGTGCAATTGGAGTCTATATGGCGATACTTCTTGAAGATGAACGGTAGGGAGGTCGGTGAAAATGCAATAATTCATCAGATTGGCAAATGTGATACACCATTGGAAAGGTCTATTTAAGAGATAGACAGCCATACCGGTTTTAACTCTCTGGATAAAAAATGGTGAAGTTAAGGACAATTTTGTAAAGGTCACTGAATAAATTTGTGTGACAGTTTTTTTTATCTGAAGGAAATGTGAAAATATAATCTTGTACAATACAACAATCTTAACTAAGACTTGCTATTTTATGTATTTCCTTTATATATAATTTACAAAAGGAATTTTACATAAAATTATGTTAATTAACTAAGCAACTAACCTTTCGGAAAAGCTTACAAAAGTATCTCCAGGTCCCCCACTTTCAAATCGTCATCCAGCATATATACGTGTACACAGTATATATGGCTCATTGTCATACACCACACTCAACCAGCTCGGAAAGCCTGCTACCCATAGGTTGGAGGTTATGCTTTAATGGTTTCCATTATGTGGATATCAACAGAATCTGACATGTTTTAGAAGTGGCAGGTATACCAGCAAAATCATGTGGACGTCATGTATGCAAAGTTAGTAAAGTGTGTGTGAGAGTATAAGTATAGCCAAATATTGCATGCATTGATGTAAACATTTTGCTTTGGCCTTGTACCATATAATTATGTAAACATATGTAGGTTTGTGTGTGTGTTCGCATATGTGCGTGTGTGTGTGAACTTAGTAAAGTGAAAAGGATAGCCAACTACTGCAAGCAACAATAAGCATTCCGCTACACAGCATGTAAGTACAACATTATATATATATACATATATATATACATATATATATACATATATATACACATATATATATATACATTACATCAGATAATTCAAAGTTGCATAGAAATATATATAATATATATATACATATTGCTATGCAACTTTGAATTATCTGCAACTTTGAAGTATCTACAAAGATCCATTTGCAGAGAACAGCGATGGCTGGAAGTAGGATATGAAGAATCACTTCCACATCTGCATCTACATCAGAAAATGTTGTCAGCATTCCAAACACCTTGTCCTTCTTGGTGCGAGTAGAGTCTCCAAAGATAGGCGTACTCGTCCCACTCATTAACTCATTGATGTTTCTGCATGACTCCTGGCAGAATGACACGAGTTGCTGGAAGTGAGTGTTCATGTCCAAGATGTGAACACTCTTGTCTTCGATCAGGCATCAGAGGGGGCAGGTGATCAGCTCCTGATAAGTCCAAGTGCTTTACATCCAGCGAGAAACTGTGGCGTTTATAAGTCGTTTAGAACGGATTTCAACAACCTGTTTGACGCACCTTGTTTTATTCATAAAGCACCGCATTTAATTGCTAAGAAAGAATGTCCTTGCAGCATTCGAAAATAAAATGTTGAAAAAGCATGCATACCCATCACCGCTGAAGCAACATGTTGCACCGTACCACCACCAGGAAAAGTTAAATCATGTTATATATTCATATACAAAATAGTTCTAGGAAGATACAGTAAAAAACAACCCCAAAAAACCACCAACAAGCCAATGTTTATACATGCAGTTAGTTACAGCAAGATCAATGCAGTGTAATTAGAAGTACATCAGATGTCTGATTTATGGAGGGGGTTGTCATTTATTTGTTGTTATTAATTGTCATATATTTTTGCATGATTACAACATGAAAATAAACTTTAAATATTCATATAACATCCACCATTTAATGTATGATAGCACATCTGTGCATATGTAAACACGAATAACAAATGCATGGCTAAAACACAACTTCAGAATAAAAGATTGCAATAATATGTACGCCTGGTATGTGAGCGATAATAGAAGAAATTCGTTGCCGGACATGGGGTACCTCTACGTTCGAGCTTGGGGCAAAAATGGGCAAAGGTGTATCTCCGACAAATTTGCATTAATATTACGTTTATACATTACTAAATAGCAAAGATGTAGTTTGCCAGAGTTTCCGCAAGTTGTTAATACCTTAGATCCTCTCTAAATATGGTCAATGTTCAACATATCATATTTTTCTTAATTTTACTTCAATTCGTACAAGAAACACGCCAGAAGAAAGAGTATCATTTTGCGATTTAAACCATACCGCCAAACATAGCATGGCGGGTAATAACGCGAGCACATGATTTTATGAAAACACCACCCTTCCGCGAGATTAAATATGTCTGCGCCCGCAACGAAATGAAATTTCTGCGGGTGTCGTTGTTTCATCACGAATATCTGTATGAAACATTACGAGTTCGCAAAAGCAGGTATTTTTATCACAAAGAAGACATATTTATGTTTCTTTTGAAATAAAATATATGATCAGTCTTTATAAATCAAGGGACTTACAATTTTTTAAACATAGGCGATTTAACATTGCGTCCCAATGCAAACGCGTTTGCGTGATTTCTTCCGACCTCCCTATGAACGGTACTTGGGGAAACGTGTCTGTGCAGAAAATATATCGACGTAAAGAGCTAGCATGGAGTATGCCAACATAAATTATGTCAAATGTTTCCGATATTTAGGTCGCAAACAAAAGTGTGACATATCCAAATGCTACCTTTTATATTAATATAGTAAAGCTGATCAACGAATACACATCAATTTGTATGTGACACCGACTGCTTAGTTATAAGGATAAAATACCGTGGAAATGGCTTAACTTAACAGCCTTAGGCTTAACTTAACTTAACCAATTACGTTCGTCAGCTAATTCGTTCATATTCTTGGTCCCAATGATGCTGCTGTAAACGTGTTGATCATCTGTTCTGTCTTCGCATCTCAGTGCAGAAACGATTAGCCAGATGCATAATTATTGTAACATCTTCCTGGGCATCCCAGTATTAGAACATATTGCATAAATTTATTTGTGTGTTCTACATGATGTCCGTCACGAAATATGTTACCATTATATTATCGTTTTTCGAAGACAAACGGGTTACAATTGGTCAAATATCAATATGAGTGATGGTGTTCAATTGAACAGATCTGCCAGGGAGTAAAGTGTAGAGGGTTTTGAGCAGTACTGATCGACTGGATACTGCGCTATATAGGAACTTACCTTTTTTAATTTGTAAAGGCTAATAATATAATAATCTGGGATGTTGTAAGTTTGGTGGCAGTTAATTTGCAGAGTTAGTTAATTAAAATAAATGAGATATGAGATGACATTAAAAATACAGTTCCATTTAAAGATAAAGTTAACACATTGACACATTGTTTTTATTATAAGTAAAGCAGTTACATTAATTTAATTATATACCTTTACAATAAGATGGGTGACCAGAAACCAAAATATGATTCACAAAGGCCTTATATAATGTTTTGACAAAAACTTGAAAATCATCAATAATGATACCTTGTGTTGATACTCCGTGGTTATTTGGTGCATTTACAATTCCATAAAAAAATGTTGTGTGACTATTGTTGTTCTCTTCGTCGTTCCCTGTCGTCAGGGGTGTGGGTGGCTAGGATACGTTGACATTTTCATTTCGACCTCATCCTCTTCTTTCTCTCTTTCCCTCCTCATTGTGCTTGCACTACTTTCTCTGCCATTCTTCTCCATTCTCCTCGCTCTTTTGCTCTTTGGCGTATTACATATGCCAAATTTGTATCTTTGAGAGAATAATGGCAACTCGTAGATCTCACTTATTGAAATAACACGGAGGTCAGTTTTAATTTCACATCACCACCATGGTTGATAATCATATTGAACACCCTTTGTTCACAAAGATGCAGACAGATGATATTATGGCTTGTGAAATTCGTCCCCAGTTAATAGTTAAAATCTTGGTTTGTAAATGGAACCAGAATTAACAAACATTAACTTCAATTCATGAAATAGTTATAGTAAAACATTATTAAAGCTGCCTGCACAATTCCAAGAGTTTTTTCATTGCAAATAGCTTGTGCAAATGTGTTACTTAGTTTTGCTACCTAATGTTGAAAAAAAGGATTGCAGGTAATTTGTGCATGTGTGTTATCTAATTGTGTTATCTAATGTGATTGAAAAAGTGGCTAAAACCATTAAATTAATTTAGGCTTGCACTAAGCAATTGTTTAGCTTGCTTATGTTATCTGGGTTAACCATTATCTCTATTAAAATGATATTCACTATTAACCACAGTAGTTCATGCCGCATTGACCTCTATCTGGTGACATATTATGTGTTGTGTACACAAACTAAACTTGTTCTCAGGTCACTTTGACATTTGTACTTAATGTTATTTTAATGGATTGACACCATTCAAGGTCTTCAAATTTATAGGTCTGGCACAGATCTTAGATTTGATATTGGGGATGCAGTAGCATTTTCGACTTGTAATCAAATAACAAATTATTGCTTTATAATACAAGTTTCATAGGGATGTGTGTGTTCTTTATGAGCACTTCCCAAGTTTCCACATTATTCTTTATTTTAAGTAAATAACATTGGTTGAGTTATGCAGTTATGTTATAATTTGCAGATGCAATATAACACTGAAACAATTAGTCCTACACATATTAGTACTTCTGTGTACCTTGAATTCAGGCACTCCTCTGAGCTGTCTTTATTTCAGGTAGCACTGGACAGTAATTACCCTGTGGCACCAAACTGACAGCTTCTTAATTGGCTGCTAATTAACCCATATATATATATATATAGTCTCATCTTGAAGTTTCCCTGCCCCTTGGGGTATGTTCCAATGATGTCCTGTCTCTTGCAGACTATGACCTTTCCCTGTTGTTCAGCAGCTGGGTAAGTGTAGCCTTGTAGGAGAGGGTATTGGACATTTGATCTGTGGCATACACACATGCAAATACACACATCATTATACCCACACAGGTGCGTATGTGCAGACATAAAAAAATCACAAATGCAGACTGAATGCCTTGTTGACAATGCCCTTCACAGATCTAGTATCGTGCACCTAAATATATAAATTCAAGAGACGATGTCTAAGTTTTCGTATAAAAAAATAAGCAACCAGGCCAATACAATGACATCCTAAGCAGCGTATAGAGAGAGAGAAAGAGAGCCAGTTTACTGATTGTTCTTGTAGAAGGAAAAGTCTCCCCTAAGTAGACATTTAAATAAAGTAATCCTCTCTGGAGTTGTTTAGGACAAGGGTATTATGTAATGTGTCAAGGGCTTCAACAAGGCCTTAGAGCAGTGCTGTTGGTCTACTTATATGCACTGGGTCAGCTGTTATGTCATGATGTGAAGAGATGACATGAACAGAGAGTGGTATGATTACATAAATCACCGATTACATCAGTACCTTTCAATATAACATCCTTATGAAATGCAGTCATAGCAGTAAACTTGTAATGGTTTGAAGAGAAGGCCAATTGCAAGTGATACATGTAACAGGGTAAAAGATACTTCTATTTTTGTAAGTAGAATACCACACTTGTATAATAGGGCATTTCCATGAAAACAGGGAAAAAGGTATTAAAATATTTTTATTGAATTTTCAAAGAATAGTATTTTTTATGGTGGGACATAACATAAGGTTGTTTGAATTTTTTTTGTTCAGTGTTTGCAGACTGCATTATGTGAAAATGTACCATTCAAACATTATGTACAGAATTCGCAAAAAAATCACTCATCCAACACATCAATAATTAGGTGCCCTATTGTCTAATTCAATCTAGGTTTGACAAATTGATACTATTTCTGTAGGCCTTAGTCTCATGAATTTTGAAAATAAAAATTGCAAGTCTATCCTGGTTTTTTTTGGGAAAGGCTCTAGACTTGAGTAGTGAAATTGATGTAACGCAAGTTACAAAATTGGGGATTTTTCATTTTATACAGAAACCCCTGGTAGCTTGAGATTGCCAACTATAAATTTCTTCTTCTTATAGAATGTACATAACTAAATAATATTAACAACATCCATATATAGTCTATATCATCCTTGCGCGCCAGGGGTCGCTGCTGCTGATTACGTCAGTGGCAGCCAGCAGTACCCCCTGGCTGATCGCTTTGCGAAACTATGAATTTAAGCTCAGCCTATGAAATCGCTTACTAGATCAGTGAGTCTCGGCAGGTCAGGTCGTCATAATGAAACTAATTTCAACCAACCGTGGCTCGTGTTACATGCAATGTTTAGGAAGTAGAAGCAATTATTCGAATACACAATACCGCTCAGCTGCTGGTGCTAAATCCTAGGCTAGGGCAAACGGGTCATTATATAATGGGATTCCCTGAAATCGTTTATTCGTCTACAAATTGGGGCGGGTATTTGCGCTGTTCTCACGGGTGACGCAGTCGCGACTGGTGAAGTCAATTACTAGTTTGACTCCGCTAACTTCCGCACTTCGCGTAGGGGAACAGTCAGGGCTAGTTTTGTATGGCAAACAGGCTTGCGAGGATGGTCTACGTGGATTATGATATTGGGCAGTGAATATGTGTAACGCGAATCAGCAAAATTGTGCAGCCTAACGCGAGTCACAAAGCTTTTACGGCAGTGACTTGTAATTTCTTTTCTTTTTTTAAATTAAAATTGTGGATAAGTTAGTTAGTTGCAAAAAACTTCACATAGAGGCATTAGTAGTTTTATTATATCCCATAATCATTGCTATTTCCTGTTGGTTGATGAAAAAACATGCTTATTCAAAAACATTTTTGATCCGACATCATCCATCATCAATTCATGTATATAGTATACAACCAAACCTCTTGCCAGTCTTGGGAAATAGTACTGTAATACATAACAAGAAACTATAGTATCTAAGACAACAACTTTGATAAGAACGTATGTTGGTTGTTCCTTTTCCTATGTGACCAAATAATTTTGAAATGTCCACTAATATATATTTCAAAACGAATATCCAAATTTACAAAGAAATAATGTTTGTGTTACATATGCGATTACAGATAGTTTTAATTTAATATATTATTTTATAAATAAAACAGTTATACTTATACAAAGTAAGGTATATTTCTTACAGAACTTAACTCTCTAACTAAAGTACATTAGAAATATCCCATTATTTCTTCATGTAACTACTTTATTATGTTGTAATGGTTGTTCTGGTTTCAGGTCCAGAACAGTTTTAGTTTTGACAATTTTCCCTGACTCAAGGTGATCAGGAAAAGGAAACCCATTCACAAAAAGTCAGATAAAAACCAAACAACATGACACAGCTGAATAAACTTGTTTTACTGTCTATGTATCAAATTTATCTTCCAGGTGATCATATTTTTTTTTGCCCAAGTTATTTTTTTTTATTTTGTGTTTGTCCCCTGCCAGGTGCTAAACTGCCAAAACAACACATTTCCTAATTTTGAAAACATGATATCTCGAAAACTATCATTCACATCCAACTCATATTTTGCGTACTAATTGTATATGTTGTTGTCCGTGGACAGTTGTAATATGAGATTCAAGATATTAAATAAAAAGTTATATTAACTTATTAAGTAAAAAATGGCATTTTTATGACAACATGCATGTCCGATCCTACATGAACAGATAAAATCAGGGTTAACAAATGGTAGGACCCCAGATCTGCTTTAGTCTCCACTTTTTATGGGCAGTCTGTCCGAATACTTATATATATATATATATATACATACGTGAATGAGTGCTGACATCATGCCATCCTTGTTTTATGGTATGTTTGTTGCAGTGCTCCCAGAGTTCAGACGTTGGCACAAGGACTACAACCGGCCATCCAAAGGTTTGGACGAAACTCTGCTGACAACCTGTTGTTTAACCGGTCAGCCCACTGCCCGTACCTGGCTGGCCGGCCGTTTAGTACCGAGCAGATCGAACAGTGGGAGAACTCGTACGTCCGACATCAGAAGTACGACAACTTTACCATGTCAGGTGATGTTTATGAAGTTGTTTGTCTTCACGCAGTCTGATTTCTTCATCTCACTTGGTGTCTCACGAGGTGGGGTTGATCTGGTTTGTTCCACCCCTCGATGTGTTGTCTCCACAAATAACCATCTTTTGCTATTCTTTACAAGTCCCGTCTTTTCATCCCTGCCTTTTTGCCACTGTGTTTCTGTCTTTGGTTTGATGAAGTAGGTGTAAGTTGTTATATATCATGGTATCCAGTCGTTAGGACTGCTCAAAGCGCTTCACATTTCACCCCTGGCAGACCTGTTCAATCGAACACCATCTCAACCTCTTCGGGAAGCATTCAGCCACGCTGCAGTTACCGCGTGAAGATTATTCTTACACATATATCCACCACTGTCTCCAGCCAGGTACTCATTCATACCGCTGAGTGAACTGGAGCAACGTGGAATGAACGAACATGTTCAAGGTTCGATACGGCAGCATTAGGAATGAAACCTAGAATCTCTTGATTGTGAGTCGGATCCTGCAACCACTACACCACTGAACCACCGCACCACCGCACCACCGCACCACCGAACCACTGCACCACAGCACCACTGAACCACTGCATCACAGCACCACCGAACCACTGCACCACAGCACCACTGCACCAGTGCACCACTGATCCACAGCACCACCGAACCACTGCACCACTGAACCACTACACCAATGCACCACTGCACCAATGCACCACAGCACTGGTCGAGATTCCTCCTACCATCATCTTCTGCCTTCTTTGCTCTCTTTATAATTTTCACTGCCTGTAAGTATATTATCTCATTATTCCTATTGATAAATATTAAAATAAAACTATCTTGCAAGATTAATGGTTGTTGCTTACACTTCAGCTCTTTAAGAGGTCGCCGTAGCAATATGAACTTTAGCCTTGTAAGATCACTCGTTGTCACTTTTATTCAAACAGTTACTACAGCAGTGTGACATTTTGCCTTGTAGAATGACTGGTTGTTACTTTTACCCAAACAGTTACTACAGCAGTGTGACATTTTGCCTTGTATAATGACTGGTTGTTACTTTTATTCAAACAGTTGCTACAGCAATCATTGTGAACTTTTGCTTTGTAGGATTATTGGTTGTCGCTGCTCTTCATGCGGTTAGTTGGTTCAAGAGTTCTCAATGTGACGATGTTAGAGAAAGACAGCCAGACATTGCGAGTTTACACTCACTGCACAGTCACTGGCAGGTAAGGCTAACAGCCTCGCACTCTTGTCTGGCAATCCCTTTGTATTGTCTAGCAGCCTTGTGATCTTGTTTGGCAAACACATGGTCTTGTGTGGCAATCTCTTTGTCTTATCTGGCAACCTCTTGGTCTTGTCTGGCAGACACTTGGTCTTGTATGGCAATGTCTTTGTCTTGTCTGGCAACCTCTTGGTCTTGTCTGGCAGCCTCTTCGTCTTGTCTGGCAGAAACTTTGTCTTGTCTGGCAGTTTCTTGTTCTTGTTTGGCAGTCTCTTGGTCTTGTCTGGCAGACTATTGGTCTTGTGTGACAGTCTCTTTGTCTTGTTTGGCAGTCTCTTGGTCTTTACTGGAAGGCACTTGGTCTTGTTTGGCAGTTTCTTGGTCTTGTTTGGCAGGCACTTGGTCTTGTCTGGCAGTCTCTTGGTCTTGTTTGACAGTCTCTTGGTCTTTACTGGAAGGCACTGGTCTTGTTTGGCAGTTTCTTGGTCTTGTCAGGCAGACTGTTGGTCTGTCTGGCAGACTGTTGGTCTTGTTTGGCAGTTGCTTGGTCTTGTTTGGCAGTTGCTTGGTTTTGTTTGGCAGTCTCTTGGAGTCTCGGTATTGCTGTCTATGCCATTTATTCAAGAAGTTCTACTAATGCGGAGTGTACACGGCTGAACATATTTTGTGAGTTAAATTACATTGTAAAGTGTCTATACATCTTGAATTACGAGTTGGTTCGACAGATGTTGCAGTGGTTGAACCATTTCAACAATTGAATCATGGCTACTAGCAGTGTGTGCAGGCTCATGGTGCAGCAGGGCAGAGAGATGGGCAATGTGTACTTGTCTGCTACTCAAATGATTTAGTCCTGGAAATAGTCCGGAAAATAGTTGCTACAAATGCGCGACTTGCAATAATGATTCTGACATTATAGTTGTTTTTTCACTAAATGTTTGTATTAATAAATAACAACTTCTTGGCACAGCCAAAAGTATGTTTATGTTTGTTATGAATTGTGTTAGTCTTACCTTCCACCGCTATGGGTTTGTGGGCTAGCCCACCGCTTGGTATCATGGGAGAAGATCTTCAATCTTTCCCAGTTCGATTTCGAATCGATCAGAGTAAGTCGTTTATATTTCTGTCTTGATTTCACTGTGCATGTTAGTTGCTAATACGATACTAAGTAGTTGAGCATTCATGTGTGTAAGACAGGGAAGGGCACAGTGTGTTGATCGATTCGCGAGTCTGATTTGCATTTGGTCGCAAATCTTGTCGTTTACATAAATAGTTCTTTGTTTTGTGGCGCAAGCTAAGTCCTATTTTTACTAAGTTTCACGCATACTGTTTGAAAATTCCGGTAAACGGCAACACCGATGTATCGGTTTACTGGCAGGACAGGTAACCGGTCTGACCAGACTCGGGTTGTGTTCATTGGGGACAGTTTTGCCACTCGTTTCGAACGTTATTGCCGCGCACATGCGATCGTCAATGGCGGACTCGGCCCACTTTCCATTTCTTTGTCTGTGTATGGGAAAGGGGGGCACACCTCAGTTTACTCACTGACGCTGCCACACGAATATCCCGAGCAAACGCAACCAAGGCGATTATTCAGCTAGGGGGTAATAACCTCAATAAGTCCGACTGTAATCCAGGTCAGCTGGCTAAAGATCTTCTGAACATCGCTCGATGTTTGATCCAGGTTGACGGTTTCTCTAAAGTGACCATTTGCCAATTATGTTATCGATACCCCCCTTTCGGTTCGCGCTCGCTCACCGCAGCGGCAGTCAAGTACCCTCTTCGCCCGCGTTACAACATTCTTGTTGACGAAGTCAACGCCGAATTGAGGTGTTTAATTTCATTTTTTCAAAAAATCCAATTTTGGAAACAACGCGGCATGCTTCTCGACCACAAATCCCATGATGGAATACATGTTGGCCCGGCTGGGGAACGACTGTACTTCCGTTCTATCCGCGGTGCGGCGCTGTTTGTAAGCAAGCATTGATCTGTCAGGCTAACTTTGTCGTAGGTTGGCTCTGGCATTGACTACGCGTTGATTGTAATTAGCTATGAATCGTGCATATGAGTATGAGCACATCCCGAAACTTAGAAGGTATTGATTACAGTGCATTAATACAAACTTTCACTTGTGTATGTAGGGCGCTATGGCGGGAGCATGGCTCCGGTGTCCACACTAGTGACAGTTTACAGTTTGGTAAATTGGTTCCCTGATATTTTCAGTAAAGTTAATTATTAACTACGTTACAAGTTTGGAAGTTTTCTTGTTTATTAGATAAGCTTCTGGTTCGAAATTATGATATTGTCGATTGTCAGCCTCTAGATGTCGAGGTACAAGAACTTGCTTATTCTTGGGTGGATCCACTCAGTGATTTCCATTGCTACCACATCTCAGCTGTGTTTGGAAATGTTAAACAGATTCTGGTTCGAAATTATATATTCGAGTGATAACGTCGTGGTTGAGAGGTACCAGGACTTGTTTGGATTTTTATTGTAAGCATCTCCTGGTTCGAACTTGTATTGTCAATTGTCAGCCTCGTGTTTGAAAGGTATCAGGACTTGCTTTTTGTCATTGGTGGATCCATCCAACTATATATACGTGTCGATATACGTTGTACAACATGTCCACTTTTTTTGAATAATGTTATCCAGTTATTGCGAAACAGATTCTGGTTCAAATTAGATATTTGAGTGATAACCTCGTGATTGAGAGGTACCAGTATTTGTTTCGTCGACATCTGGCAGAATAATGGATGCTTTCAATATGAACCAATATTGCATCTCACTATCAGTACATGTTTCTCTACTTGAATAGTCATATATACCTCCGAGTATTGGTATAATGTTACACAGTAGGAAGTTATCGTTTTGCTGGATATTTTCCTGTGGTGTTGGTGCAATGTTACAGATGCCACCACAACGATCACGCCATAGGACGAGAACGCAGACAGGAACGATCCGTCATCGTGCAACAGCTGCTGCTGGGGGGCCGACAGCAGGATCTGACACCACCACCCCAGATGTCGTTACTCCGAAAGTTGCCACCGAGGCAATACTGTCCACATCGGGTGGCATGGCGGAAGCTATCGCAGCTGCTGTCATGCGACAGCTCGAGCAGTCGGGCCGCCTATTACTGGAACCGGTCGTTCGTCCAGCGGGACAGGCGAGTCAGGCACCAGTGGCGACACCATCGACGTCCAGTCATCACCTTGCTGCGTACGCGTCTTCTGACGATAGTGATACTGAAGCCGTTGACGCAGTCCTCAGCGGCCTGCTTGGTGGTGAGTTGTTCATCCCATTACCAACATATAATGTAGTTAACAGGCCGCTGGGGGCTAATTTGCCGGACGCTTTAAAAGCAAAGATTAGGCGAGGGGAATATGTGAATCTCCAGCTGTTGGCTAGTGAAAATGATGAGGATGATGAGGATGTTGAGGATGATGTGTTCCAGCAGCAGCACCAGCGTTTAACTTTAGAAGTAAAGTCCAGTGGCCGTTAGGATACATTATCTCTAGTTAAGCCATCCCACAGCAAAAGCATCAAAACCATAGATCAATGGGTGGCAGCGTTCACGGTGTATGGGGCTGTCCTCACTGAACGATCACCACAGCTAGCTCCAGGCTTGTTTAAGCACATGGCAGATATCACTGAAATGGCACGTTTGGGGGCTTGGCGTGGTATCGCTACGATAAAGCATATCGCAGGGAGATGGGGGCCAACCGTTTGAGTTATGGGCGGGTGAACTGGGATTTGAGGTTTCGCTGCCTTGAGCAGGCCTCAAACAAATCAGGGGGCTATGCCTTTCAGGGCAACACCACCAGTAGTCCCTATGTCCGCAGCAGCAAAGGCTTTCAGAAAAGCCAGTGCTTTCAATTCGAGCAATTTGGCTCTTGCCTTAGACCTGCATGTCAGTTCAAACATGCATGTGCCAAATGTTCCGGGAAACACCCCACAAGTCGATGCACCGTACGCCCAGCCCGCCCCCGAGGGGTTGGACGCACAGGTGCAACAATAAACAGTGAAGTATTATCCCGTTATCTGTCAACGTATGACCAAGCAGAGGCATCTATTCTATTATAGGGCTTTTCCTTGGGCTTCTCTCTTCATTATGACGGACCCCAATGCATTCGTGTTTCTGGCAACCATCAATCAGCACTGCAGGCACCCACTCTAGTAGATGAAAAAATCAGCCATGAAATTGATTTAGGTCGTGTAGCAGGCCCATTTGAAACAATTCCTTTCAAAAAATTTCAAAGTTCTCCCCTTGGTTTGGTTCTGAAACATGATCCAGGAAACGTCAGACTCATTCATGATCTATTTATTATTATTATTATTACTAGCATTTCTATAGCGCCATATCTATGGGACCAGCCCGTTCATAGGCGCGTAAGTAGTATGCTCGCACATTTGGATGTGTATTCTGAGGAGTTTAAGCGATATTCGGGAGGTTTCGAAAGCCTCCCCCCTGAGCAAAGTGAGCCTCCTCCTGAGCAAAGTGAGCAGTCACGTGACCTGCGCCTCCTAGCGGAAAGAAGTGTACCTAAGTGTCCGTAGTGCCATCTAGTGCTAAGCAGCCGTAGTACTATCTATATCTAGCGACTCGGTCTTTAAAACATGTGATGTATGTATGTATGTATGAAGAATTAGTACTAAGGAAATAACTAGTAACAACCACAGTTTGAAAGTTGATTAGGTTGTTAATGATAACGAGGCGTGTAGAGAGGTATTAGTTGTGCATGAATGTACGTGTATGAGAGGAGAGAGAGGATGTGCGTGTGTGAAAGAACTAACGAAACACAAGAGTATATACGAGTATATACATGTATTTTATTAACGAATGATACAGAATTAAATTAACGATCGATCTCGGCATCCCAGTCTTCGATCTCGGCATCCCAGTCTTCGATCTCCATCAGGGAAGGAACAGGGTCTGCGTCAAAGGGAGGCACGGTCTCTAGGAGTTCGCGTAGCACGTGGCAGAATAAGTAGGAGTGGTTATCACGGAGCTCGTACTCTCTGAAAACATATATGAAATGTTTGATATATATATATATATATATATATATTATATATATATATATATATATATATATATATCAGCCGGGTGGGATAAGCCAGTGATGTAACCAGACACCGCATAGGGAATCGACATACGATAAAAGGGCAAGCTAGATCAACGGACTATGATACAATACGTAATGGAGACGTCTGCTGACGTAATCGGTAATCAAACACCGCATACCTAGTCGAAACGACAACGTGGTAAGAGAAAACATAAATAAGGTGGTAAAATATTGTTGTAATCATTGAACACTCACGTGCACTCCTCATCATCCTCAATGCTGGAGTCACTGACACTTCCTGTCAGACTCCCGGTAGCAGCAGGACCATCGGTGATACAGCCAGCCCTGAAAGGTAATATAGATAACCGTGACACATAAAGATCGTAAGCATAAGGAATAATAGAGGTGAGACGTCACAGGTAGTTTACGTGAAGAACACTGTGATGATTATAGTATGATATGTATAGGATATCTATCGAATGAAACAGAGAATAAAAGTACTTACAGTTCGAGTTCACGCCATATCAAGTCAGCAGCAACTTCGGTGATACGGTCAGCATCGATGATACCGACAGACCTGAAAGGTAATATAGATAACCGTGACACATAACAATCGTAAGCATAAGGAATAATAGAGGTGAGACATCACAGGTAGTTTATGTGAAGAACACTGTGATGATTATAGTATGTTGTATAGGATATCTATTGAATGAAACAAAGAATGATAATAATAATAATAATAATAATAATAAAAGTACTTACATTTCGAGATCACGCCATTCAGCGCGCAGTTGGGCCCAAGGTATCGACGACATAGTTGCGAATGAGATGATGTGAAGAATGTAACAAACGAGCTAGTATATATAGGATAGAGCATATGCATGCAGATAGGAAGACAACTTGTAAGACACACTGTAGCAATGGAAAAATACCAGTGTATGAAAAGCTGAAGACCCAGGGACGTATGACATCATCATCTAGGGTTGTCACGTGACCGATACTAGAGTGGAAAAATACCGGTGTATGAAAAGCTGAAGACCCAGGGACGTATGATATCATCATCTAGGGATGGCACGTGACCGATGCCTGGGTATGTAGCCAGCCATGTGACGTTATGGAAAATTTCACTGTAGTAAACCGATATCAGTCATAGGACCCTGCGATAAGCGCACGAGCGCATGATGTGCGAAGTGCGACTAGGACAATGCGACTTATCAGAACGCTAACAATACAGACGGGAGAAAAGAACTCTGTGAGTGGTCAGCGATGAAACATATGGCGGTCAAGAGCTTGGATATACAATTCAGGGGTGCTGGACACTTCCTATCTAATTTCCATCCATGTAATATACACATATGGGGCGAAGACTTTTCTTGTGCAGAAGCAGCCTATCAGTTTAAAAAAGCCAGACATTTTCACGATGAGAACACAGCGAGAAAGATTCAGACTGCACGCAGTGGAATACAGGCGAAATACTGGAGTAAAAACATTCGGTGGACACCGGATCGAACTGCTACATGGTTATCACAACGTCGAGCCGTGATGCGCGCTATAGTAGCCGTGAAGTTTCGCGCCTCTAAACTACGGCAACGCTTGCTGGATACAGGTGACGCACGACTTATTGAGAATGTACCCAGTGCGGAAGGGTATTGGGGTAAGAGTTCAAAGCGTAACGAAGCAGGTAAGAATATACTCGGTGTGATTCTTATGCAGGTGAGAGACTTCGTTAGGCAGTGCTAAGGCGGCCATTACACAAAAAACAGACAGTCAGCCACACGGTGACAGAGTACGAGAGAGAGAGAGATAAAGTCACGCGCCTGATAAGACGCGAACACCCAGGGGCGCGTGATGTCATTGTTTACGGTACACGTGATCGATGCCTGGAGGGGATGATTATGTATATAAGCCCAGGGTAAATCCAACAGGACAAACATTCTCTCTCCGACTCGCTGCTGCCGCTCTCGACTACTTCACCGCTCTACCGCTCTCGACTTCACTATTCAACAAGATGGCGACGCCCAATACCAAATCTGAGGAAATGCTGCTCTCAGAACTCGAACAAGTAAGTGACGGAACGTACGCATTTGTTCGTCCACTGACACTAGTAACATGTGCTCTGACAGATAAATATGTATGCTACCCGGCGTGCCGTATATGTAATCGGAAAGTCCTTCGTCTTGAAATGACGAAGGGGAACCGCCATTGCGTCAGTACATGTGCTGTACACGGCCGTCAGTCGGGTGACCCCGTTTACAAGTATGCTATGGGTATACTTTTTGCCGATCACAAGGGGAATGAAGCGTGGGCCACAGGATTTGATCGTATAGTTCAGGGGGCCGTGGGGGGAATGACAGCAAGCGACTATATGACGCTTAAACCCGGCCAAGAACGCTACGAGGCACTGAATGTCCTACGTGGCAAACGGGCTAGGGTGACAATTAGAAAGGAGACAAAGGAGGGCTATCGTAACTACACCTTGATTGCACTGGAAATAATCCAGTCGGACAAGGTTCCTGACAGCGACTTACTGGAAATATTCCAGTCGGAGGTGGCGGCACCTGACAATGACGTACTGGAAATAATATTCCAGTCGGAAGAGGCAGCACCTGACAGTGACGAATGAATGATGTGGCGCCACCTGCCAGCGATGTATTTGACACTTGCTTCTGTCGTGTGTTGTAGACTCCTCCTCCTTGGACAACCCCTAGCGTACGAGGGGTGAAACGTCGCCTGTTCGAGGACAGCGACGATAATGAGGATAAGGCAAGTGTCATCTATGTGGGGTCGTGTGCGTGGTCTAGTGATGATGATGATGATGAGGAGATTGCTAATGATGGTGATATTGATACTGATTGGGCCACTGATATCGACCATGACGAGGATAGGAGACGACGTAGTGAATTACAGGAAGCTGTAGAGAAGGTGAATGGCATTCAGAAGCGTGCAGACGAAATGATAGATGACGGTCTATTTATGGCCACTATAACCGCTGCTTGCACTCGCCAGGCGGCCGAATCACTGAGTCGTCACTATGCGAACGTTCACGAAGACATGTACAAAGTAGATCCCATACGTATATATAATAGCTTTGATATGGTAGTAACCGAGCTGGTATGCGTAGCGCGCACACCTTGGTTTGCTCGTAATGTCATAGTACGGGTGAAAGCGAGTCTCCATGCCCGCGGTATAACCGTGTCGGATGCGAAGGAAGACGAACCACTCACACCGAAGGAGTCACTGCCCTGGGACGAACAAGACGACGGAGGGGACGACAGGCAGATCTGGTACACCGAGCTGTGTGCAGTAGCACTCGATGCTATCGTTCGTTTTATAAGCAACGGACTGTGGCGCCTGTTCGAAGGTGAGTCAAACGTCATCTACCTGGTGCGTAGTGACCTGATCCACGACAATTTGAGATATGCAGTGCAGCATTACAGGTTTATGGCGAGCACACCGGAGTGGTCACGTGACATCGTATCACGTGTACAAGCCATCCTGCGTACACGTGGTATTCCAATGATGGATGTAAAAACACCCTGCTAATGTTGTTGTTGTTGTTGTGTTGCTAACAGGTCACCGATGCTCCCTCTAGTGGGCTGGAGATGATTCGGCTATCGTATGAGCAGAATCCAATAGAATGGGCGCCACAGAAACGGCGCCGCCACCACACCCCCATGCCATTGCGTCAGGCATTACTAACACAGCTACATGAACGACACAACTCACCACTGGAGTTGACATGCGAGGACATGTCACCTTCACCTGCAACTCCAGCCGAAGCACCACTGGAGTTGATATGCGACCAGGATGACGATGACGACTATGACGTCACCATGACCGCCTCGGAATACGAGACACTGCAAAGGGACGCGTCAACGCTCGACCTGGCGTACAACGGCCATATTATTTGGTCGAAAACTGACACATCGATCCCGTGGGCGTACTCGGCCCCATTTAACAGTGTCAGACACCTTGAACTGAATATTGAATCCCTAGCGGGGACACACTTTGCTACACAAAAATGCAGCTTAGACGTGGCCGTGCGCACAATATGCGAGGAGATCGCACGAAATGTTGTGCGCGACGACCACGTCTCATACATAGTGAACAGTCTTCAGAAGCGCCTGCAGTGACGACAAGAGGAAATGCGCCCCTACGCTATAGCTGGGGTTATAGGCGCCGCTTGTCTGTTACTGCAGGTGCTTAGCTTAGCTTTCCTTATATATATATACTCGCTTTGATTGTAATGAATAAAGATGATATGTAATCCAGGATTCTGGTGTCTGTTGTTCTTGTTACCTTCATAGCTCGTTGTGATCGGTGAATACATACACGCACACTCATACAAGACACACCTCTTATGACGTCACACAGTGTAGGTTATATAGACACGTGCAAGGATCTCCCATCCTTCAGTTGTAGATACGATGAAACAGCACACGTGTCGTCACTGCGGGCTCGTGCTCGATACACATGCCGACATACAACGTCATATAGACCAAACACATTCATCATCAACAACACACGACGATCATGCCTACAGTAAATCGCCGTCAGTGGCGCCATCTAGCGCTACACTGCATCGTTGTGAGAGATGTGCACGTGAGTACACGAGACGTGACAACCTGTTACGTCATATGAAGTCGGTATGTATGGAAACGAACGACTCCCCCCTACGCAAACGAGCGAGACGCACAGAGCGACCACGTGTGAGTGTTGCGAAGTCGGTATGTATGGAAGCGAACGACCCACCTCTATGCAAACGTGCGAGACGCACAGAGCGACCCCGTGTGAGTGTTGCTGTCGACGACGACGACGACGACCCGATACAACCACCACCCCGACTTCCCTTCGCCGATACTCTATCGAGGGAACTACAAGACGTCGTCCGAGATCATTGGTCGACCATTCGAACCCACACGGCTAGAGGACCCGTACAATCCAGGTACAATTACAGAGTGTCGACACCGGACACGAGTGTCCTAGAACCGTCACTGAAACGCATGTTCCGCGAACAGACGCATGCGTTTAAGATTAATCTTAGTTACGGGTTTGTGTTAAGAAACAAGACCACGAACAGGTACAGGTATTATCATTCGTCCTGTAACTGTTGTGGTCGTTACCTTGACGAATCGTGTCTGATCACAAACACTGCAGACTTTGATGCGTTTCTGGAACGTATCCGAGAAACAGACGTGCTGCAGTGGGTCATCAATCAGCGTCCGGACAGTCAATGGATATGTGAGGTGGTCACGAATGTTACCTTCTTCGTCAATCACATCGTACATCATCCGATAGGATGTGTGGACATCACACTGCCGAGGTACATCAAACGAATCAAAGCCGTCATCGGATTGGAAAGAGACTCCGACAACAACACAAAGTACACCGACAATCTGTGTCTCTTCCGATGTCTGGCTCTGCATCGGGGATGCGACCGATACCACCTGGAACCCGCTGTGCGGGTGCTCTACGCGAAGTACGATCGTGACGGGGTGGCAATGAAAGACTTTGACGGGGTGACGATGGACGATCTCTATCGCGTCGAGACCACCTTTGAGACCAACGTGTGCGTCTACACACTCGTCGAACCGGAAGAAGATGGAAAGGCGACTGCTGAACTCGTACGCCGTTCCTTGTGTCACTATCCTGAAACGATGTACATCAATCTTCACGAGACACACTTTTCCTACATACAAGACGTGAACATGTACTGTCATTCGTACCGATGTAGGAAGTGTGGCGATGCACTATGGAGTCGCGTATCCGAACTAGAACGACACGAGCGCGGGTGTACGGGAGGTGTGCGAAAGATCTATTCCGGTGGCGTCTACCATCCGTCGCCGACAGTCTTCCAGCGATTGGACGACGAAAACATTCACGTTGCCGAATGGTTGCGCTACTATCCGTATCGTGCCACCTTCGACTTCGAGTCCTGGTTCGATACATCGCACCTTCCGTCGGACAGTGCCAAGGTCCATTGGGTGGCTCGTCACGTACCGTTGAGTGTGTCCCTGGCGAGTAACGTACCCGGATTCTAACAGGTGCAATGTCTCATCACGGATGGTGACAGCAACAAGTTGGTATCCGACATGATGACCATCCTTCAGAACATGAGCGAAGCAGCCTACGAAGTCATCGTAGACAGGTACGAGGGCATCCTACACGAACTCACAGAGGCTATCAGAACGTGGAACGAACAGGAAGCGTCCGCCGTGGAGGAGGCGGGGGACAACGAGTCACAGCGACAACCGACCAATCCCTACAAAACTCTCATGGGACAATTGTACGGTTGGCTTCATCAGTTGCCCGTCATCGGTTTCAACTCGGGCAGGTACGATCTGAACGTCGTCAAACAGTTCCTGGTACCCTACTTCCTGTCCGAAAAGAAAGCAACAGAGGACGGAGAGGAGGAGGAGGAGGAGGAGGAGACGTTTCACGTGATCAAACGTGGCAACACGTTTATGTGTCTATCGACAGACAACCTCAAATTCCTCGATATGACTCATTACATTGCCCCGGGATTCTCGTACGACAAGTACCTGAAAGCGTACGGTTGTACAGTCACGAAAGGTCACTTCCCGTACGAATACATGGACAGCTTGGAGAGACTCGACGACACCGTTCTACCTCCCAAAGAGGCCTTCTTCAGTTGTCTGAAGAACGAAGGTATATCCGACGACGACTACACACGATGTCGGAAGGTGTGGCGAGACAACGACATGGAGACTTTGCGAGACTTTCTCGTCTGGTATAACAACAGAGACGTCGTACCGTTCTTGGAAGCCATCGCCAAACAGTTCGACTTCTACCAACACCGCGGTCTCGACATGTTCAAACAAGGGATCAGTATACCTGGTTTGACCTTGTCCTACCTGTTCACCTACGTACCAGAGAGGACGTTCTTTACGCTCTTCAACGAGACGAACAAGGACGTCCACCAGCTCATCAGAGAGAACATCGTCGGAGGGCCGTCACTCATCTTCACCAGACATCACGAGAAGGGGGCCACGAAGATACGTCGTAACGACTACGGTGATGCGGCTCGAACGTGTCAGTCCAATGTGGGCTACGATGCGAATGCATTGTATCTGTGGTCGATATCACAAGAGATGCCGACTGGATGGTACACGCGGCGACGGGAAGAGAAGGAGTTCCGACCCGAAGTGGCACAGCCCACAGGTCAGATGGCTGTCGAATGGCTTACGTGGGAGTCCGAACGCATGGGACTCGCCATACGTCATCAGACCAACGGTCGAGAGAAGCGCATCGGTAAACTGTTGGTGGACGGTTGGTGCAGTGAAACGAAGACGGCCTATCAGTTTCACGGATGCTACTACCACGGGTGTCCGTGCACCGGACGCGAGTTCAACGAGGTCAATGGGAAACCCATGACGCAACTACTCGCCGAAACACGAAAGAACACAGCCTATCTTCGACACTTTGTGAGGGTCGTCGAATTGTGGGAATGCGAGTGGAAGGTCACGAGACGCGATCCGTGCGTGCAAAAGTTTCTGGACGTTCGCCAACGTCGTCGACACGTGCGATGGAAAATGACGTCACAACAGATCCTGACAGGTGTGTGCAACGGTAGCGTGTTCGGTATGATTCAGTGCGACATACGTGTACCGGAGAACCTGCGCTCATACTTTGCCGAGATGCAGCCCATCTTCAAGAACATTCACCTGACCCGTGATGACCTCGGACCGTTCATGCGTCGCTACGCCGAAGAACACAACATCATGACAACTCCGCGACGCATGCTCGTCGGGAGTTATCGAGGGGATAAGATCTTGTTCGCTACACCACTCTTGCGATGGTACCTCGCGCACGGTCTCGAGGTGACGCATGTCTACCAGGTCATCGAGTACACACCGGTTGCCTGCTTCCGACGATTCGGCGAGGCGGTGTCCACCGCACGTCGCGAAGGAGACGCCCATCCCGACAAGGCCATGATCGCAGATACCAACAAACTTATGGGCAATTCGTCCTATGGGAAATTTATCACCAACGTCGATAAGCACCGCGAGGTCACCTACTGCACGGAGAAGAGTGCATCGACCGCGATCAACAATCGTCGCTTCCGTCAACTCGACGTCGTCACTGCCGATGCATACGAGATCGAAATGCACAAACGCACCGTCAAATACGCACTGCCCACACACGTGGGATTCTTCGTGTTGCAGTGGGCCAAACTGCGTATGTTGGAGTTCTACTACGACTTCATGATCAGGTACGTGGATCGTCCACTGTTCGAGTACTGCGAAACCGATACGGACAGTGCCTATTTGGCTCTGGCCGGTGAGTCCGTCGACGACCTCGTGACCCCGGCACTGCGCGACCACTACTATCGTCACCGCTCCGAATGGCTACCGTCCGAATGTTGCGACGAACATCAGAACGACTACGTGCGCTGTCGGCTGGCCGGATGTCCGTGGAACGGCACCGAGACGTGTTGCAAGGAGCGCAAGGCGTACGACAAGAGAACACCGGGCCTCTTCAAGGTCGAATGGTCCGGTGACTGTTTCCTGGGTCTGTGTAGCAAGACCTACTATTGTTCGGGTACGATCGATAAATACAGCACCAAAGGTTTGAACAAACGACTCAACACCATCGACAAGCAGTCGTTCCTGGACGTGTTGACCAATCGTTGCAGTGGAAGTGGGAAGAACCGTGGGTTCCGGGTCAATCACTCGTCCGTGCTGACGTACATCCAGGAACGTGCGGCGTTGACCTACTTCTATGCCAAGCGCGTGGTCAACGAAGACGGAATCACCACGGGGCCTGTGGACGTGTAATGCCGAACCACTGCTGACACGATGAGGAAATGCGCCCCTACGTCAGTTGGGGTTATAGGCGCCTCTAGCTGTCATGCGGTTAGTAGGCGGAGACACACGAAAAAAAAAAAAAAAGATAACACTATTTAGTCAGATGCCACACAATCGATAGTCATAACGTAGCATGTCACGGACGGGAACGCTTGTAGCTGTAACACTAGTGGGAATACTCGGTCTGTATCTGTACGTCTTGTACGTCTTGTTCCGCGATCCCTTCCTTCGTTGGTGTGGTGGAGGTGTCGTCGTCGCAACTAACAGTACAGTGGTCAACGCGACATTGTCGAACACCACCACCGGTGACTACTAGATGGACACGCGATGGAAACACCCCTTCACCTGTATCGTTGCGGGACCGACGGGATGTGGTAAGACTACGTTCGTGATGCGTCTGCTACGTCACGCCGCAACGATGATCGATCCACCTCCAGAGAAGATCACGTGGTGTTACGGTGTATGGCAGAGTGCCTATGTTGACAACGACCTGGTGCGATTCGAGGAAGGCTTGCCGAGCGGTGCGTTCGACGCATCGACGCGTAACCTCGTGGTCATCGATGATCTGATGGCAGAAACAGACGAACGGGTCACGACCTTGTTCACAAAAAAGAGTCATCACCAGAACACGTCCGTACTGTATCTCGTGCAGAACCTGTTTCCGAAGAACAAGGAGAGTCGTACGATCAGTCTGAACGCACACTACATGGTGATCTTCAAGAATCCTCGCGATGCGTCACAGATCGGACACTTGGCACGACAGATGTATCCGGGTCGCCTGAAGTTTGTACAGGAAGCGTTCCGAGACGCCACGTCACTTCCGTACGGTTATCTCCTGGTCGATCTGAAACAGGGCACGCTCGACGATATGCGTCTGCGCACGGGTGTCCTTCCGGACGACAGTGTCCAGTACGTGTACCAACCCAAGGTATAAGACGTCCGCGTAGCACCTCGTTCCTTCAGTCGCAGCATGCTCGTGAAGACAACAGCATGTTCGAACTCGTGAAGAAACACATCCTCTGCATACAGACGCTAAACAGATACAAGAGCACGAAATTGAGACGAGCCATCATCAGAAACGCTGACGCCGATCTGTTGTGTGCACTAGCCGAGTGTGCCTACAACATATTGAAGAAGAACTTGCCCTTGACCGACGCGCAGAGACGTGCTCTGAACGTGTACAAAACAAACCTACGTGCTTTGGCACAGAGAGACGCACCTGCAGCGAGGAGACGTCGCATCTTGCTACGGGGTAACAACCAGGGCGGAAGAGGACAGACCGGTGGTTTCCTGTCGGCACTGCTGGCACCTTTGGCAGGTGCGGTCTTGCTACCCTTGCTAAAACAGGTGCTACTCAAGTAGACAACGATGGAACACGTACGGAAGATGGCCTTGGTAGATCCACGACTGTTGGACAGTCTACGCGCACCAGCACCGACGGATACCCTAGGACGCAAAGTACAGGTACTCGACGACGAGATGAAAGTCATACTCGACAGACAAGATCTCACCGACGGTGACAAGGTCGTCATGTATAATCAAGTGTTGCAACGCTACAACGCGTTGTCCGATCGACGCACGCGCGAACCGATACGCGTGACAACGGTCAACAAGGACACGTCCCCGGTGGTCACGGCAGCGGCGGTGGTGGCGGGAACTAATACGGATCAGACCCCACCGGAGGTGGGGGTGGAAGCGGAAGTCATCGACAGTGTTCCCAAACGCCTCCAGACCAAAGCCAGACGACTGATGGAACGTCTGAAACGAGACGTCGCGTGGAATGCGCGCGGAGAGCTCATGAACAAAGGCGTAGCGGTACCCGGAAGTAACGTGGTGGACCTCGTGAACGATTTGTTGCGTCATCGCAAGACCATCGGTTCTCCAACGGGGTGGGAGGTGTTTGCGCATCAACTCGGTGACATGAATCTACCCATGGAGTTGGTGGGTAACGAGGCCAGGAGACTGGCTATTCGACAGGATCAAAGGAAGCGTACCATAGAAGCGGCGGCCACACGATCGCTCAGTAGAGCGCGTCGAACGCTGCAGTGGACACCCCTCTCGCGGAGACGATCTCGAATGAGCCCGTCCACTCTACCTACCCCACCGGCGTCGACTAGTAAGACATGGGAACGTCTCGAATAAAAGAGACGCATCATCTCGATTCACCGACATAATGTGTGATCTACGGGACAGTCTAACACGTCTGTTTACCGGTGTTGCTTACAGCGGACTCCCCATCGTGTGCGGGATTACCATCGATTATATCATACGTACGTCATCATGGGGCGCCGTCGTAAACAGCTGGAGGACGTCTACTTCAACCCCACCAAGGTGGGTAGCTACAGAGGAATCGCGTCTTTGCGACGAACCGCCATACCACGCGTACCGAGAAAAATCGTCGAACAATGGCTATCGGAACAGAACGCCTATACACTACATAAACCGGTCAGAGTTCGTTTCACGCGTCGGCGCACGATCGTCGGAGGACGGAATCAACAGTGGCAGGCCGATCTCGTTGACGTGTCCAGTCTGAAAAAAGAAAACGACGGTACAACGTTCCTGCTCACGGTGATCGACGTCTTCTCGAAAGTCGCCCGATGCGTTCCACTGAAGAACAAGTCGGCGACGTCTGTATCGAAGGCACTGAACGGTCTCTTCACCGACATTCAACCACTGTCGTTGCAGACCGATAGAGGTCTGGAATTCTATAACCGTAGCGTTCGGGGTGTATTGGACAGATACGGTATCCACCACTTCTCCACCTTCAACGCAGAGATCAAGGCGAGCATCGTGGAACGCTTCAATCGCACACTAATGTCACGTATGTGGCGATACCTGACACACAAAGAAACGTGGCGGTACATCGATATCCTTCCGGATCTGGTGCGCACGTACAACGGCACACCTCACCGCAGTATCGGGATGTCTCCGTCACAGGTGGATGCGACTAATCAGGAAGAGGTGTGGCAGCGTCTGTACGGTGGTCATCACGGTAAGGGGGTGCCCAAGTACCACGTGGGGGATCGCGTACGTATCAGCAAGGCTAAGAGACGGTTCGATAAAGGTTACACGATAAATTGGACAGAGGAACTATTCACGATACGCGAAGTCCATCCGTCCGAACCACCCGTCTATCGTCTAACGGACGATCTCGGTGAGATACTGGACGGTACCTTCTACGAACCGGAGATACAGAAGGTGACGGTTCCGGTTGATAAACTGTACCGTGTGGAATCGATAGTACAGCGTCGCAAGGTAGGCAGGCGACGGGAGGTGTTGGTGAAATGGGTCGGATATCCTTCGAAGTTCAACAGCTGGATCGATGCCAAGGGTCTCGTCGGTCTATAAAGACTAATTGTGCGTCCGTTACGAGGTCAGTCGTCCACGTATGACAGACGAGACAACATCACGCATCACCGTTAGTAACGAAGAAGAAGAAGAAGAAGAAGACGACGTCGACACTCTACCGCCACCCCCACTACAGAAAGAGAGGACTCCGTGGCACATATTCGGTACAGCGTGTCCCAAAGAGGAGATCGTCTTTCTGTGTCAGATCGTCGTCTTGTACACGGTCATCTTGGTCAGCATCTACAACCTGACGTTTGGTCACCACGATCCGACTCTGTGGACGGCCCTGTTGAGCAGTTCGTTGGGTTACCTGCTACCCAGTCCGACGTTGAAACAACAACAACATGGAACCGAGTGATTTCTATCTCACGTTGCCCAGCAATGCTTCCATGCACACGCACCCCACCAACACGCTGACCCACTACATCACGACGCTACCGAAACGTATCCTACTACGGGGACAATGGGAATGCGGTCTGGTGGAGGTACAGTATCCACACAGTTGGTACAACATCGTAGACGATGACGCGGGGTTCGCTGTAACACTACCGATAGACGAAGAGCACCCACGGTCCCTGCACACGAAGACTGTCCGAATCGGAACCGGATACTATAAAGATCCGTGGTCACTGATCCTCTCCATTAACGCCTCTCTACGTCGTGTGGTGGGAGAGGGACGAGTGAAACTGAGCTACAACATCATTACGCATAAGGTATCGGTGCACATGGCACCGAATACCGTCTTCCGTGCTGCTATACTGACTGCCGTTCTCGGCTTTCGTACCACTACGCTGGACTATCTCCCGAAGGACCCCGATGCACCCGAGTTCAAGGTATTGATCACGGAAGCCAACACCGTGATCACCATGGAACGAGGACTCGACTCACTCTACATCTACACGGATGTCGTGGAACCACGAGTTGTTGGTGACAGTCTCGTGCCGCTGCTGCGCATCATCCCGGTGAGCGGTCGCCATGGCGACATCGTATCGAAGACCTTCGATAAGATTCACTACGTACCCGTGCTCTACAAAGAATTTGGCACGATCGAGATAGATATAAGAGACGACATCGGAAATCGCGTGCCATTCGAGGTTGGTAAGGTGACGGTGACACTTCATTTCCAACGGCAACGGACGGCACTGTTCTAGAGAGAGAGAGAGAGAGAGAGAGAGAAAGATGAATTACACCGACTACTACGAACGTCAAGCGGGAGGTGCGATTCCTTATTTCGTGGGTGCCCGACACCAACGGGGACACGGTCTGGGAAGTCTATTCGGAAGTCTACTGCGTAGCGTCATGCCACTCGTCAAGAGAGGAGCCGTGGCGTTGGGAAAGAGAGCTCTGTCGACCGGCGCACACATAGCCGACGACGTCCTGTCGGGACAGAACATCAGAACGGCCGCCAAACGTCGCGTCACCACTGCCGGTAGAGATATGATGAGTGATCTCTTGACCCCTGGCGTGCGACCCCGTAAGCGTATAAGACGCACACACCCTGCGAAACGAGTCAGTACACCAGCGAGACGTCGGAGGAAACAGCAGAAACCGAAGGTACGTCGTGAACCCGATATATTCGACGATGGCGTTCGTTCATAAACTATCGTGTGAGGGACTCAAGAGCGAACTTGATCTCTTCACCGTACCTCTGACTCAGACTGCCATCATCGACAGTCACACGGTCCATCACCAGCCGGTGTCCTCTCTCGACTCAGGTGGA
This sequence comes from Paraescarpia echinospica, assembly GCA_020002185.1. Lineage (NCBI taxonomy): Eukaryota > Metazoa > Annelida > Polychaeta > Sabellida > Siboglinidae > Paraescarpia > Paraescarpia echinospica. Next base: position 26,367,364 of record CM034532.1, read on the forward strand.
CCGATCGAATTCGTCGTACCCGGTTCGGGAGACGATTACTTGGATCTCGCCGACACGAAACTACACGTTCGGGCGAAGGTGACGCGTGCCGACGGAAGTGATCTCGACCCCGCCGACCCCGTCGCTCCCGTGAATAACTGGCTCCATTCGCTGTTCGGTCAGGTCGATTTCTACCTGAACGGAACGCTCGTGACTCCCTCGACCAACACGTATCCGTACCGTGCCTACATAGAGACACTGCTCAGTTACGGTGACGATGCCAAGGAGACGCAACTGACGAGTCAGATGTGGTACAAGGACACGGCCGGTCGTATGGACGCCGTCGTCATTGATGGTGCCGATCCGACAGCCAATGCGGGGTTCGTTGCCAGACGTCACATGATCGCCCAGAGTCGTGTGGTCGACATGATAGGTCGTGTCCACGTCGACCTCTTGCTTCAGGATAAACTCCTCATCAACGGTGTCGAACTCAAGATGCGTTTCGTACGCAGCAAGGATGCGTTCGCTCTCATTGCTGGTGGAGCCAACCCCGCCTACAAGATACAGATCGTCAACGCTACACTGTTCGTCAAGAAAGTCACCCTGAATCCGAGTGTGCAGATGGCACACATCAAAGCCCTCGAAAAGGCCACCGCCAAGTATCCGCTGCGACCTGTCGAATGCAAGGTCTACTCTATTCCCACAGGTACCCATTCGTACACGCGCGAGAACCTCTTTCTTGGTACTATTCCGAAACGTCTCGTGATATGCTGCATCGATAACGACGCCTACAACGGATGCTACAACAAAAATCCCTTTCACGCTAAAAACAACAACATCAACTTCTTCGCCGTGTACGTCGACGGACGACAGATACCCGCCAAACCTTTCCAGCCCGACTTCGACAACAACCTCTTTGTCAGATGCTACCATAACCTGTTCACCTCGACGGGTAAGGCGTGGCAGGACGAAGGGAACGGCTTGACTCGCTACGACTTCCGACACGGCTACACCTTCTTCGGCGTGGACCTCACCCCTGATGCGTGCGACGACTGCTGCTTCCATCTGGTACAAAAGGGCAACTTGCGCGTCGAGATTCATTTCCACAACGCGCTGACAACCACTGTGAACGTCATCGCCTACGCCGAGTTCGAGAAGGTGCTGGAGATCGACAGGAACCGTAACGTCATCTACGACAACTGATGGAAACCATGCAGCTCGTCCGTCTACTCACCCGCGATACGCACGCCCGTGTCGTCATGCGTGGGATCGTACCCAAAGACGTACTCAACGAACTCCAGATAGAAGCTTACCCCGTCGCCTTCGTGTGCAACACGCACGACACGGGTAAACCCGGAGAACATTGGATAGCTATCTACGTAGATGCCAACGGTTGCGGTGAATACTTCTGCTCTTACGGCTTGTCGCCACGACACGTCGAGTTTCGACGTTTCTTGAATAAACATTGTGTAACGTGGACTCATAATTCTAAGAGACTGCAGAGTCCCGTGTCTAACGTTTGTGGACGATACTGTGTTGCTTATCTCATGTTTCGATGTCGTGGACTTGTCATGAAGGATTTCGTAAAAGGTTTCGGTACTGATCTGGTAGCAAACGATTGCCGCGTATTCGATTGGCTTAAACAACTGCAATAACCGTGTTTCATTAACGAACAGATATCATCATCATCGTCATTAACGATTCGAGCCTATGGCGCGGTGGTCACACACCCGTAAGCTCACGACCTCTGACGCGGTGTTCACTCACCCGTAAGTCGTACCATCATCGTCATCCCACGAGCCACTGGCGTGGTCGTATTGACCCCTAAGCTCACGACCTCTGTCGTGGTGTTCACTCACCCACAAGTCTTGATGTTCGTGTACTTCGCTTAATAAAACACGGTTTCATATTATACGCTTGTATCATTCGTCAATAAAATACGTGTGCACTCGTATACTCTTGTGTTTCGTTAGTTCTTTCATACACGTACATTCATACACAACTAATACCTCTCTACACTCCTCGTTATCATTAACAACCTAATCAACTTTCAAACTGTGGTTTTAATAGTTATTCCCTTAGTACTAATTCTTCATACATACATACATCACATGTTTTAAAGTCCGAGTCGCTAGGTGGCGCTACGGGTGCTTAGGTACACTTCTTTCCGCTAGGTGGCGCAGGTCACGTGACTACTCTTGCTCAGGGGGGAGGCTTTCGAAACCTCCCTAATATCGCTTAAACTCCTCAGGATACCCCTCCAAATGTGCGAGCATACTACTTCCGTCACTTTTAATCCTTCTAAACACTTTTGTATCATCCGCAAATTTCAACACTTTGCTTGTTATTTCATCATCCAAATCGTTGACATATATTAAGAATAATATAGGTCCTAGTACTGATCCCTGTGGTACCCCACTCAATACCGATTTCCAGTTTGAAGCCTCCCCATCAACTACTACACGTTGTCTTCTGTCAATCAGCCATTTATCTATCCAGTTTATTATACCATTTCCTATGCCATGGGCCTTTAGTTTAAGCAGTAATCTTTGATGTGGTACTTTTTGAAAATCTATGTAGACGATATCTACTGGTGATTCCTCATCTACCCACTTTGTGATGTCTTCCAAAAAACATAACATATTTGTTAAGCATGACCTCGCTTTAAAAAACCCATGTTGAGATGGGTTGATCAAGTTATGTTCAACAAGAAAATCCACCATGTGATCTTTAATTAGTCTTTCTAATAATTTGCAAATCACTGAAGTTAAACTCACTGGTCTATAGTTCTGACTTGTTTCTCGAACATTTTAAAATAACTGCATAATGTTTGCCTCTTTCCATTCTAAAGGAACCACTCCCTCTTCTAATGACAAATTGAAAACTGTTGCAAGCTGTACGCTAATTTGTTCTACAATTTCCAATAGTAGTTTGGACGGAATCCCATCCACTCCAGGTGATTTATTATCCTTCGTAGCCCTTATTTCCATAGCTACCATTTCCGGGGTTACAATTAATTGTCCTAAATAGTCTGAATCTGCCCCCTTGAACTTAGCCTCTGGTACTGGCAGTGAACTAATATCTTCCCTAATAAACACTGAACTAAAATACTCATTCAGGTCTTCTGCCATTAAGAATCCCTCTGATATTATATTTCCAGCACTATCTTCTAGAGGACCGACCTTATCTTGAACTTTCTGTTTGCTTCGAACATACGCATAAAAACTTTTGCTGTCATGTTTTATATTACTAGCTAATTGTTGTTCATAGCTTCTCTTTGAATTTCTAATTTCAGCTGTAGCTTGGTTAAGTGCTTCGTTATAGCTGTTGTAGTCCTCATCATTTCCAGTACATCTATATGACTTCCACATCATTTGTTTATACTTAATTTTTCTAATGGCTTCTTTCGATAAGTGTTTCTTTTTGGACCGTTTCCCTTGTTTTTTGAAGGGTACACATTTATCAACTATGCACTTAATTTCACTCTTTAATATATTCCAGCATTCTGTTGCCGTCTTATTTTTAGTGTGTTATTTTAGTCTATCTTTGCTAAATATTTCCTCATGTCATTATACCTTCCTTTGTGGAAAAAATTTCTCCTATACTGCTTTTTACTATTCCTTTCTGATTTTACTTTGATGGTAAAATGTATCTGGTTGTGATCACTATTCCCCAGTGGCTCACATATCTTGACATTGTTAACTAATTCATTCTGCGAGGACAAAACTATGTCTAACACATTCTCACCCCTGGTTGGTTCTAGCACATGTTAAGAAAGGAAAGTATCTTGAACTAAACTTAAAAACTTGTGGTCCTCACTCCCCATACTCTGTAGAGATTTCCATTGTGTATGTCCATGGTTAAAATCCCCCATCATAATACAGTCCCGTTTGCTTACTTCCCTTATAACGTTTTGTATTTTTTCATTCTCTTCTATGCTTATATTGGACTTCGATAAACTAACCCAATTGTTAACGTTGAGTTTCCTGTAACTATGTTACACCAAACAGCTTCTTCGCAATCTGCTTCTCTTTCTAATTTTATTTCATAAGCCTGGATAGATTCTTTAATATATAAAATAACTCCACCTCCCTTTCTTCCTATTCTATCTTTCCTAAACATTACATATCCTGTCAGTCCCAATTCGGCATCTGATATATCGGTGGTGGTCCAGGATTCAGTTATACCTATTATGTGAGGGTCAATATCTTCTACCATAATGTTTAGTTCATTTCTTTTGTTTACTATACTCCTTGCGTTTAAACAAACATATTTATATCCAACTTCAAAAGAGTTTTCCAGACTGTTCTTTGCTGATTTATTTGTTCTGTCTTTATCTATGCCTCAAGTTTTAGGCTTTTCTGTGAGTCCCCCCTTCGAATCTAGTTTAAATAGATGCAACCTGTCCCACTGTCAACAGATCGCAGCAGGTTTTCTGAGAAAACTGCTGCCCCCTTTCCACTAAGATGGAGGCCATCTCTTATGTACATATCTTCCCTCCCAACAAAGTATCCCCATAAATCTATGAATCCCACCCCCTCTTTTCACACATCTGCTCAACTAGTGCGTTGATCGCCATCCTCTTGCAGTTTCTATACGTTGCCCCCCTTCCTCCCATTACTGGCAAAATTCCTGACAGAATTATCTGTTCAACTCTTGTCTACTTTAGCTTCCTCGCTAACTTTCTATACTTCTGTATTATCCCAGTTGTTCCCTCCCTGTCAGCATTATTTGTTCCTACATGTACCAGTATAGACCCTCCCTTGCCATGTCCCAATACCTTCTCTACCCTGTCAGTTACATGTTCAATCCTAGCCCCCGGTAGACAAACAACGACGTCCTTCCCCTCGCTCAGAGTCCGTCTTTCTCATAATGCAGTCGCCCATAAACAACCTCTCTTTCCTCATTGCCCCCTCAACCACTGCCTTAGAGTAGCTCCTTCTTCTGTTTGCATCTGTCTGGTTGTTTTCCTTCCACCCTGTCGTCTTCTCTCCTGTCACGTTCTCCTCCGATCCATTCTTTCCTGTCGCTTTTTCTCTTGTCACCTTTCCTCCTGTCAGCGTCCCTTTGATCGACTTCTCTTCTATCACATTTGCTCTCACTCCCTTTCGTCCCTTCATCTTTCCTCCCATCTCATTTTCCGCTCTCCTCTCCCGTCCCATCTTCCCTCCCTCCTTATCTACGGTCACTTTCTCCCCTGTCACCTTCACGTTTGTCACGTTTTCTGTCGCCGATTTTCCAATTTCTTCCCTTCCAATCACCTTCCGTCCTCTCAATCTCCTTTCCTTAGTTTTCTTGCCACTGCTATTCTCCTTCAGTCTTGCAGTATTCTCACCTTTCTCCCTGTCGTCTCTCTCCATTCGACCTGCCTCCTTGCTAATTCCCATCTCCATTCCCTTCATACTATCTGTCAACCTAACTATCTCCTTCTGCAGACACTCCACCTTCCAACACCCAATGCACTGAAAAGTGAATCCTTCCTCCATGGTTTCTGCCCATGACTTCCCACAGCCGGACAATGCAAACTCTACCCAGCTGTGGCAGTGATCGCACACCAAGTATCGCTTTGCCTTGACTTGCCGCTTGCAAGGCGCCATATCCCTATCAGAATTTATTTAATAACTTAACTAACTTAGTCTTTATAAAGACTGACGTAATTTAAATATAATCAATTACGTTACGTTAGGTTGCTTTATTTATTTAGGTTACGCCGCCCGACTATCGCCCTTGCTTAATTTTAACAACAATGCTACCTAATCAAAATATCTAGCAAGTACTGGCTTACACAGATATTATCTTATGTAAGTAGTTTGATGGTTGTTACTTTATCTCCTATATATTCTAACACATAATCAAGCTTGCTAAATCTTGTTTACAACTTATCGAAGGGTAAGTTACCCTATTATCACTCACTATACACTAAGGTGTTCTAAAATACTTTAACTAACTAACTTTAAGCACAACTGCTACTCAATATATGTTTACTGCGACTTTATGAATGATATTAGGCAAGAATAATACTTATCAATCAGTAATTCCACTTGTTTATCAACTTTTCTGCACCACCAATTTCTACGATCTATCTCCGCCAAATATAGCCTCGAATAACTCAAAGGTCAATAGTCTTGAAGGTACAGCGGCGGACGTTTGTTTCGCCTTGGCCGTTGGTACTGCGAGTAACCGGGTTGTTGAGCAGGCAGACCTCGATGTCAAGGTCATCAAGGTGGGCGTCCGACGATAGCTGTTGATTTCCTGGTTGTCGCGATCGAACACAACGCCGTGAGTTCCAGCGCGACCCGCCTTCAAGTACGAACGTTTTGGGACCAGCTTTAGCGGTGGTACGCTTCGGGTTCGACAATGACGTTGCCAGCTTGTGATTCCGGATAGGTTGTTTCGTCCTGATTCAGTCCTCAGGTTTCATCATCGTATTTCGCGAACGAATTCGTTTGTCGGTGTACGCTTTGATTCGTTCAAGCTTCCTTGCTAACACTGAAACGTTCAGTGGACATGCCTGAGGTGGTTTCAGTTTTTTCATTGGAAACCGTGGTTTACGACATAGCATCAACTCTGCTGGAGTACGCTGTATCAACGCATGTGGTGTCGATCTGTACTTTTGCAGGCCTGTTCGTACTGCAACTGCGAACGTTTTCCACTCCACAAGTTGAGCTGCGAGACTCTCTTTGATGACGGGAATTAGTATCTCCACACCTGCGTTGCACTGTCGGTTGTACAGTGCACTGCAACGATGCTCGATACCATGTTTCTGCAGAAATGTTTCAAACTCGTATGACACGAACTGTGGTTCGTTGTCGCTTTGGAGAACTTCCGGCATTCCTCAACGAGCGAACACGTCCTTCAGGATCTGTATGACGGCGAAAGATATCACCGTACTGGTTGCGGTTATTTCCGGCCATTTAGAATGTTGGTCCTGTATGACAACCAGCAATCGTTGGCTGTGAGGTGCGGCCTGCACCTCGCCGAATATGTCGACTTGTATCCGCTGCTATGGTTTCTCCGGCCATGGTATGGGCTGTGTAGTTTTGGTTGATTTCTCACACACCGCGCATGATTCACAACCTCTGATGAGATCTTCGATGTGTCGATCGATGGCGGGCCACCATACTGATTCGCGACATCACTTAGTTCGCAAGATCCCGGGATGACCTCCGTGGGCCATTTTCAGCACTTGTCCTGAAGTGTGGTAGGGATTGCCCGTGACACACACACACACACACACACACACACACACACACACACACACACACACACACACACACACACACACACACACACACACACACACACACACACACACACACACACACACACACACACACACACACACACACACACACACACACACACACACACACACACACACACACATACACATACACATACACATACACACACATATTTGAACAAGGATACCGCGTCTTTGAAGCGGAAGTAGGCTTCCTTGTCAGGGGGTGGGTGTCTGGGCCAACCATTCTTTATGAAGTGACTGACTTGCGTCAAAGTGCCATCCTCGGAATAAGCGTTTTTCAACTCGGCTGCAGTAACGAGGTTGTCCAACTCAATGTCCATGACACAGTCGTCCGTCGTCGATACACACTGTTCTTCTTTGACCAGCCTGTTGAGCATATCTGCTACCTGGTTCTTGGAACCAGCAGTGTACTGAATGTCAAAGTCATACTGGTTTAGGCGATCAGACCATCGGTAGATTCAAAATGGCCTGTGGCCCGAACCGGAAATCGCTGATTGTCTGGTGGTCCGTCTTCAGTGTGAATTTTTTTACCGAAGAGAAACACATGCCGGTGTTCGCACGCGAATATACGTGCCAGTGCTTCACGTTCTCCTATGGAGTACTTCCGTTCTGTTGCTGAAAACGTCTTGGATGCTTACGCAATTAGCCTCTCTTTGCCATTTGACACTTGCGATCATACCGCACCAAGGGCGATTCCTGAAGCATCCGTCGTCACGATCGTTGGAGCATCTGGATCGAAATGTGCGATAATTGGAGCAGACGCAATCTTCTGCTTCACGTCGCGGAAGACTTGGTCTTGTTCGGCTGTCCATTTCCACGGAGCGTCTTTGTGTAGTAGTCGTCTAAGTGGCTCAGCAGTTTGAGAGTAGTGTGGGACACAATTCAGGTAGAAATTCGTCGTGCCCAGAAACGAAGCAACGTCCTTTGCATTAGTCGGTTCTGGTAGATCCTCAATTGCTTTCACATTGGAGTGTAGTGGTAGGGCTCCATTGGAGGACATGTGGTATCCCAGGAAGTTGATTTCCGTCCTGGCAAACTGACACTTCTCGCGATTAAGTGTGATGTGATACTCAACCAGCCTGTTAAGCACTAGCTGCAGTCGTGTGTCATGCTGTTCCTGTGTGTGTCCATGGTGTCATATAATATTATGATGTAAAACATTCCACGAGACACTGGCCGGAAGTAGTCGTCATCCATACTTGTTGACATGCTTGTAGTTAAGATTCGTTGATTAAAATCTGTTTTATCAATAACCATCTGTCATTCTTAATCTGATATATGACATGGAGTCAGAAGTGAACTAAAGTATAAGTTACGAAGATCGACTAGGAAGAGAAATAGCGATCAGAAAAAGAAGAATTATGGCGAAAATACCACCACCAACGTCGTTTTATTTCAACAGACCCGAAACGTGGCTGGAATGGAAGAAAAGGTTTGCAAAATATCGATCTGCTTCCAAACTGAATGAAGAAAGCAAAGAAAGGCCAGTTGACACCCTGATCTATGTGATAGGGCATGACGCTGAAAATGCATTTGGTCAGTTGAGTTTGACAGATGAAGAGCGGAAGGATTTTGATAAAGTAAATCAAGCGTTTGATTCGTACTTTCAACCTAAGACAAACACAATACATGAAAGATGCAAATTTGGTCAGCGTGTTCAAGTTGAAGGTGAGCCCAGCGAAGCGTACATCAGAGCATTGCATGTTATGGCAGAGAGATGTGATTTTGGGGAAAATAAAGACACGTACATCCGTGATAGAATTGTGAGTGGCATTTTAGACAAAGATTTGTCACGTGAGTTGCAAATGGAAGAAAATCTCACATTGGCTACGGCAACACATAAAGTGAGAACTAAGGAACTCATTCTAGCACAACAGAGGGGAGAAAGCCATGTTGCTTCTACAACCGAGGTCAATTACGTGAAATATAAAGACAGTAAGACTAAGAGGTCGGCTGGAGCTAACGTTGGCGTGAGGGGGAAATGCGGACCACAGGACTCAGACAGTGGCCATAGAGGCGCCCCTCTCGTTCTTCGTGGAACCAATACGCACCTCAGAACTCTAGATACTGTGGAACAAGCCACCAACCTACAATGTGTCGTGCCTATGGCAAAGCATGCAAGTCATGTGGTAAACGGAATCATTTTGCACGAGTCTGCAAAAGCAAACAAGTGAATGAAGTGACGAAGATATTCTGGATAAACACAGTAACGCAACACAATTCTAAAGATTGGACAATCGCACTTACGATGCCAAATGGGAGAGATGCTCGTTTCAATGTAGACACATGTGCGCAATGCAACGTGATTCCCCTGGACATGTATACGCAGATGAAAGGTGGACAGACAACGATGAAACCGTGAAACGTCAAACTAACAACATATAGTGGACATCACTTTGAAGTTGTTGAGATGGATCAACTTGATGTTATACATCGAGGACAGAAGCACTGGCTTCCATTTCAAGTTGTGAAGGGAAATGTGTCACCACTCCTAGGCTTAGTGGCAGGTGAACTAATGGGGCTAGTTGATAGAACATATGAAATCAAAGGAAAGACAATCAAAGAAAAGTTCGCAGATGTGTTTGAAGGCACAGGTAAACTCAAGATGAAGCTCACCACCAGACTGAAGGAAGGAGCGCAACCGACAATTTGTGCACCGAGACAAGTTCCGCACGCAATCAGAGAGAAACTGAAGGAGGAATTAGATCGCCTATAAGCAGAGCACATCATTGCGAAAGTAGAAGAACCTACTGAATGGGTGAATCCTATAGTTAATGTACTCAAACCCAACAAGAAACTGAGAATATGCCTAGATCCGCAGAAGTTAAATGAGGCGATCATGCGAGAGCGTTATGCACTTCCAGTTGCGTCTGACATATTTGCAAGAATCAGTGGAGCAAAGGTGTATTTGACACTTGATGCAACAGCATGGTTTCATCAGATTGTGCTAGATGAACAAAGCAGCTATTACACGACATTCATTACCGCATATGGCAGGTACATGTACCTCAGGTTGCCATTTGGGGTGAAGTCTGCACCGGAAGTGATGCACAAAGCAATCAGTCAGATGTTTGATAGCATTGAAGGAGTTGAATCCTATATCGATGACATTCTAATCTGGGGAAGAGACCAAGAAGAGCATCACGCAAGGTTGAGAAGGGTTTTTGAGAAATGCAGGCAATAACAGCTAACACTCAACCAGACAAAATGCATGATCTCGAAGCCGTCAGTGAAGTTCATAGGCCATGAGCTGACGAGCACAGGGCTGGCACCGAGTCGTGATCGCATACAATCTGTTGTCGACATGACTACGCCAACATCGAAAGAAGAAATCCAAAGGTTCACTGGATTCGCCACCTACCTCAGCAAATTTTGTCCCAAGCTATCAGATGCGACAAAACCACTCAGAGAAGTTCTGAAGAAGAACATCGAGTTTTTCTGGGAAAAACCTCAATTAGAAATGTTTCACAGAGTCAAGGAACTGGTGACTGAAGCTCCGGTTCTCAAGCTCTTCGATCCGAGGGTGGAAATCACGCTAACTGTTGATGCAAGCAGTACATGCCTCGGAGCAGCGATGCTACAAAAAGCCGCACCAGTAGAATATGCAGCGAAAGCTCTCACGACAGCACAGGGCAACTACGGGCAAATCGAAAACGAGTTACTGGCGATCGTGTTTGGTTGTTAAAGATTTCACAGCTACATATATGGCAGAGAAGTTTCAGTTGAGACAGATCACAAACCGTTGATCGGAGTCTTCAACAAACAAATCGCCACGGCATCACCACGAATTCAAAGAATGATGCTGAAGTTACATAGATACGACTTCAAGTTAGTGTACAAGCCAGGAAAAGAGCTGTATGTTGCTGACACGCTGAGTCGCACCTGCCGGACAAGAAAAGACAGACAAGAAATGACGAGCAAGAAAAGGAAGATGATCCATTGAAGGACACATGTGCCGTTATAATCCATTCTGAGAAGTCCAGGACGACATACAAAGATGCAACGCGGCAAGACCCACATATGCAAGACCTGCTAGCGCACGTGAGGAAGGGGTGGCCAAGTGCGAGGAAGCACTGGACATCTAATAGCAAACCCTACTGGGATGGCCGCACTGAAATCAGTGAGTGTGACGGGCTACTGTTCAAAGGTGATCGCTTGATCATACCAGCATGCTTGAGATCGAAGATTCTGAAAGACATACACTCGGCACATCAAGGCATTGTCAAAATTGTACAACGGGCGAAGACACCCCTTTACTGGCCGGGAATGCAGAAGCAAATAACTGACCTGATCGAGGCAAGAAAACATATCAACAAATCAGCATGAACCACTCACGCCACAGGAAGTGCCAGCTAATCCACAACAGATGATGGCAGCAGACCTGTTTGCTGTGGGTGGAAAAGACTTCGTGGTGAGCGTCGACTACTACAGCAATTGGATCAACATAACTGAGCTGAAAGCAACTAAGAGTGCAAATGTCATAGAAGCACTTCAAAGACAGTTTGTTGATTTTGGGATGCCAGAGGAATTAGTGACAGATAACGGGCCACAATTTGGCAGCTGGGAGTTGAAGTTGTTCATGCAAAGGTGGGGTGTTGTTCACAGAACATCAAGTCCCACATACGCACGGGCCAACGGACACGCATAAAGAATGGTCCAAGTAGCCAAGAACTTGATCAAGAAGTCGAGCGCTGAAGGAACATCGTATCATATAGGACTTCAGGAAATCCGAAACACACTACTAACATACGGAATGCTGACGCCAGCTCAACTGTTACAAGGCAGGACTCTTAGAAGCAAGGTTCATTGCCCACAGAAAGAACTCTTTCCACGATCTTACAATCAGGTGAAAGTGAAACAAGCTTTGCAAACAAGGATCAACAATCACTAGTTCTACCACGACAAGATAACGGGCCACAATTTGGAAGCTGGGAGTTCAAGTTGTTCATGCAAAGTTGGAGTGTTGTTCACAAAACATCAAGTCCCACATACGCACGGGCCACCGGACAAGCAGAAAGAATGGTCCAAGTAGCCAAGAACTTGATCAAGAAGTCGAGCGCTGAAGGAACATCGTATCATGTAGGACTTCAGGAAATCCGAAACACACCACTAACATACGGAATGCTGACGCCAGCTCAACTGTTACAAGAAATCTTTCCACGATCTTACAATCAGGTGAAAGTGAAACAAGCTTTGCAAACAAGGATCAACATTCACAAGTTCTACCACGACAAGAAAGCAGGTCCTGAAAGAGATATCCTAAAGCCGGGAAATCAGGTGAGAGTACAGCTGCATGGCAAATGGAGAAAGGCAGTTGTCAGCAAGCACCTACTTGAATCCAGATCGTATGAAGTAGAGACTGTTGATGGAACGCTATTTCGTCGCAATCGGATGCACTTAAACCGCAATTTCGGTGTGCCAATGGTACGACGTGACCTGTTTCACACAATGCCAGCGACATCACAGAACACAGCCAATGACGCATCCACTTCAGCAACAGATATCGCGCGATCTCCATCACAACCATTGCGACCACCTGATATGACACTGTCGCGACCAACAGAAATGACATCATCGCGACCACCAGAGATGACGCAATCGACATCTCAACCTTCACCAACAAGTGACCGAGTCTACACCAGACGTGGAAGAGAAGTTAAACCACCGCAATGGACAAAGGACTATGTGTAGAACTGTTTAGTGAAACATCGCAAATGACAAAAAAACTGTGTGTAGAACTTGAACATATAGTTGTGTGATACCATTGACTTTAGTGAATCTAAATTGAAACAGTTCTAAAGAAAAAGGGAGATGTCATATAATATCATGATGTAAAACATTCCATGAGACATTGACCGGAAGTAGTCGTCATCCATTCTTGTTGACATGCTTGTAGTTAAGATTCGTTGATTAAAATATGTTTATCAATAACCATCTGTCATTCTTAATCTGATATATGACACATGGGTGACAATGTCGTCCAGGAGGTTGATGCAGCCATCTATCCCCTTCAGCACAGAAGACACAATCTTCTGGACGGCACTAGGTGCTGAACTAAGTCTATAACGGCATCCTACAGTACTGGAAAACTCCCTCATGTATGATGAATGCTGTCAAGTACTTTCTATCTTCAGTCTTGGGGACCTGCAGATAGATTCGTCCAGCTTGGTGAAGACTGTTGAGTGGTGAAACTCGGCAGACAGTTCCTCCATTGTTGGCAGTGGATACTGATGGCCTTGTTTACAGCTTTCAGGTCAACACACATTCTTATTTCACCCGATTTCCGACGCGCGACCACATAATTTGAAATCCAGGGTGATGAGTTGATTGGTTCGATCATGCCATCATCTTGTAGACGTTTAAGTTCATCGGCACTTCGTCACGCACTGAGAGTGGAAGACGACGTAAACCTTGTGACACAAGTTTAACTTCTGGGTTGACTCGGAGGCGGTGTACAAACTTTGCAATTTCCCCAAACCCGTTGAACACTGTGGGAAAGGCAGCAACAATGTCAACTGACTGAATAGCAGTGCCATTCCTTGTGACTGTGAATTCGAGACGGTTAAACAAATCTATTCCCATTAGGCTAGATCCTGTCTGTGTGACATAGAATGGGAAACTCATCACCGTTTCTGATTGGTATAATGTTTTGTTAGGTTTGCACAGGGGATAAGCCTGGAAATGTTTCCTGTACACCAAGTCGCTGTGAATTGACACTTTTGCCCCTATGTCCATTACTAGTGTCACTGGTGTGCAGTCTTTCCCCTGGTATATGACAAGCAAGGCGGGTCGCCTCACCGTTTTTCTATGCCGCCTCGCCCAAAATGTGCCGAAATTGCCGCTTGAAGCTATTTCGTGCGCCCATTTGTTCGTTCTTTCGCGATATATTCAGCGTCGGCGAGCGGCGCGAAATTACACCACAATATTACTTATATTCCTGCAAAATAGCAGATTTGTAGCAACATATGTAGTCATCTACGTCGCTTAGGGCCGGTTAGGATTTATCTCTTTGGAATTAACTCCGTTGGACAACGTGAATTACATCACTTGTCAGTTGTCCAATCATGGGATATTCCCACGGGATCCCCGGTTCTCCAATGGTGACACCTTACGGAGTTTCGACATACTAGAAATCTAGACATTCATGTAACATGGCACCCAAACGGTAACTGCGTTTGGGAGACATGTGGAACTCGGAGAAAAGAACAACGAAAACGGTAGCTGAACTAAGATGTCTTTTTGGTCATTTGTACTATTATAGTGCGTGCCCACATTAAATGAGAATGGTGGTGTAGCTGATGTTGAATTTCTGGCTTATGACGGTGGTGGGAGTAAAAACCGTACAGGCTGGTGGCACTACGTCACTAGTCGGCACTTGTGTCGAATCCGGACCCTTTTGAAGCCCAAATAAAAACCGTGCATCCTATTCACTAGTCGGCACTTGTATCGAATCCGGACCCTTTTGATGCCCACACAGCGACCTGGTTTGTATTAGACTGCGCCGCTGCGGCCGAGCGTTATCGCACAGCGCGCGTAAAATGAAAGATACAGCAGCGTATGTTGATACAAATCAAGGCGCTATTTACGCCTCAAATGGGCATAAGACGCAATATTTTTTAATGGTAAATATGCCTAGGATAATATTGAATGATGGAATTATCTCACTGAGGTATCACAGACATTTGCCCGACGGAGGAGACAATGAAGAATTATCACTTGCTGATTGACTTCCTTCACATGACCATGCAATGAAACCTAGACTTGTTTCTAACATCGCTGGTGCACCATCACATACTAGCGTTTGGTGGAAAGTTCATCGTGGAAGTTATATAATTTTTGTAAAATTTCCTGCTCCTTCTATCAGATTTCACGTATTGCAACATAATTGTTTCTCTAAGGCCTGTGCATGTTGTTGCAACTTCTCCATCTCCTTCCCCAAAGCAGTGACTTGCGTGTAGGTAGATGACTTCGTTGTTCCTGGGAAAACACCAAACATTTTCACAGCTTCCGTAGGTTGGTAGCTTTAACTTTTTGATCGGAGTCAGCAATTATTTTGGGTGGGTCCATTATTTTTCACCCTCTATCAAACGAAATCTGCCGTTTTACTACATTTCTCAATTGTATATGATATATACGATCCAGGTAACTTCACCAAACTTTTTTTTCTGCATCCTTTTGTTATTAACTTTAACTGTTCTGGAGTCAGAACATTGTTTGGGTAGGTCCATTATTTTTCACCCCTTATCAACCAAAATCTGCCATTTTAAAACATGTTTCCATTGGATAAGGATACAATCAGGCTAACCTCACCAAATGTTTTTCTCTGCATCCTTTGTTTATTAGTTTTAGCTTTGTGAACGGAATCAGAACATTTCTTGGGTCTTATCCCACGTCAATCCTTCTTCCTTGATGAACGGACCCTCAATAGTGAAAATAGTTTATCTTGTTGTGGTAAGCAGCAGCCAACAAAGCAGGAACTATTCTTCCCTATAATCTCAGACCTCCCCCCATGCCATGCTTTGGGGATCGTCACTAACATCGGTAAATTCATCCCACTGAAGACTTAGTTACCCATTCATTCTTATGACTGCAATCACTTGCTGGTTTGTGTCATTTGACTTGCCATAGATGGGCCCACGAATCGTGCCATAAAGGAATCTGTTCGGTTTTCTTGGCGACGTCACCTCCGCTGACGTCACCTATTTTGTCGACAGTTGCTGGTTTCACTAATTCCTCACCAATAGTGCATGTGGCTTCTTCTGTTTTGTAATTCGCCATGCCTCCAAATAAGACGCCAATGTAGCATGTTGGGCTGAATAGACCACCTTATTGGTGAGAACTTCCACCCTCAGTCCCTATTTATCATTCCTTTCGAAGAAAATGTCGTTGTTTTTTATAAAAGCACTGTTCTGTTCTTCGATATTTCTCCTGACTCTGAGTTTAATTTCCTCTCGTTACGACTAATTTTTACTCCTAATCCTGAAACTCGAATTAACTGCGTTGAATGGCGCCCCGCACAAGATGTACGTGTGGCGAATACAAGTGCAATTTCAAAGTCATGCAACATTTGGCATACATTAGTCGTGTCGAATGTATTTGGTACGGGGTAGCGGAACAACTAAGACAAATTCGACAGTTACTGGAGACTCTTGGCGACCCACTCAAAATGGTTTGGCGACCCAATTTTGGGTCGCCAAAGGTTAAGAACCGCTGTCAAAGAATGGTTAAGAACCGCTGTCAAAGAATGTAACAACACGCCCAGGATTTGTTGGGAGAACGTTCCGACACTCTTGTAGTCCTCCACTTTAAAGGGCCCGAAGACGCCGACATCGAGCTGTTGTGTGAGGTGACTTGTGTTGGTAAGCAACAAGAACAAGTTGCCCTCCTTTGCCCAAGCTGTCAAAGGCACGATCACCTGTGAGCCATGACCATCTCAGAGGAACAGGATAAACTCGGTTTTGATGGAAGGAACATACGTCAGAAGGTGTTCTCTCAGTTATGTTTCAAGTGACCTGCTGTTGGATTATCCAGTTTCAGACGTGAAGCCATGTGTCCCTGAAAGACCACCAGCAGTAGGTCATCTGACATTCTCTTGTCTTTGAATATCAGACAAGGAGGTAACGCAGATGATTATAGTAGTTGTTGTTAATCGTTCCGATACCACGACAATTGGTGTGCGACGTCGTAGTGTTAAATGTTTTGGCGGGATGTACTCTGTTGATACTCCAGTCTCATCAACGTTAAATATACTTTGGGGTTTCTCCAAAATGTAATATTTATATAGAATGATCAGTACTTCTTTGTAATGGTTGTCTAATGTTTCTCTTGTAGCACTGCGTTTCATGACCATGGACAAACCTTATGGCTTGTTTATCTCCAGTTCATGCCATCGATTTAGCAATTTCTACACTTCAGGGGTACCACTGTCTCAAGAAGAGAACTGTTTACTCAGCAAGCTCTGTCAGTTCCCTTCTTGCGTACCCATGCCCAACACAGTAGCTGCTTTCACATCAGCAACAAAAGTTGTTTCTTCAATAGGGCTCAACCGGCGAGGCCAATACCGAACCCTGATGTTATTGTACGCTTCAAAAGCAGTAACATCTGCTTACGTAACATAAAAAATATTCCTTTGAAAAAATACGGTCCAACAGACTGACTGGTGTGCTAACAAGTCCGGACATGTTGTGTAAACATGCGTATCAAGAAGAGTTTTAATAGATGATCACTTGATTTTACCGTTTACATGTAATTTAAAATTCTCAGATTGTATATAGTATAGTAATTTTTTGTCGATGACGCTGAACACGCGATGAAAATCAAGGTTAACATCAAGTAGCTGTTATAACAAAAGTAACTCATATTACATTGAACAAAATATAACTTAATTATTCAGAATCAAACATTTATTGTTGAACCTGCAAAATTCCATTTGTACACGTTTTTGGAAATTGGGCCATTACATATGCATGAGTTTTTTTTTCTTTAGAGCGAATTATTACATGATTATTATATTACTATTATTATTTTCTTATTTATTTGTAATGTTATCAATTATATATATATTTTCATTATTACACATTTAATGCAAATACAGGTTTGCCAGATCTTTTAGGTGCTTTATAAAATTCCAATATTTGCATAGTTTATTTATAATGTTGTTTTTTAAATATTTACATATCCAACACTTTTTTTTTCTTCAAATTTTACCACCGTTATGACAATACAGACATGCCATACATCTTCCATTTTCAATAAATCTTCGCGTAACATTTCCAGTAAACGAGATAACGTGCCAATTGATGATAACTTATTATCTGGTAGGGTTCATCTAACGGCGAGATCTAGGGAGATTTCACGTGGACAGATCATGGCGATGGATGAGCGATGACTTGCAGCTGACTAATCCAAGTTCTGATAGTTCGCAGCGTCACCTATGAAATGAAATGGAACTGACATGTCGTGATTTACGGCAGTGTTAACCATTTATGAAGGATAAAAACAAAATACTCATCATCACATCTGTTTCTACATATTGCATTATGTTTATTGTTGCCCACATTTCTATGCAGTATACGCACATGTTTGGGAACAGTTTCCTAATTAAATATTTATTACTGTTTTAAATGGGAAAATAATTTTAAATTAAACAACCCGTTAAAGTGTTATTATATAAATAATATAAAAATTAAATATTAAATTCCCTAACAGCTACCAAAATTGGACTGTTTGCTTATCAGCACTGTGACATGTGATGATATATTGAACGTGGTGGTGTACTGGTGAGAGCGTCCGACTCTCCGTCGAGATATTCCCGATTCGATTCCTCTATCTGCCATTTCGAACCTTGGACAAGTTCATTCACTCATATGTATGAACGAGTACCTGGTTATAGGCAGTAGTTGATATTTGAGAAGGAATAGTCTTCGCGTAGTATCGCGTAGTAACTGCAGCAAGGCTGGATGCTATCCAGAGAAGTCGACATGGTGTTCGATTGAACAGGTCAACAGGGAGTAAAGTGCATTTAGCAGTCCTAAGCACTGGATATTGCGCTAAATTTGTTAAAAATTTAGCGGCATTATGATTATATTTAAATAAAACTCACCCATTTATAATTCCATTCATTTAAAACCATCCTTTTTAGAAGTAAAAACTATTAGATCGTACAATTAGTGGTTTGGTTTTTCCATGCATTGGTTCAACACATATCTACCCACAGGTATGTGTAATAATAATTATAATAATGTTTTATTTCAGACAAGCATTGTGTCCATATTGGAAAAACTTACATCGATAAAAAAATCCATATAAAAATAGAAACATAAATGTATAAAGATAAAAAATAAATATGTAAATAAAAACAGGATATTTAAAAAGTATACAACGCCTTGACCCACTGATGCCGTAACTGCGATGTACTGTATATGTCGTTAGTAACAATACTCTGAATAATTGTATTAACAGACCTGTTAATCCTCGTGATTAAGCTAAAAAATAGTTGTTTTGATAACACATTTACATGATTTTACATTAGCTGTAGCAAACATATGGCTAGCGCTACATCTCATCGGCAGATTGTTCAATATTCTGTATGAATTATTATAGGCAACAATAAATTGCTAAAAATTAGCTTTTCTAAAATTAACCCATAACGCACACATATAAATATTACTGAAATATGCAGTAAACAGCTTATTTTTTACAACAGTAGAACAAAAAATCAAATTTTTGCCGTAACATGTTACTTTTGGCATAAAGAAGTCTCACTTTGGCTTGTATGTCAGCCTCATCCGATAAGTCGTTACAAATGACATGCCCAAGGTATTAATAAAAATATACATTTTTATAATGTTGTACTATTCTCACAGTACGGCGACGAGTAGTTTTAGCTTAGGTATTTGCTACTACATGCATTTAGACACTTGGTGATTGAGGAATGATACCGTTTGAGACACATTATTTGTGATTACTGGGCAAGAGGACAACAGTATGAAATTTGTCAGATGTTCCATAACAGAGCATTTTCTTAAAACCATGTAGCCACAGGTATATATATATACACACACACATATATATATATATATATATGTATATATATATTCATAAAATTATCATCTTATTCTATTGCATCCGACGATCAGCTTTAGCTTATATTTACTACTATTTATTTGCTACTATTTATAAAATGTAGTGTTTGAACAGTGCTGAACTAGACACAAGGTCATTTTTTTGTATTATACAAATGTTGCAGTGTAAATAATGTGAAGCATTTAATATTATTACGGTATCTTAATAAAACTATCAAAATCAAGGGACTACTGACGAACAAAGGCGACAGCTGAACCAGATATCACTTTAGGACACAATCATGAAAACCGAATATCTGAGACGAGCGAGGTCACTTATGAATCAAGCCGTTTTAGTTGCAGAATTGTTTGCAAAACCCTCGATGCTTTGCGCTTCAATTAAATAAATCAACTCGTGTCGTCTATTATGCACAATTGCTTGTACCTGAAAGGCAGCTCTGCGAAAGAGGAATGTCTGTTCTTTAAGCTGTTTACCGGGGTGTGCCACGAACCCCAGACATGTCAGTGGTTGTCAAGAGGTTGGATCCGATTTTAGTTTTCTTCTCTTCCATGTGGAGGATCGCTGGTCAAAGACAAACACAAGTTTCTTGGTTAGCAAGGAGATAGTATGCTGGAAGAAGACTATCAGCATTCTCTAAGTAAGGTTCTGACATAAGGCTAGTAGTGAATACCCAATTTGCTCTGACAGTGCTCTCACATTCCTTGTCCCAATATATTGCTGTAGAGAACTGCATTTCTACAAGGATTAACATTAAAACCAAGTAAAAACATCAGAAGAGCCTGCTCCACAACTTTATAGACTTCAAGAAGGCTTTTGACAGGGCGTGGCACGAAGGTCTGTTGCAAGTGCTAAGGCGCTTCAACATTGAAGAAGGCATCACTCAAACTCAAGTCATCAAGCACGCTGTATAACAACGCCAGCAATACGGTCCTTCTCAACAGCCAAACAGGGGAGTACTTCAGGGTCACAGTCGGAGTCCGTCAAGTTTGCTTGCTGTCGCCAGTTCTCTTCAACATCTACTTCGAGAACATCATGAGAGAATCCCTCCACAACTTCAACACCATCATCTCTGTGGGAGGCAGATCTGTCAGCAACATGCGATTTGCAGACGATATAGATCTTCTTGGAGGGAGCAACAACGAGCTCCAAGATCTCACCAATAGACTAGTGGATAGAGCAGGCGCTTACGGCATGGAAGTAAGCAACGAAAAGAGCAAGGTGATGGCCAACAGCACTGAAAATATCATTGCTGACATCACGATGAACGGCCAGAAGCTGGAGGAAGTAGATGCGTTTAAATATCTCGGCTCCACATTCACCAAAGATGGACGGTCGGAAAAAACAGATCCTGATCCGAATAGCTCTTGCGACAGCAGCAATGACCAAACTCTGTAAGATATGGAGAAGCGTTAACATCAGTTTTGCAACTAAGATCAGACTGTACAGAGCCCTTGTTGTCTGCATCCTGTTCTACGGCTGCGAAAGTTGGACACTGACGGCTGCAATGACGAAGACGATACAGGCGTTTGAGACCAGTTGCTTCAGACGCCTGCTGCACATATCTTGTGCCGAGCACAATACTAATGACTTTGTCCATAACCGGATCACTGCCCTGGCAGGCCCACAGGAGCCACTCCTCGTAACAGTGAAGAGGAGAACGTACGGCCATGTCACACACCACGACTCCCTTGCCAAGACAATCATGCAGGGCATTCTGGAGGGCAGCAGATGGAGAAGCAGGCAAAGGAAGACCTGGATGGACAACATACTGGAGTGGACCGACCTTGACGTCCAAACACTACTGAGACTTGCGTTAGTCCGCCCCGGCTGGAGAGCATTCGCTGCGACTGCGTCCCTCATGTCTTCCCTACGACCTGACAGGTCTCGGGATGAACTGAACTGAACATAACATATATTGGATCTGGCTGATGACCTGCGATGTGCTCTAGCTATGACAATGCCCTACATCGCAAGAAAATGCAACTTCAACCATACCCATATAATTTAATCTGTAGAATATTGTTTGTCACACGTTTGGTGTTACATCATAGATTGGGAAGCCAAGGCATAGCTAATGTTACGTTTACTAATAAATATATCAATTGAGCGACTAAAAATAATGTTTTTTTCAAACATGTCCTTTTTCTCGAGTTTGGTATTAAAAATAGAGGGGTATTTACGGTTTTGTTGGCTCACTCATGGGGCAACAGTGATAAAAACGTTTAATACCGCTGATTTATTAAATGGCCAATGTGTGTACTATGCCTATTATAATATATGCTCGAAGCGTTTGTTCAATGTACAAAGTGTATTATGCCTACTATAATATATTGTATGTTATAACAGGTATATTATAATAGGTAGAGTATACACGTTGGTAGTCATTGAGCGAGGGAGAGAGAGAGAGAGAGAGAGAGAGAGAGAGAGAGAGAGAGAGAGAGAGAGAGAGAGAGAGAGAGAGAGAGAGAGAGAGAGAGAGAGAGAGAGAGAGAGAGAGAGAGAGAGAGAGAGAGAAGAGAGAGAGAGAGAGAGAGAGAGAGAGAGAGAGAGAGAGAGAGAGAGAGAGAGGAGAGAGAGGAGAGAGAGAAGAGAGGGAGAGAGAGAGAGAGAGAGAGAGCGAGAGAGCGAGAGAGTGAGAGAGCGAGAGAGCGAGAGAGCGAGAGAGCGAGAGAGCGAGAGAGCGAGAGAGCGAGAGAGAGAGAGAGCAAGAGAGAGAGAGAGAGAGAGAGAGAGAGGGGGGGGGGAGAGAAAGAGAGAGCGAGAGCGAGAGAGAGAACGCTCATACATAGGAGAGAGAAGGGTGTGACAGAAGACGTAGTGCGAATGAGAACCAAATGTGGCAGGGAAAGAAAAGCATAATGGGATAATGGGAAGGGACAGAAGGAGAGAGAGCGAGACAGGCAGACAGACAGACAGACAGACAGACAGACAGACAGACAGACAGACAGACAGACAGACAAACAGACAGACAGACAGACAGACAGACAGACAGACAGACAAACTGAGACAAACAGACAGACAGACAGGCAGACAGACAGACTGAGACAGACTGAGACAAACTGAGACAGACAGAGCAGACACAGAGACAGAGACAGAGACAGAGACAGAGACAGAGACAGAGACAGAGACAGAGACAGAGACAGAGACAGAGACAGAGACAGAGACAGAGACAGTGACAGTGATAGTAACAGAGAGAGAAAGACAGATATAGAGACAGATATAAACGAAGACAGGGAGACAGATAGAGAGTAGCGAGTTACACGTTCTGCTTTTTTCTCATGGTGGCCTTCAAAACAGTTAACTCCCTATCCACACGTGTATCCTTGGAACAGGTGCACTGAATACAATTACTAGACCTTGGAATCCCAACATATGATAAATATAATGGCTTGAATCTCAGAACGTTCTTCATGGAAGGCTAGCGCGCGCGCGCGCGCGTGTGTGCGTGTGCGTGTGCGTGTGCGTGTACGTGTGCGTGTGTGTGGGTTACATGATTAGGTCAGATGATTCGAATACAAAAAAGCATGAATGGCATTCAACATGGGCAAAGAAAATGATAAAATGTAGATCTATTTTTTGTTTTACAGGGGTAACTGGAATTGTCTGTGGAGCCATATGCATGGCAACATTACATTAACAAAAAACTTTGCAATGCACCCTATTAATAGTAGATTACCAGTCAATTGTTGCAAAATTATGACCTTTGGGACAAGATTACAATGGTGGAACCTTTCGGGAAGTAGGCTTTAATGCCATCCGTGGCAAGTATATAAGATAATTTTTTATTCGTGCAAATAGTGCAATTTTTCTGCCCAAAGTATAGATTGAGTCTCACTAACTAAAAATATTGTTTTTAACCCAGACCCCCGATTCCATGGTAACAAAAATGTTCGCCTTTCACAGTGTGACAGACGCGACGTTTTAGGCACGAAATTAATTAAAGCTTTGCTAATCATTAACTGGGGTGTAGGGTAGAACCTGGAGGGATAGTCCCTTTGGTGATGGGCAGCCGCTCCATTTCTGTGGAGGCTCTAACCACTAGTTCCCACAGTCTATCTAGCTCATGTATGGCTCCTAGGAACTGCTAGTGTACGACAGTGGCCACACCCCGGGCAATGGTTTCGGCTGACCAGCAAAATTACATGAGTAAGGCTTGTAGGCTAATGCCTGTTGAGTCGAGGGACGTCTGCCCTCAGTACACAAAGACTGTCTCGGAGGAGTAGGCGGCCAGCCGATTGGCTACACCCCCGGCTACAAATGCGAAACAGCAACAGCCTTTCACCAGGCTGCAAGGTACCTACCAAGACGCATGTGGAAGGACCGGTGACCCGCTGTCCTGCGGTGCAAGACTTTTTAGTCAAGGAATAATGGAGTTAACCAAACACAAACCAGCGGAAAGCAATGGGCAACTACCGCTGTATTAGCCCAAGAAACCTTGATGGAGAATACAGACAGTAAGAGAGGTCCTAGTGGTGAGCCCCCCAGGCTGGATAGGACGACACATACTGGGGAAGAGCTTGGAGATGTTGGAAGTAACGCCAGAGCTGATGACGGTAGTATGCCAGACTGTGTGGGAGGTAAAACCAGCAACAAAAAGCTAAAAGGGAAAATCCGTGTAGCAACATGGAACATCAGAAAAACGAGTCATGAAACACTACAAATGGTAACATCGGAAGCAGAAAGACATGGGGTAGATATATTAGGGATTGCGGAACACAGGTTGGCCGGACAAGGACACTTTCGCCCGGATTCAGGAGGAAAGTTTGTATACTCAGGAGCAACTAAGTCAGGGATGAGTGGTGTTGCATTCTATCTGTCAAGGAAAACTGAAAATGCACTATTAGGATACAATCCGGTCAATGACAGAATTATTACCATACGAATACGGGCAAAACCCACGAATATAACATGTATTCATATTTATGCACCAACGAGCACTGCAGACGACGATGTAACAGAAACGTTTTATGATACACTGCAACGAACAGTTGACGAGGTAAACAGGAGAGACATGGTAGTACTGATGGGCGATTTCAATGCAAAAGTTGGCAGTTGTCAAAACGAAGAAGAAAATGGAAATATCGGGAAATATGGACTAGGCGAGAGAAATGGGAGAGGAGATACACTTGTTGAGTTTATCATAGAGAATGAACTGATGATCACCAATACTTTCTTCAAACAACAACAAAGAAGACTGTACACTTGGACAACACCAGATGGTCGGAATAGAAATCAAATCGACTTTATACTGATACCAAAACGATGGAGGACGTCTGTGTTTAATGCATAGACATTATCGGGAGCCGATTGCGGCTCTGACAATGAATTGCTAAGCGCCAAGATTGCGATAAAATTAAGAAAGATGAAGAGAGGGAAAGAGATAGTGAGGTATGACGTCAGTGATATCAAAGAAGGATACCGAATAGAGGTTATGAACCGTTTCAGAGTATTACAGACAGTGGCTGACGAGAAGGAACCAGAAGAGTTGGCAGTAGAAATTAGGAACATCATTATGGAATCAGCTGACAAAGACCTCATTAAACAGAGGAGACAAAAACAACCATGGATAAGCAAAGACACACTGCAGATGATTGACGAAAGGAAAGAGTTAAAGAAGAACAAAAAAGTGAGTGAGAATTATCATGAGAAATACAGAGAGAAGTGCAAGATGATTAAATGAATGTGTAAGGAAGACAAGAAGAAATATCTAGAGAAGAAATGCGAAAAGATAGAACTATGTATGAGAAGGAACGATAGTCGCAGTATGTTCGAGGAAATCAAGTCTATGACATAGTCATTCAAACCTAGACTTGGCGTTATTAAAGATGAAACGGGAATGACTCTGACAGAAAGCGATGACATACTTGAAAGATGGAAGCAATATTGTGAAAGCATGTTTAAGAAAGAAGAAACAAATGAGGTAGACATGGATGAAGGCAGAGAGAGGACAAAACCAGAAGATGAACTTAAGCCTTTGCGTTCAGAGGTGGAGTGGGCAATAAAAAGTCTAAAAGACGGAAAATCACCTGGCACTGATAACATCACTGCAGAGCTAATAAGAGCAAGTGGAGAAGCAGGCGTGGATATCTATCACACATTATGCAAGAAAATATGGAGAAGTGGAACATGGCCCACGGACTGGAAACGAGCCATCCTTATACCAATACCGAGAAAAGGTGACATACAAGAATGCTCAAACCACAGGACTATATCCCTCATCAGCCATGCGAGCAAAATTATGCTAAAAATCATAATGAAGAGAATCACAACAAAATGAGAATGTGAAGTCAACAGAACACAAGCTGGTTTCCGGACTGGAAGAGGAACAAGATATCACATTTTCAACCTGAAGATGTTAATTCAGAAATGCAGAGAATTCAACCATGACCTTAGGATCTGTTTCATAGATTATTCAAAAGCTTTTGATAATGTTAGTCATCAACAACTCTGGAAAACCTTGATACACATGGGATTTGACCAGAAAATTACATCACTTATCCAAAAGTTATATGTTGGACAGCAGTCTGTAGTGAGATTTGAGTGTGGTACCACATATTGGTTCCCAGTCGGCAAGGGAGTGAGACAGGGGTGCGTTTTGTCCCCCACCTATTCAGTCTATACACATAGAATATCATGAGAGAAGTCGAGACTGACACGAGAAGCAAATTTTTTAATGGACTGAAAGTGAATGGACAGGAGATATATGAATTGAGATATGCCGATGACACAGCGTTAATATCCGATACAAAAGAGGGATTGGATAAACTGATAACTACTGTTAAAGAGCACAGCGAGATGAAAGGATTGAAACTAAACGTAAAGAAGACTAAGATTATGGATGTGATGGGATGTCGAGAACCATCAGAGGTCACAGTAGATAGCGAGGAAATAGAAAGAGTGGAAAGTTTTGAATATCTGGGGTCACTGATAGAAGCGGACGGAGATGGGACGAAAGAGATCAAGCGGAGGTTGGCAATGGCGAGTAAAAAGTTGACGGAGATGAAGAAGCTGTGGAAAGCAACGAACAAAGATATGAAACTACGAATTATCCGAGTATGCATATTTCCAAAGGCTACACATGGATGCGAAACCTGGACTCTTAATAACAACATTACTAAACGTATAAATGCATTTGAAAACAAGTCTTATAGAAAGATATTACGAGTTTCGTGGACTGAACGCAGAACTAACGAATCCATCGCAGAAGAGATTGGTGTTATACCTGGGACTTTATTGAACTTTGTAAAGAAACAGAAACTAAGTTATTTCGGCCATGTGGAACGGCATCAGTCTCTAGAGAGACTAATAATGGAAGGAAAAGTGGAAGACAGAAGAAGCAGAGGAAGACCTAGGAGACAATGGGGGAAGGACATAGAGGAATGGATGGGAGCCGACGTCTGGCGAGTGGGGAGACTGGCAAACGAAAGAGCTGTCTATAGACAATCCATCAAGGCTGCAACGTCGGGAAATGGATAAGCAAAACCCAACCCAACTCGTTAACTGCAAATCACTGATTAATTATTTTGTATCTGTCAATTGCTAATGTGTCAAACACTGTACAGCACATTGTCTCATATTGTTTTCCTTCTTATTTTTGTGGAAAATAGGGTTTGACAGACGCGACATTAGGACTCGAAATTTTCTTTCACACTTTCCCAAGATAAAATTTCTATGACTTATAATGTTTGTTAAATGTCTTTTTGTAGAAATCACCCGAGGAAGGGTTCTGTGGAAGATTTTTTTAAATGTTCATTTAGCTAATTTCTTTTTTTCAGAGATACTCTAGGACATCAACCATCCAAAACTACTGTCTTTTGAAAAAACAATGCGAGATTCTCACCTCAATAACTGAACAATTGGTGGGTGTACACAGTTGGGAGTATACAGTTAGTTTTTTTCACCCAAGTATACCTTGATGTATATATTCAATACAACAAAAATAAAAGGAGGCCTCCCGATGTTCGTGTAAGTTTAGTTTTTAGCTTTGAAATGCTGTCGTCAGAAGTTTTTATATTTGTATGCAAAATACCCCCATTTTTAGGTCTTTAAATAGCTACAGAGGAGACAAATCTTAATGAAACTTGATAAATTTGTCTGTCAGATAAGACCATGTTTTATCCCTAAAAAATGAATACCGGATATTCATTTTAATAACTGAATGGCAAAGCTCAGAAGTTTAGAAAATGAAAGTATTTTCATACGTTTTGAGGCACGGAATGATTAAATTAATGATTTTGTATATGTCAACTGCTAATGTGTCAAGCACTGTATAACATATTTTCTCATAATAATTATTCTTCTTCTTAGTTTTTTAAATCGGGTTTGACAGACGCGACATAAGGGCTCGGAATTTTGTTCACAGTTTTCCCTAAATAAATTCTCTATGACTTATAATGTGTGTTACATTTTTTTCTAGAAATCAACTGAAGAAGGGTTCTGTGGTAGAATTTTTTAAATGTTCATTTAGCTGAAAGAGATATTCTAGTACACTTACCACCCAAACTACTGTCTTTCTCTCTGTCTGTATGCATGCATGCATGCATGCATGCATGTATGCATGTATGCATGTATGCATGTATGCATGTATGCATGTATGCATGTATGCAAGGATGCATGTATGCAAGTATGCAAGTATGCATGCATGCATGCATGTCTGCCAGCCTGCCTGCCTGCCTGCCTGCCCGCCCGCCCGCCCGCCCGCCCGCCCGCCCGCCCGCCCGCCCGCCCGCCCGCCCGCCCGCCCGCCCGCCCGCCGCCCGCCTGCCCGCCCGCCCGCCCGCCCGCCCGCCCGCCCGCCCGCCCGCCCGCCCGCCCGCCCGCCCGCCCGCCCGCCCGCCCGCCCGCCCGCCTGCCTGCCTGCCCGCCCGCCTGCCCGCAGTTATAACAAAAATATAAAAACTAGAGGGATGAGCAAGCCCTTTAAAAATCAATTCGGGAAGCAGTTTCGGTCAGGCAGAATCGTATATCATCCGTGACACAGAGTCGGATTCGAAGTTTGATCTTCGTGCAGAATAACGCAGAGAATCCATTTTCACATACGGATGGAAAATCAACAATCCCCTCACGGAGACATCATACAGAGTCGGATACGACACGCCAATCTTAGATGAGAACTTGGCCAGGACAAGATGTTCAAGCGCATCATGGAAAACTCCAAAAAGTCCTCCTAACTTGTGCGCCGTCTGTTAAGAATACTGCATCTCCACGCTGGACGGATCTCAGAGTAAATGTCCGTCTTTCACAAGGGAAGCTAGTTTGGAATACCATTTCCACCCTTGACGTTGCCCTCCTTCAACTCCAACTTTACGATGAATATTCCTATTTTAAGTAAGCCAGCTTCAAGTCTTAGCCTTTAGCCTACAGTTTCTCGACGGAATTTGAGACTTTCCCTTATAGACGAAGTCAAACAATTGGGTGATCTAATCGTTTAGCCATTCCACTGTTGTACCATGTTCTCCATAACCGCGGTTGTGGAAGAGATGCGTCTCTTGGTCCTCATGATACTCTTGGCAAAACCTGAGTCGAGTGTTGAGACGCTGGATTTTGTAGCATTTACCATATTGATATAATCATATAAAGGTAAGTTCTTATACAGCGCAGTATCCAGTCCTCGGGACTGCTCAAAGCGCTTTACACGTTACTCCCTGGCAAGCCTGTTCAATCGAACACCATCTCGACTTCTATGGGGAAGCATTCAGTCACGCTGCAATTAATGCGCGAAGACTATTCGTACATAAATATCCACCACTTTCTATTGCCGGTACTTATTCATACAACTGAGTGAACTGAACCAATATAGAGTAAACGAACTTGCCCAAAGTTCGATACCGCCGCACAGGATTCGAACCCGCGTTCTCTCAGTCGAGAGTCCGGAGGTCTTACCGCTGCGCTACTGCGCTCCACAATCAATATATGCTCATAGCTCTGATGGGACTACCTCTGATGCAAACGTGTATCGATGGATCATGCAATGGAGTATTTTGGAATGGTGAAACATATCGTGTCCTTCATTCACTCGAGGAGAACGGCTAAGCATAACCGTTGTGAGATTGTAAATGGACTTCATTGATACATGGAACTATCTCTGTGTCTAATGAATTAACCGTTATAGACATGGTTCACTGGTGTTTGTAAATAAAGAATGTACTATTTTGAAAGACAAATGAAAAATTACGCCTATTGACCACTTCTAACTCATTCAACACAGTAAAAATACCTTTTTACAGGGATCATCATGAATGCCGTCCATTTACAATATCACACCAGCGCACCGTCTATGCCCACGGGTGCACCTTGTTTTATGATAATTCCTCGGCCTCAAAACAAGTGGAGGCCTCTCAGAAGACGCCGTCGACCTTCTTAGTTAATTCCAAAAGGACGAACACGAGTAGCACACTAAATAGGGAAATTCTTACTTTCAGCCAACCCTTCGCCTACCCTCTCGGAAAACCTCTCGCGTACCCCCGGGGGAACCGTTGCTCTAGACCACCCAGCTATGCTGGGGTAACACATGAACAGAGCACATTTCCTTTGAGTGTACGCGATATGCGCCTGCCCCCATCACACCTTCAACTTTCCTCCAAGCGTTTGCCCCTGACTTTATCCTCCTGCGAATTTCGGTGTCTGAGTTACTGTCCCCGCATATTGCTCCACCCAGGTATACAAAACTGTCTCTTTGTTTTAGTTTCTTCCCCTCCCGGTGTATTTCTTGCCCTTTGTTTTACTGCCCCACACACAGTACAACCGTCTTCTCCAGACCAACTTTCAGTCCATGTCTGCTGAACATATCCTTCCACTCTGTCAGTTGATCTTGGATATCAGCTTCCCCGTCCGCTATCACTGTCATATCGTCTACATACAGTAAATTCCGGAGGATATCCTTTCTACCAGTCTTAATTTCTGCATACCAGTTCCACCACTACGGTAAACAACAGTGGGCTCAGGGCGCTCCCCTGTATCAAGCGAACATTCACTTCAAACTCTCCTGACACTCCCGGTCCACACAACACCCTGCACATTCTTTCTTCACTTGTCCCTTCTACCATCCTGAGGTTTGCCTTTTGGACCCCATCCACGTCAGTGTAGCCATCGCCATCACTTTTGGTACGGTATCACATGCTTTCTCCAGGACTATGAATCCTACCGCCATATCTTCCTGTCCCTCCAATTTCATTTCCACTAGCTGCCTCAGGACAAACATCCCTTCAGTTGTTCTCTGTTCTAAAACCCTGCTGTTCTTCACCGATTTCCCCTTCCACTACTGCTCTTATTCTGTCATCCAGGATTCTTACCAGCATCTTCAGCAAAGCAATGGCTCTGTGTTTTACAGGGTCATGCACGTGTCCCTTTCTGTTCCATACTGGGACTATCTGCCCCGTTGTCTTCTCTTCTCTCTCTCTCTCTCTCTCTCTCTCTCTCTCTCTCTCTCTCTCTCTCTCTCTCTCACTCTCTTTCTCTCTCTCTCTCTCTCTCTCTCTCTCTCTCATGCACGTGTTCAGCAATCGTTCATCAAATTCCATATCTTTCAGCCATCACCAGCTTCTCCACTCGCACTTCATCAATACCTGCTACCCGACCTTTCTTCATCTTCTTCATTGCTCTCTCTACCTCGGCACCCACAATCTCCTCCACCTTTATTTCTCCCTCTACTGCACTTGGTAGATCTTTCCTGTCTATATTATTAGCTTTCTGTTTTTGTCTTTAGTCACTGTTCCAGTTTTCACATCCTTTTTTTTTCGTTTCCCTGTGAAGAGACCAGAAGTGAAACAGCGGACGGATCGAGCCAACGACCGACTGACATCGACTGGGCTTTGGGCGATCTCTTACTTTCCGACCTAATTATGAAAACGACCCCCATAGAGCTGCCAGATGTCTCCCCATATACATCATACTTATACACATTACGCTATAAAAAAAATTACACTGATAGTCTTACAACTGTACCAAACAAAATGTTTACATTTGCCGAAATCAGGCAGGCATACGTGTATAGTTATTTATTTATTTGTATAATTAATATGTATATATATATATATATATATATAATTATTATAATTTTACTATTATTATTGCTATTGCTTTTATTCTGAATTTTTAATATATTGTTATTTTCATTAGTGTTATTAGTGTTTGACTAAAGTAGGGGTGGTTCCCATGTCAGCGACATGCTCAATGTCTTAATGGGAGTCCCGTGATCATTTATTTTCGTTTATATTTTGATTGTATTATATTTATTCGGTCAAAATAGAAGAGTCTGAGTCTGACTATAACGATCAAAATCTTTAAAGCAATTCTTTCTAAGCTAATAATACATTTGAGATGTATTGTATACAAACGTTATATTCTCCCGTGCGTACATTCTCTGCCACTTATTTCTTGCATTTTATGCATAATTGTGGTCTTATATGCGCAAAATAGCCGATAAATAATTGTGTTGACACGAACCATTTAGAGTTTTTTAACTACCACGTGGATAATTAATTATGCATGCTCAGTGAAGCACGCTTCTAAATAAATCCACCTGATATGGATTGCCGCTATATTCATTCTCTGTTTATTTCATAGATTTCCATTTCCCTTTTCCTTCTTTTTGTTCTTGAATCGGCGACATAAACATGCAGCAGCTGGAATTTTTCCTTGATCGAATTGTTATCACGATTTAACGAGCCATGGCATGGTGGCGACTTTGACTTTGTTGACAATGACAACTATGCATTCTTTTGTCCAGTTATTGAACTAATGCATACGTTTTGGTGATTATGTGCATTTAGGTAGCCTTTAAGATATAAATGATTACCAAACTGTTTTGAAATAACAACTTGTGACTATTTAACATTCGCGGAATCTCGCTATGTATCGTGATATCCTTCCATGCCCTGTTATATAGATATATTTTCATGGTCATTTGTGATTAATAAAACTTAACAATAATAAAATAAATGCATAGAATTACATGAATTAGTCATATTAATATAACTGATGAATAAATAATTGTGTACTAAGAGATTACAATTCTCAAACGAATTGCTATAAAAATAAACCATTGCGTTAAGCCAAGCCATGTAGGTAAATCATAAACTGTACGCCAGGTGGCGATATCAGACGGCCCCAGGAATTTTGCACAACGGCACGGTCTTGTCTTTCTTGTGCTTGCATATAGGACTACCTAACTATTACAAAACACATTTAATTTTCATCGCTTTCATCACCAGAAGTCGGAATATCCATAACATATACTAACCACCCTACCGGAAAAGAAGGTAATCGCCCGGATGGTATCCTATGGTATCCTTCGAACAGACAGCGGTAGGTGGAGTGGTGCTGAAGCTCCAGTTCTGCCCGTCCAATAATTTTGTTCCGGCGCCTATGATCTCGAATCTCCCGGATTTCGAAACGCATACGCGCGCTGCACTTGATATAAACAAAATGTCATCCAATTCTGAGTTGTCGCCACTCTGTCTATCAAGGGCCTCTACACAGCGCATGCACGTAGCACCATCTGCTAGACTAGTGGGAAAATATTCTGTATGTGTATTCTACAAAAAGTACGCCGAATTGAGAGCGGGAGAACAGTGATGTCATTCACGTTGTCCAATGGAGTTAATTCCAAGAGGTAAATCCTAACCAGCTCTGGGCGACATTAGACGAGTAAAAGATGTTACTACAAATCTGCGATTTTACAGGAATATAAATGACATGTAAATGACTTTGTGGTGTCATTTCGCGCCGCTCTCCGACGATGAATATATCGTTAAATAAAAAAAAAAAATGGCGCAAGAAATAGCTACGAGGCGGCAATTTCGGTATATTTTGGGTGAAGCGGCAAAGAAACACGAAGAGGCGGCCCGCCTCGCTCGTTAAATACCAGGTGAAACACTGGGTGAGAAGTGACGACGTGGGGGCGAGAATTGTAACTGACAACGTGAGGATGAGAGTTGTAACTGATGACGTGTGGATGAGAGTTGAAACTGACGACGTGTGCGTGGGAGTTGTAACTGACGAAGTGTGGGTGAGAGCTGTAACTGATGACGTGTGGGCGAGAGTTGTAACTGATGACGTGTGGGCGATAGTAGTAACTGATGACGTGTGGGCGATAGTAGTAACTGATGACGTGTGGGCGAGAGTTGTAACTGATGACGTGTGGGCGATAGTAGTAACTGACGACGTGTGGGCGAGAGTTGTAACTGACGACGTGTGGGCGAGAGTTGTAACTGATGACGTATGGGCGAGAGTTGTAACTGATGACGTGTGGGCGATAGTAGTAACTGATGACGTGTGGGCGATAGTAGTAACTGATGACGTGTAGGCGAGAGTTGTAACTGACGACGTGTGGGCGAGAGTTGTAACTGATGACGTGTGGGCGAGAGTTGTAACTGACGACGTGTGGGCGATAGTAGTAACTGATGACGTGTGGGCGATAGTAGTAACTGATGACGTGTGGGCGAGAGTTGTAACTGATGACGTGTGGGCGATAGTAGTAACTGACGACGTGTGGGCGAGGGTTGTAACTGACGACGTGTGGGCGAGAGTTGTAACTGATGACGTGTGGGCGAGAGTTGTAACTGATGACGTGTGGGCGATAGTAGTAACTGATGACGTGTGGGCGATAGTAGTAACTGATGACGTGTGGGCGAGAGTTGTAACTGATGACATGTGGGCGAGAGTTGTAACTGACGACGTGTGGGCGAGAGTTGTAACTGATGACGTGTGGGCGAGAGTTGTAACTGATGACGTGTGGGCGAGAGTTGTAACTGATGACGTGTGGGCGATAGTAGTAACTGATGACGTGTGGGCGATAGTAGTAACTGATGACGTGTGGGCGAGAGTTGTAACTGATGACGTGTGGGCGATAGTAGTAACTGACGACGTGTGGGCGAGAGTTGTAACTGATGACGTGTGGGCGATAGTTGTAACTGACGACGTGTGGGCGAGAGTTGTAACTGATGACGTGTGGGCGAGAGTTGTAACTGACGACGTGTGGGCGATAGTAGTAACTGATGACGTGTGGGCGAGAGTTGTAACTGATGACATGTGGGCGAGAGTTGTAACTGACGACGTGTGGGCGAGAGTTGTAACTGATGACGTGTGGGCGAGAGTTGTAACTGATGACGTGTGGGCGAGAGTTGTAACTGATGACGTGTGGCGATAGTAGTAACTGATGACGTGTGGGCGATAGTAGTAACTGATGACGTGTGGGCGAGAGTTGTAACTGATGACGTGTGGGCGATAGTAGTAACTGACGACGTGTGGGATAGAGTTGTAATTGGCGACGTGTGGCCGATAGTTGTAATTGACATCGTGTGGGCGAGAGTTGTAACTGACAATGTGTGGAGGACTGCTGTAACTGACGACGTTTGGACGAGTGTAGTAATTGAATACGTGTAGACGAGAGTTGTAAATGACGACGTGTGGAAGAGATTTTTTATTAACGACGTGTTGGTGAGAGTTGTAATTGACATCGTGTGGGCGAGAGTTGTAACTGACAATGTGTGGAGGAGTGTTGTAACTGACGACATGTGGACGAGTGTGGTAACTGAATATGTGTGGACGATTGTCGTAACTGATAACATGTGGACGAGTTTTATAACTGACAGCGTTGGGTGAGAGTTGTAACTGACGACATGTGGGAGAGAATTGTAACTGCGACGTGTGGACGAGAGTTATAACTGACGACGTGTGGACTATGGCTGTAAATGATGTGTGTTTAATTGACATGCTTTAAACAAGACCCATGGTACAATTGATGCAGTATTTATTTGCACGAACAAGCTAGTGTAGTAGATTGTGACTAGTAGCTAATGAGACGAATGTGAACTCGAACGTAAAACCGCACCGTTAATTGTATTTGAACACGTACCCTATGAGTGTTTAATAAGCGCCTGGCTTTTATTTTGGGTTGGCTCGGCTAGGACTATATATATATACATATATATGTATATATATATATACATTATGTATATATATATATATGTGTGTGTGTGTGTGTGTGTGTGTGTGTGTGTGTGTGTGTGTGTGTGTGTGTGTGTGTGTGTGTGTGTGTGTGTGTGTACGCATATATGTAGAAATGTTAAATGTTGGTGTTTCATTGATCCGGGTAACTCCCTTGATTGAATAGAGTGTCGTCCCATTTCAGTTTGGGAAATTCCACAAGCAACATAGTGGTAGTGGTGGAATTTCCCCAAACATTTTGTTTAATTGGAGGAACGACCAGGTGAATGCATATGTTATTCGCACTGCGTGATAAAACGTGCGATACATAACAACCAGACCGTTCTCGGAAACTCGCTCTACAACTAATTTACGATATTGTTTGCATTTTCGTTGAAAGATGCATTATATAATGGAGGGCAGGCCTGCTTAAACGTGTTGTCATCAATTCATGACGCAGTATCACCTCTGATGTTTATATCTCACGTCCTGATCACAATCCTCTCTAGTGATGTCTTCACTGCAAGATTGTCAGTACACTATTAAACACACAACATGTTGTGTTGTTTAATTCATATCGACTACAGTGCAATGTTTATACAATTTGTTGTTAATGTATTGGCATGCAATGGACTACTTTTGTGATGCACATGAAGTGCTTCTCTATGATAGGTATAATGACGTTCAGCGATGCACAAACACTCGATCCAGCCTGATCGGCTAACTCACCAACTGGTGTTTATTGGGCGTAGTGATACATGCGATAATGTAGTTCGCTATAGCAATTATGGTATGTGCTATATCACAACATCTCCCTCTGCAGAAATAAAAGTGAACGATATACATAGAACTAGAACAATAATTATGAATATTGTAATTGTATATATAGTCAATTAATAACTAGTCAAAATTACTCATTGTTGAATATGGCCGGCTTCCTGATCACGCGCCCTGATCGTCGGATCGCTGGTTCGGAGGGCGGTGTGTCACCGGTCGTTGTGACGGCCGCCGCGACCGGTTGGTCGGAGGTGTCGTCGTCGTCCAGCAGGTCACGGAATGTCACGGATCTTGGAGTTGGCGTCAACACCAGCTCTCTCAGATGGGACCTTGTTCTGCGCAGACGCGTGCCATTTGGCGTCTGTACGATGTATGAACGCGGTTCTGTGCTCTGCGCGATGATCTCTCCAGGGCACCATTGGTGTGTTTCCTTGTTCAGGATTCGCACGCGTTGCCCAGCATGCAGCGGAGCGAGCTCTGGACCCGCGTGTCGGTCGTGGTCCCGTATCATTCGATCTCTGCGTCGCTCGAGTTGCTCGTTGTTCGATTGCTGGCTCTGCATCAGCGTCGGGTGGTGACTCGGTAGGGTAGTGCGCACAGGTCTGTTGAACAAGATTTCACTCGGGCTAGATAGATGACTATCCAGCGGCGTGCATCGATGGTGTTGTAAGGCAATTAGCACGTCGCTGCCCGTCTTCGCACATTTCTGTATGATCGCTTTCACCGCCCTGACCTGTCTCTCAATGAGTCCGTTAGATTGAGGATATCTGGGTGATGTTGTAGTGTGTTTGACGTTCCACTTCTTACACATGTCGTGGAATGGTTGCCCTACATACTGTGGGCCATTGTCAGTCACTATTTCCAGTGGTGGTGAGAACATGCTGAACCATTCTGCTGACATGTTCGCGATGGCAGAACTGGTTGTTGACTGCATCTTCTGGACGAGGTAGAACTTTGAGTGAAAGTCGCTAATCAGCAGGTAGTTGTTTCCTTTGACCTGGAACATGTCGCTTGCCACTTTAGTCCACGGTGTTGATGGTACGTCGTGGGCGAGGAGAGGTTGTTGTCGGTGTTCTGGCTGATTCTCCTGGCAGGCTGCGCAGGTTTTCACCATTGTCTCAATGTCTTTGTGAATGTTTGGCCAGTAAACTGATTCACGCATCAGTCGTCTGGTCTTCTCGATTCCGAGATGTGCTTCGTGGAGTTGGCCTAGGATGTCTTTCCTCATGGCCTCAGGAATGATGACCTGTCTCCCTTTGAAGATGACGCCATCAGAGATGCCAATTTCGTCGCGATAGGACCAGTATTGGCGAAGGTCCTGTGGCAGATCTCTGATCGTGTCGGGCCACCCGCTGTAGACCACTTGCTGGAGGGCTCGCAGTGTGCGGTCTGAGGTGGACAACTCTCGAAGCTGAGCACGTTTGTCGATGCTAAAGTTGATTAGATCGATGCTGTCCTCTTCTTCATCTTGCACGACAGCATCCACAGCCACGTCCAGTGGGATCTCAGCGTTGTTCTTCGGGTTGGGGAGCCTCGACAGAACGTCGGCAATGATCATCTTGTTGCCTGGTCGATACACAAGTTGGAAGTCGTACCCCTGTAGCTTGATCAGGAGTCGCTGGAGACGTGGAGGTGCACTCTTCAGCGGCTTGTTGTGTATCGTTATCAAAGGCTTGTGGTCTGTTATGACAACAAACTGCTTTCCGAACAGGTAGGTGTGGAATTTCTGGATGCCATTTACGATCGCTAGTGTCTCACGTTCGATGTTCGAATAGGCTGACTGGGCTGGGGTGAGTGTCTTCGATGCGAACGCCACGGGTTTGTTGTTCTGCAGCAGACAGGCACCCAACCCTTTCTGCGATGCGTCGACTTCCAGCGTCGTTTCCTTCTGTGGATGGTAGTACGCTAGACATGATTCGTTGCTGATACATCTCTTCAGATCGTCATAGGTAACACACCTACACGGTGGTCCTCGTGCCACGCGAATGGTACGTCATTCTTGAGGAGTTCTCTCAAGGGTGCCACCTTGTCCGCAAAGTGAGGTATGTACGCTGCAAGGTAGTTCATCAGGCCGATGCATCGCTGCAGGTCCTCCTTGTCCTGAGGGGTCGGCATCATGCGTAAGTCCTCAATCTTGCTCGGGTCCGGTCTAATTCCGTCTTGGCCGTAGACTGACCCGAAGAAGACGATCTCGTGGGTCTTCACGACACATTTCTTCGAGTTGAAGACGAGACCTTCCTCACTGGCGACCTGCATCAGTCTCAGCAGGTTCTTGTCGTGCTCCACGTCGTCTCGACCATACACGACTACATCGTATGCGATGCCGACGCAACCTGGCGTCCTGGCTAGTATGCGGTCCATGGCCTGCTGGAATAGGTCTTGGGATACGCACAGGCCAAACGGAAGCCTCTTGTAGCAATACCTGCCGAAA
This sequence comes from Paraescarpia echinospica, assembly GCA_020002185.1. Lineage (NCBI taxonomy): Eukaryota > Metazoa > Annelida > Polychaeta > Sabellida > Siboglinidae > Paraescarpia > Paraescarpia echinospica. The sequence goes on from CM034532.1 coordinate 26,406,330, forward strand.
GGTGTGCGGAACGTCGTCAGTTCCTGACTGGCCTCGTCGAGGTGGATGGACCAATACCCAGCCTTGGCATCCATCTTGGAGAAGACGCGTGCCTCTGCAAACTCAGGATTGAGCTCTTCTAGAGTCGGTATTTTGTGTGGGCACCGCTTGAGGCTGTCGTTGAGACGCTTAGGGTATAGGCAGACTCTCAACGAACCATCCCGCTTCACAGTCGTGGTGATTGATGAGCACCAGTCCGTGTGGTACTCGATCTTGCGGATGATACCATCACTCTCCATATTGTCCAATTCTCGTTGGAGTTTCTCTTTGAGGTGAATGCTGCACTTGCGTGGTGCATCGATTGATGGTTGCACATCTGGTTTCAGTACTAGGCTAGCCTTCCCATCGAAGCTACCTATGCGGTCGAACTGCTCTGGAAAACGCCTCTTCAGATCATCCACGGACTTCACGGTCACCGCATGTTGGGTTGTTTTGTCTCTCGACTTGACTGCATTGATGGTGACGATTTTCATCTGTTCACATGCTCGCAAGCCTAAGATTGCTGGCCCGTCGACATCGACGACGTAGAATTTGTACTTTCTCCACTGGCATTCTTTGTACTGGCAGAGTATTTTCATTGCACCGCAGCATTTTATCTCGCCACCATTGTAGGCTGTCAGCGTAGTGTTCGGTACGGGCTCAACTTTGGTTGTCCACTGGTCACCGTACATTTGTCGTGCTATGCGTATGGGCAGTGTGTTGCCCGAAGCGCCAGTATCAACCTTCAGTTTGAGTTCGTGGACGCCCTTCATGTCAGCGCACACAATGTTAAGTTGAGCGTACACTTCGTCACGTGGAGTGTCTGTGCAGCGACCTGGGTTTTCTGTCGTCATCGTGCTGAACGACTTCGTGTAGACTTCGCCTTCACTTTCACTTTCGTAGTCCGGGTTCTCGTTTTCTGTTTGGTAGCCGGAAAGTTCATGGATTGGTTTATGTGGTCTGCGGCGACTGTCACGTCGGCTTCGGCTCTTTGGCTGGCTATCACGTCGTTTGCGATACCTTTGTTGTTCATCTTTCTGTTTCTTCCTACAGCACTTGGCCCAGTGCCCGATGCCATCGCAGTGCTTGCATCTGTCTTTGTATGCAGGGCACTGCCTCGGTGCGTGTGACAATGCACAGTTTCTGCACGCGTTTCGGTGCTTTACCTCGCTGATTGACGTGTGATGTGTGGATAATGTTTGTAGGGACGCTTTTCCGGCGGCTATGGCCTCGTACTTGCGTGCCTCTTGCAGTACACTCCTCATGTCGTACCCTTTGTTTTGGTCTAGCAAATGCTTCTGCAACAGTTCATGAGGTGTACTCGCTATGATGAGCTCAATGACTCGCTCCACTAGCTCACATTCATCAAAGTCGCACAAACTGCCTTGATGACGCGCTCTGTTGACAAATTCGTCTGTACTTTCTCGCTCTGTTTGACGAAATGTCATCAGTTCCATTCTGTGGATGCGAAAGTTCACCCGTATGTCTAGTTGGTCTTCAAACAGCTGATAGAGTTTTGCGGGATCTTGCTTGTCTGTGTCTGATAGCATTGACGCATTTAAACGCTTGAGTCCTTCATTACCAACAGCAATCTGAATTTTGATTGCCTGTTTAGCTAGGTCAATGACATTCTCGTCTGTGAGTATCAATGTCATTCGCTGTTTAAAGAGTTTGAATGTTTCTGCGATGTTATCGCCTTCCCAGTTCATAGTTGGGTATTTTGCCATTGTTAGCTGGTTATGTGTTGCACAGTGTGTAAGGTATAGCTACTGTAGCCTGGCGACCGCTTTTTATGGTTCCGGCTTTACGTAGGCTTACATAAAACTAACACTGTCACAGTTCACAAAGACGCTAACGGTGTGCATGTGCGATGCTGTCGCCTCCTGGTGATCAGTTGACAACTTCTCCGACGTTGGTGGCGCCTTCTGGTGATCAGCTTTGACAACTTCTTCGACGTTGTCTGCATCTGCGTGACGCCATTTTGTTTGACTTTCGTTTCAACTAAACGTTTCGTTTGCGGCTTGTTAAGCTGGTAGCGCATTCAGTAACAATAGTTATAGTTCGTACACTGTTACCGCTGTTTGTAGTCGATATTCGCTCGTTTTTACCGCTGCCAACATGAAGTGCTTCTCTATGATAGGTATAATGACGTTCAGCGATGCACAAACACTCGATCCACCCTGATCGGCTAACTCACCAACTGGTGTTTATTGGGCGTAGTGATACATGCGATAATGTAGTTCGCTATAGCAATTATGGTATGTGCTATATCACAACAGCACATACATATGTTACGTTATTATTACGTTATTACGACACAAATCAAACGTTCCAGTTGGAACCTTAAATACCAAGAGGGCAAGTGTACGTTGAAGCGTTCTAAATGTATGTCCATATATATCCGTCTGTATATCATGTGTTTTGACGTTCAGCCAAGGTCCTGATAGAACCAACTGCGCACTTGCTCCATTACTGAATGATTTAAATCACGGTGTGCTCTAGCGACTGGTACGGAACTTCACCTTGTCACCTTGTGACTCCAAGACGGGCCCGACCTTTGACAACTCTCCAGCACAGCCTCATCTATTCTCGCCTGACTGGGGTTGCCTGACCGAGTTGTTCTAGTGTTATGCTCATTAAATTTTTTATTTGGTCTATTTACCTGATTTTGGGTCGACATTTCCCCCTTTTTTCACCAATCATTCCTAGCATGATTATTTTTCCAGATGAGATTTTCATGTTCGTAAGATGGCCGAGAAGGGCCACCGCGTTTTTGTGTGGAAATCTCTACCGCCATGGGACGATGGCGCGATGCGCGGTGCGATGGGCGATGCGATGAGCGATGCGCGATGCAATAGACGATGAGATGGGCGATGCGCGATGCGATAATACTTATAATGTCGCCGTAATGAGCATGCGTACGCCGAAACGGAGACTTAGGCAGCCATTTGTATTTTATTAAACACATTTCTTTTTGTATTCAGAGCATGTGATGATGGCGGACGAAGCTGACTGTGCATACACGGTTACCCATCTAGTTACTGTGCACAAATGATTATGTGTTTGTACTTCTAAATATTGTCACTGAAGTCTACTGGGATTGAATTCAGCCAAACAATGATGGGTGCCAGACAGGCAGCCTCTTTGCAAAAAACTAGACTAGGGAGTAGGGGCCGAACGAGGTTACTTTATAACATGAAATATGTAACTATTCAACGGTTCCCAATTTTATTTGTATTTTTTTCCCGTATTGATATCCCTGATCGCAAATATAAACACTATTTTCTGTGCCTACATACACGGTAAACCAGGGATGGTTATGGCATTTCTCAGCTGAACATACATCAACCAACAGTTTTTAATCCTATTTGTTTGTATTTATTTATTTAATAACAACATATGTTCAGAATGTAAAACATGCTATTTATGCGTTATATAAATTAAAATATAAACTGTTAATAATTTATGCTTCCTAATTTACTCCCCAGTACCCAATACATGTCTGGGAATAACTGACATATATTCCGTGACTCGATACAAATGCAGTGATGACTTAATCTGGGTTCCGTAGTAGCACATACAAGGAGCATTGTGCCGAAGTACAAGTACGAATAACAGTGTCAATAAATAGGCCTACTCAAATCCTGTTACCTGCGCTATTGGGCGACGTAATAAACAGCCAAAATTGACAGGCAATTAACTTGTAGCAGGTCTAATAGGAGGTACATGGTGCGTCCCCATGGAGAAATTCTAAGATGGCGCCTGTCACGTGACCTACCCCCTAGTGGAAAGAAGTGGAAGTAGTGCCACCTGGCAGAATATGGTATGTGTACTGGATGAATGTAAGATGAATTCCTATGACACATCGCTTATAAGTAGGAATGAAAAAGCACAATGTTTCAAAGTTTATAAAGTTTTAATTATTTATCAACACCGATGCCACTGCAACGTAAATGAAATTATTTTTAGGCCATCTGGGTACGTATCCGTGGTGAGAGTAGGACCACCCATGGAGAAATTCTAAGATGGCGCCTGTCACGTGACCTACCCCCTGGTGGAAAGAAGTGGAAGTAGTGCCACCTGGCGGAATGCGATGGAGGTAGTGCCTCCTGCGGGGTATGAGGGGGAATTAGGGTTAATGAGATATACACTAAGAGAGAGATGTGTGTGTGTGTGTGTGTGTATGAATGCGTACGTAATTAGGGTTAATGAGATATTCACTTAGAGATGTGTGTGTGTATAAGCAACACAGAATTGTCCGCAAACGTTAGACACGGGACTCTGAAGTCTCTTTGAATTATGAGTCCACGTTACACAATGTTTATTCAAGAATCGACGGAACTCGACGTGTTGTGGCGCCAAGCCGTAAGAGAAGAAGTATTCACCGTGACCTTTGCCGTCTACGTAGAGCGCTATCCAATGTTCGGTCGTTTTACCGGTGTCGAAGGCGACCGGGTAAGCGTCTATCTTTAGAGCGAGGAGTACGTATTTGGGTACGATCCCACGAATGATGCCACCGGCATGCGGATCCAGGGCGAGTAGGCGGACGAATTGCAGGGTTTCCATCAGTAGTCGTAGATAACGTTGCGACTCTTGTCGATCTCCAGCACGGTCTCGAACTAGGCGTAGCCGATGACGTTCACAGTGGTCGTCAGCGCGTCGCGGAAATGAATCTCGATGCGCAGGTTGCCCTTTTGTACCAGATGGAAGCAGCAGTCGTCGCACGCATCGGGGGTGAGGTCCAAGCCGGAGAAGGTGTAGCCGTGTCGGAAGTCGGCGCGAGACAAGCCGTTGCCTTCGTCCTGCCACACCTTACCCGTCGAGGTGAACAGGTTGTGGTAGCACCTGACAAAGAAGTCGTCGTCGAAATTGGGCTGGAAAGGTTTGGAGGGTATCTGTCGTCCGTCCACGTACACGGCGAGGAAGTTGATGTGATTGTGTTTGGCGTGAAAGGGATTTCTGGCGTAGGTTCCGTTGTAGGCGTCGTTATCGATGCAGCACAGCACGAGACGTTTCGGAAGAGTGCCAAGAAAGAGATTCTCGTGCGTGTGCGAGCGGGTACCCGTGGGAATGGAGTAGACCTTGCAGTCGACGGGTCGCATCGGATACTTGGCAGTGGTTTTTTCGAGGGCTTTGATGTGAGCCATCTGCACGCCCGGATTCAGGGTGGCCTTGTTGACGAACGGTGACTATCTTTATCTTGTAGTCGGGGTTGGCGCCACCGGCTATTTATTTCCACTAGGGGGTAGGTCACGTGACAGGCGCCACCTTAGAATTTCTCCATGGGGACACCGGACACACCACGGCGACTCATCCAGATGGCCTAAAGTACTAATTATGTATGTATATGATTATATTTGCAATTGCTGGTCCACATGTAGATGACATTTTTATTATTTATTTGAACAATACGTATATATATATCTACATGAATATACATACATTTGATGTTTGTTCATTATTAATGCATTGAATTTTTATTTTTCCAACTATAGTACAAACTAATAAGACAACACTATGATGCATCACATATTTTATTACACAATAAATGCACTTACAGTAAACTGTTTTAAAGCAATGTTCAATAGATGCCATACCTTCAAATATTGAGTGTAGGACAACACTATATTAAAAGTGAAACCACAACAACAAGGAGGCACATCATACATATTTGTCTCAGGAATAAGTGTCTCAGGAGGGTTACAGTTTGATGACCAAATTATATTTGTTATTGTATTCCAATATGGGGTAATACAATGCAAACCTCTCTTTATGATCACCTCAGTAACACAACCTCCTTTCAATTATGGTTTTCCTAGGAGAGTTCCAAATTATTTATGTGGCCACACTGCAATTACTGAGTACACAAAGTGTAGTTAATAGTAGTAAAACAAATAGTTGCAATACATAAAGCATTTAGCAATAATGTGTAAAACATAGTTACAATATTTGAAAATATGAAATAAAATAATAATATAAATGGGAAATAATAAAGGAGAACAATTCCTCTTGATGCACAACATATTACAGAATGAAGTATCACATGAACTGACCCAGTTTTACACATGAACTGATACTTCCATTCATCCATCAACACATTACCAGGTAGTCTGCAACAAAGTGGTAGAAACAATGGACTCCCACCATGACTGTTAGGATGCCTAATATAACGAACATCCTCTTACTTAAGAGGAACCACTGTGAAACATCCATTCTGGCATGAACTATAATGTACAATCATTGACACAAGGAACATTATATATATATATATAAGTTCCAGTTTGATCCTTATCCTTATCATACAATAACAGTTTAATATTACAAAGTCATGTTAATGCTAGAAATGTCTACAGAAACATACATAATCCACAGCTTCAAAAATAATGTTACAATATTTTATTTTTAACATAGCATCGCATAACAATATATTTCAAATTTGCCACAATACATAAATAACTGTTCACAGTAAAATCAATCCTTGAGGCTTGAATCGATGACACAAAGTCTTCATGCAAGATATACTGCATGATGTTGATTGCAATCTTGGTCATTTTCACCTTTTCTGAAAACAAGAAGGCAAACAAAATCACTTGTATGTTCAGTACACATTTTTATTAAAAAGATATACACATTTATGTGGATATAATCACAAATAACACAATGTTGTGCCTTAAAAAAACTGACTTAGCAATAATCATAACCCTAAATTAGCAATTACTTCACCGGTTGAATGCAAACAAATGGTTGAATATTGTTTTAACAAAATATTACAAGATTGTCATCTATATCAACATGTCAACAAGAGTGAAGATCCAGATAGCATATTGACAAGGACACCACAGGCACAGGCATAATTTTCAACAATGTGTCATCTACCCAACCCCTTTCTAGTACCAGCCAATGCCTAGATGTCAATATTTGTTTATAAAAATGTTCACACTGGTAACAGAAATGCTAACACAGCCAGTAAATATTATAAGAGTTTCCATTCTACGCGTGAAAGAGAACAAGTGAACTATAAAATTTACCAGTTCGCAAAATTCGTACGTCGCGAAATTCCGTGGCATCTTGATATAGTGTCGTTTTTCTCAAATCAACAACGTTTGACTGGATGGTGACAGCCAACCAAGTTTATTATTATAAATTGTAGCTGCCAATTCAACATACACTTTCACTGAAACTGGCTAACGGAAGAGACAAAATTACTCAATACCAAGTCCAAGGCCCACAAGCACAAAAGTGGGATACGCAACGATAGTCAATAAAGACAATTGAATAGGCATATAATTTAATGTCAAACACGAAAATTACGTTTTTTAAAATGCCATTGCCGCCACCTCAACATTTTAAAAGGAGTAAATTCTAGTATAATGTCATGGTTGATACACGTTTGATACAGTGTTGGCACTTGCAAGTTGCAGTAATAATAAACAATACAAGGAAAGGAAATGCACAGCCAGAGCCCAGCCCCGGCCCAGGACAATGTCAATGACATGTCAATCATCAATGTTAATGTTATGAATGTATTTCAGACGAGCACTGCTTTGCAGAATGAAAATGCACATTTCACTTCAAATTGACACTTATTAATATAACTACATTGTATATAGCGTTTTAACTTAATTACAATTAATTGATAATTCAAATATCATGACGTCGACGTCGCCGTCGCTACTTCTGACGTACTGTCATTTCTGACTCAGTCTGTTCGCCGTCCGTTGGCGTTGACAATTCTGACAGTGACAGACGTTCTGCGTTATAATCTTCCATTTTTTGAAACTTGCGTCACTAGCCGTCATCCTCGAGAACATTCAGACGATCCGTAACCGTTGCTTCTGTCATTGTAAATTGGGTTCGCCGCGTTCCACGGCGAATCTTTTATGATATAGCTCGACAAATATTTAGCCTTAGCCTTAGGGTGAGGTTTTACAGAAGTCATCGGCGACCATTTTATTGAAGGAAGTCGAAGTTCAACCTTGTTGCTGTTCTCTGATTGGTAAATATCACCGAACGTCCGATGGAATCGTACGAAAAATAGAATCTGCTCTAAAAATATTTCGTCCGAGTGACTCGGGTGCGATTGACTCGGGCGGACTGCTACACAATACGATTTCATCGTTTACGTGGTAATCGGACGGTTTCATCCGAGACAATCGTACCGTGTATCGCCGCCTTTAGGGATCATCTCAGAACGTCGATGTTCGACATCAGACGAACCTATTTTCATCTTGCCTCAGCCCCACACCCCTCCCTCAGACTAAATGTTTTAAACATTAATATGATGACACCAGTATAATTAGCAGTGTCGGTGAGAAGCGTAAAAAATCTATGTCCGACGCCAGATGAAACTGCCTCAGAACACCCTCCCCAAACGAAAATAACTTCGTTTGATTTCGGACATCGACGTTCTGAGATGACCCCTTAAAGGGGTCCTGTATAGATTGCGCTATTCCACGGCAGAGGTATTTTGTCGGCCGACGCTTGGCGTCAGCTGTTATTTATAGAGCAGTCTTGTGCAGGCGATTTGTTTGCCGTCGTTAGTTCTCGAGAACACAAGACAAGCGTGCGCTGAATCTAGTGATTGTATTGTTGATAAGGATTTATTTATGATTTTACTGTTGCAAACTGACAACACTAAATAACCAAATCCTTATCAACAACACAATCACTAGATGCAGCACTCGCTTGTCTTGTGTTCCCGAGAATTAACGACGGCAAATATACCTGCACTAGACCGTTCTATAAATAACCGCAGACGCCAAGCGTCAGCCGACAAAATACTTCCGCCGTGGAATAGCGCTCTAGGAACAACGATTCGCTACCTCGTTTTGCGCATTTTTGTATGAAGGTTTGGTATAATAATTAGAGACAATACTATTTTAGTTTACGATTTATATATTTTATCATAAACTAAAGACACTAAATCTTAGTAGGGCCTAACTGATTATATATATATATATATATATACATATATATATATATATATATATATAATTTATGTAAGGTATAATTAACATGATATGTTCACCTATGAAAATATATCATGTCATTAATGAATACATATTCAAGAAATGTACACTTCAAAACCCATGTTTAATGTTCAACTGAAAGATGCCATCAACATCCATGTTTTTCATGTGTGAAGGTACATAGATTATCGTTTATATTTTCGATCAAGGATATTCAGACGAAACCATTCAAAATTGAAATGGGGAGTGGTAGAAGAGGTACACACCTCATGCTATGAAGTAATTCGTTTTTGTTCTACCGTTTTTGGTGCGAGAACCTAGATTACACTCTATAAAGTGATTGCCAGCATGACCCCATTTATTTTAGTCTAAATTTAATCGCATTAGGCTTCTATCACAATATTTAGAAGTACGAACACACAATTCTGCATGCAAAATAAACAGAAGTGTAACCGTATACGTACACTAAGAATCATCAACCATGGACACATGCAGGAACATAAAAGGTGTTGCATAAGGTCACTCATTTGTTCAAGCCCAGACAACAAAGCTAAACCCAAAACACTGGCGTCGGAACATGGTGGATATTTGGTGGGTTGAGGCTCTCCAAGACCTCGATTTGCACTCCTCGCCAAAACACTCACCTTGAGGCATTCCATAATCACAATGTGCACCCCCAACGAGGCTCGCCAAAATAACTCCATTACAGGTTCTTCAAAAACCTCAGTAGTATGTTGCGTTGAAATCGTGGTACGGGTGCGTTATGCGTCAGTTGAAGGTGGAAATCGCGTCACTTCCGGTGGAAGGTCAAAAGTCAACGGTTATCAAAAGTCACTATATAGGTCAATGACAAAGGTCAATATTTAGGTCAAGGTCAAGCTAACATACCAAAGTGCTAGGTCAAGGTCAAATATCAATGTCAAAGGTATACGTCAAGTTCAAGGTCAAGTGGTGCCCCCTGGCGAATATATCATGAACTAGATAGTGCCCCTGGCAAATAGGTGGTGAATACTTTGTGAGCTACTTTGAGAGCTACTTTCTACTCTGAGGTCGGAGCGTTTATTTTCTAATCCGAGGTCCGTGACATTTAGGTGCGCCCACGTGACCTTTCGGCACGCTCACGTGACCTTTATGTTCTGTCCAAATTTTTTTTAAAGGCCTGCGTCTGCTTTTGTGGTCATTTTATCTTACATTTTGGAAGATGAACAACATGACTAGCGATAACGTCCGACGAGCCTGGACTTATGCCGACACGGCCAGAGGGCCGCAGGCCATCACGGCATCCCTTTTGCCGTTGCCTTCCCCCACTAGCGGCTACGGCCTCGACGGTAGCAAGCCTACCAACAGCCCCGGCGCCAGCACTATCAATGCCGGCAGCGACGACGGCGAGGGCCCTACCACCTGCCCCGGCGCAAGCACCAAGGGCAGCCACGGCAGCCTCGGCGCCAGCGCAACCACCGTCTCAACTGGTAAGTCTTTATTAATATTATTACATTTAATTTTTTTATAATTATGAGTAATTAAGTAGCATTAGACACTTTTGAAAAACACGATGTCTAACAACCCTCCTACTTTTAGAACGTTGTCCGTCGGATCCCTCAAGTCCCTGCCGCCCTTGTGTCCACGGCGCCCGCCGTTTCCGGACTGTTCCGCACAATTCACGAGGAAAGACTCCTGGACGCGCCACGTCGCCCGCGGCAGTTGCTGCCGCCCAAAACGGAATGCCGAGGAGGCCGAGCTAGATGCGTTGGTGGTGAGTTAAACTTTATGTTGCGTTACTATACACTTTCGCCTAAAATGCCTTCTCCTACCTTCTTCCCACCAAAAAGGTGGCTCCTTCAAAACGACGGTTCCCCACTCATTTCCTCTAAAAAGGTGGTTCTCCTACACACTTCCGTCAAAATGGCGTCCCGTGTATCTTTACTTCCGCTAAAATTACGACTTCCTATATACTTCCTATCAATATAGCGCCTCCCCTACGCACTTCCATCAAACTGGCGACCCGTATAACTTTACTTCCGCCAAAATAGCGGGTCCCTACGCACTTCCATCAAAATGGCGTCCCAGTATATCTTTACTTCCGCCAAAATGACGACTTCCTATATACTTCCTATCAATATAGCGCCTCCCCTACGCACTTCCATCAAAATGGCGACCCGTATAACTTTACTTCCGCCAAAATAGCGGGTCCCTACGCACTTCTGTCAAAATGGCGTCTCCCACATACTTCCTGTCAACATAGCCGATTCCTATCGATACATTGTCTACATATACTTATCGTCTTCCTATCGACTTCTCGTCACCGTAGTTATGGTCACATGACTTTTGGTCACATGATTTCCCTACCATAGAGTCTGTAATATTTTATTATTCTTGTAGAAATTCATCAACGGGCCCTTGCCCCCTAGGAGACAACCAGCCCCGACAGCCACCGGAACAGTGCCGGCGGCCCCGACTACCCCACCATCCCCGAAGCGTCAGAAGGTGCTGCCGCAGTATGCGTGCTGTATGTGCAATAGCACCTTCACCAGGCGCTGTGATTTACAGCGCCAGATCAAGAAGAGAAGGGCTACTGCCAAAGAAAGCAAGACAAGCAGCAGCAGGAGAAACATCAACTTGAAAAAGTAACGGTAAGTTGATCGTGTTTTTAAAATGTTTCAGGTCCTGCTACAAATCTCATTTATTTATATTTTGTATACCGTTATTAAAAGTAAACTTTAATTTTTTTTAGGCGCTGGTACAAATCTCATTTCTTTATTTTTTCTAAACCATTATTAAAAGTAAACTTGTATTTATTTCAGGCGCTGCTACAAATCCCGTCTCTATATATTTTGTATACCATAATTAAAAGTCGTCTCGCGTTTATTTCAGCGCCAAGAAAAGGAGCGCGTCTCTCTGGTGCTGTCCCTGCTACCTCTACGGCACCCGTCGTGCCTCAGCAGCCACCAGCGCTATCGTCGGCAACCAAAGGGACTACGGAGAGTCATCTTTGAACATGTCAGGTATTATCACGGACCACGTCTCTATTTAGTACACATATCGATGTGTGTGTGTATGTGTGTGTGTGTGTGTGTGTGTGTGTGTGTGTGTGTGTGTGCGTGTGTGCGTGTGCGTGTGCGTGTGTGTGTGTGTGTGTTGTAATAAGAGACGTATATCTTCCTCTTCATCTTTGTCCCATTTTTATGTGGGGTCGATGTATGATGACATTCGCCTCCATGCCGCTCGGTCGTACACTTCCTCCCCCGACAGTCCCTTCTCCCTGAGATCTGCCCTCACACTGTCTAATCACCTCCTCTTCGGCCTTCCTCTCCTCCTCTTCCCTTGCACTTCCATTCCCATCGCCCTCCTTCCTACATAATCCTCCTCTCTTCTCATCACATGCCCATACCATCTCAACCTCCTTTCTTGGACTTTCTTCGAGATTTCCCCCACTTTCGTTGTCCCTCTGATTCTTTCGTTTCTTATCTTGTCAAACTTTGTGACTCCGCACATCCATCGTAGCATTCGCATTTCTGCGACATCCAACTTCTTTTCCTGTGTCTTCTTTGCCGCCCATGTCTCCGCCCCGTACACCAGTGCTGGCCTTACCACTGTCCTGTACACTTTTCCCTTGATCTTCACGTTCATTCTTCTGTCACACAGCACTCCAGACGAGAGTCGTATATAATTTTAATTATTTTGAAAGACTGCTATGGCTGCCTTATGCTAGCAATATACTTGTAAGCCTTAGTCTACTGGCATATATTTTTTTATTTTTTATTTCTTATCTGTCAAAAATATTCCAGTAATAATATATGTTTATTATGATTCTCAGTGGGTATGTCATTTGGTGACCAACGTCACTTTCTTTATAAGCATCACACCTGATGACCCTACAGGTAATGACGGTGTAGTCCTCCCCGAATATGTGCGAAACGACCTTGGTTTAAAATCTTTGGTCTGTGACATGTCCGGCACGGTAGACCTCCCTATGAAGATAACCTTTGCTTCTTTAGATGTCACACACTTTGTCGGGGAGCTGATATTCATCATATTGAACCTCATGTTGAAATCTTATATAACATATATAAAAAGGCCATAAACGATGCCCCACCTATGAAACATTTCCCTCTGTTTTAAGTTAAGTGATCTCTATGACATTGAAAAGATTTTTCATATCAATATATATGTCTATAAATTACTCATTCATCACGACTATGATGACGACTCGGTAGAGAGTCATCAACTGAGACGTTCAACTCGTAAATGTTTTGATACTTTAAATTTGAATCTTTTTCAAACACAATTTTTATATTCACGATCTTAAAACATATACACCATCTTTCAAATGTATAAAATGTGACAAACTTTGACATAGCCAATGGTCTTTAAAAAGACACCAGGAATCTTGCGAAGTGGAGATCAAGAGAATTTTCCATGGTGGTATATTTCACGTTCAGGAAACCATTTTTCAGAAAATAGATGAATTGGATATACAAATCGATGAAAAATACCGGTATTGTCCGTTTCGGGCCACATTTGATTTTGAATCTTATTTTGATACTACCAACTTATCGGTAAATAGTCACAAGGTCGAATGGTTGGCTCGCCACGAGGTACTAAGTATCAGTGTGACATATAATGTCCCTGGATATAAGGAACCACGCTGTTTTGTTAGTGAGGGAAATCCGAGCCAACTAGTCGATCGTTTTCTAAATTATCATAAGAGATAGAAATAAGAGATGCCGCTTACGAAATTTTGAAAACACTTTATAATTTTGTTTTTGATGAATTAAACGAACAATTAACTATATTCAATCATTCCAGGCTAACCTTCTTGAACCTTCCTTACACGAAATTCTAGATACCGGGACACCTTTACCTATAATCACTGAAGAACACATTTCAAAATTAATATATATATATTTCACGGATTTCGTAGAGAATTACCCGCCAATGGCTTTATGTCGGAAAAATACGATTTGAACGTCATTAAAAATATATCACTTCCTGACAAACGACGTAGGTGACGAGACGGACGACACATCAAATAAAAAGTTTAAAAACTCCATGTTTGTGGTAATGCGTATCACTAATTTGATGTGTCTAAAAACAGCGACTTTAAGATTTTTGGGCATAAGAAACTACTGGGCTCCTGGTTTTAGTTGCGATAACTTTCTGAAAGCAGACGGGTGTACACACACTAAAGGTTACTTTCACTACGAGTGAGTGACTTCGCTGAGTAAACTTAACTGTGAATCCGTTCCTTCAAAGATAGCGAGTTGAAAAACGAAGATATTTCTGGCGAAAAACCGCGTACTGCGAATAAATTTGGCACGATCACGATATGAAAACTTTCCGTGATTTTCATATTTGGTATAACAATAGAGATGTCTTCCATTTCATAGAAGCTATCAAAACAGTTTTCTTTATACAAATTGCGCCACATAGACATGTTCTAAGATGGTATTAGTGTTCCTGGTCAAACCATGAAATTTATGTTTGGCACATTACTACGTGACATATATTTTAGTTTATTTAATAAAAAGGATATGTTAAAAAATGGCGTCGTAGGTGACCCCTCAATGCTATATCACCGCCACCACGAAGTCGATGTTGCACAAATTTGCTACAAATATTTCAGCGTTTGCCAACATTCGCTAGGATTTTGGATTCTAAATATATATCAAATTAATTGACAAGTTGTTATATAAACTTTGAGGATGAAACAAAAAAATAACTTTTTCTCAACACGAAGAAAATGGATAACTCGCGTTTTCCCTTGAAATCCTTCATACGCACATACATACATACATACATACATACATACATACGTACATACATACATACATACATACATACATACATACGTACATACATAATAGTAGTCTCTCGTCGGCCGAGGAATACATTGCGCTGTGTGATCATCTGTGGGTCACCGTGTGGCTCCGGAGACCAAAGTCCGATGGACACAAGCGGTTGCAGGTAGGACATGGAACACCCGTAGACTGGAAATGGGACGTTGGTGTCACTCTGTAACGCGTCTTACGTGCTGCTGCGAGGCGGTCATCCTCAAATTTTGCTGCTGCTCTCATGGACAGTGCGCACCAGTTGGTTCTGTCAGTCACCGCTTTCTCCAGTTGTCGAGGCTGAAGATTTGCCCATTTCAGATTCGCATCTTAGAGCGTCCTTGCCTACGACTTCCGTGTGTCAGCTCCCCGTAGAACAACTGCCTTGGAATTCGTGCTTCGTCCAAGCGTATAACATGACTGGTCCATCGAAGCTGCGCTCGGAGGATATTGGCTTCGATGCGCGTGGCTTTGGCTCTGTAAAGGCCTTCTCGATTCGTGATCCTGTCCTGCCGGCGTTTGGTCATTATGGAGCGAAGAGAGCGTGTATGGACCTGTTCTAGTTTCCATTTGCATTACCACCATCACCACCAACACCAGCACCAATGCCAACACTAACATCACCACCACCACAACCACCACCACCACCACCACCAACACCACCACCGACACCGCCACCACCACCACCACCACCACCACCAACACCATCACCACCAGCACCAACACCACCAACAACAACACCATCACCACCAACACCACCGCCAACACCACCACCAACACCACCACTACCACCAAAACCACCACCACCGCCACCATCACCACCATCACCACCATCACCAGCACCACCATCACCACCAGCACCAACACCACCAACACCACCACCAACACCACCACCACCATAACCACCACCACCACCACTACCACCACCAACACTACCACCACCAAGCAACCAGTTTTCAATCGTAACAGAAATGTACACAACTGCACACGATAAATGTAACTATGACATCCTTTTAGGCCAGGCAAGATTTCTGATTCTCTTCGTGGTAACTGTGTCACCAGACTGATCATGCGACATGAACTGGATTTGGTCGTTGACTTGAGACATGAATGGAAGGCGCCTACCACCAGCCTGTGTCGGGAGTATAATCAGGTATCACACCCGTCTACTGTTTGATACAGAAGAAACATTACGAACAAGGCCTCTCTATCGAAATCGATTATCGGACAATGTAGTGCACAAACTATCTGATTAGTGGTAATCATAACGGTGATACATTTGATTAGTTGCTTTTTGGTGAATATCCGTTGTGTAAAATTAGCCAACCGGTGGATGAATACATTGATTAGTGAAGTTGGGTAAACACGAGTAAACAGAAGAACAACAACATTTTGTGATTACGCAAAATGCTAACACGTGTCATGCAGCATTCATGGGCATAACAAATGTTTCGCCAAGACGAACGATACTTCATGGGGTCGCTTATGAATCCCTGAACGAAAGGCGCCCTTTAAACATGATACATACCTATGCTAGCTCAAGAGCAGTTAGATAACTTCCACCGCATTGAGCTTCCATTTGGAATACCAGATTTCTTTAATTTATACGAATTTACGTAATATTCAGATATAATGCGTGTGTGCGTGCGTGCGTGCGTGTGCGTGTGGGTGTGTGCGTGTGCGTGCCTGTGCGTGTGGGTGTGTGCGTGTGCGTGAGTGTGTGCGTGCGTGTGTGTGTTACACCCTTTGATGGTTTGAATACAAAAAGGATGAATGGCAAGAGTCAACATGGGTAAAGAAAATGGTGAACAACCAAGGTTAACATATATATGTGTGTGCGTGCGTGCGTGCGTGTGTGTATAGCTGGTATATATTTTGTTTTACAGGGGTAACTGGAATGATCTCTGGAGCCATCTGCATGGCAAAATTACATTAACAAAATAACTATGCATGCAATGCACCCTATTGTTAGTTGATTGCAGCCAATTGTTGGCAAAATGACCATCTCTGTGACAATACAGATTACAATGGTGGAACCTTAGTAGGCGTTAATGCCAAACATGGCAGGTAGATAGGATTACTTTTTTAATTCATGTAAATAGTGCAGTTTTTCTACCCAAAGTATAGATTGGGTCTTACTGAGTAAAAAATATATTGAACTTCTTTCTCCCAGACCCCCGTTTCGATGGTAAAAAATTTTTTTTCCGCCATTCATAGTGTGACAGACGCGACGTTTTGAGGGACGGAATTGATTAATGCTTAGCTACTCGTTAACTGCAAATCACTGAATAATGATTTTGTATCTATCAATTGCAAATGGGTCAAGCACTGTATAGCATATTTTTTCATATTTTCTCATTTTAGTTTTTTTTTGTTGAAAATAGGGTGAGACAGACACGACATAAAGGGACGGATTTTTTTTCGCAGATTTCCCAAAATAAATTCTGCATGACTCATAATGTTTGTTATATTTCTTTTTCTAGAAATCAACTGAGGAATGTTTCTGTGACATATACATATTTTTTTATTGTTTTAGTTAAGTTTTAGCTAATATAATGTTTTTCAGAGAGACTAGTACATCTACCGCCCAAAACTACAGTCTTTTGAAAAACAATGCCAGCTTCTCTTCGCAATAACTCAGCAATGGGTGGGAGTAGAAAGTTCGTTTTTTCACCCAAATATACCTTGGTGTATATATTCAATAAAATAAAATAAGTGAAGGCCTGCAGATATTCCCGTAATTTTTGATTTTAGATTTGAAATGCTGTCATCAGAAGTTTTTACGTATTTATGCCAAAATATCCACATTTTTAGGTCTTCAAATAGCTACGCAATAGGCAAATCTCGAAGAAACTTGCTAAAGTAATCGTTACTGACAGCTAAGACCATGGTTTATCCCTAACAAAAAATAAATATTGGATATTAATTTTATAACTGAATGGCAAAGATTTAGAAAATGAAACTGTTCAATTTTTCGTGACTTCACTCATATATGTAATATATGTATGTATGTATGTATATATATATATATATATATATATATACATACATATATATATATATATATATAATATATTATAAAACATTCGTTCTCTGTTTGTATGTGCACCCACATCTCCGTCAGGTTTGCATGTATCGAGCTGAAATTTTGCATGTGATATACCGGGCCCATTGGGATGGTTCGTAGATTTAGACAATTTCGAAATTCGTCCGGGTTGTGGAGAATTTTGGGGCTCAATATTTCAAAAGTATGTACGTGGAGTTTTTTTTATATCATCGTAACGATAATTATGTCATCTACAAATATGTCGCTGGATGTATAAAGAAATTTTGAATAATTTTTTAAGTTACTGACGTTTGAAAATCCTCAGCGCTTAACATGCACTAGGTCTACCTATCGTTGGTCACGTCCGCACGCTTACAAGTAGCGCCCTCTTTCGCATTTCATATATTTCCTGTAGATGGAGCTATGTGTCATTTTGTCATTTAGCGTCGAAATGATCCCCCGTCAAGTTAGTGTAATATAAAAAGAGAGTGTCAAAAGTTATATTGGATATCTAGGAACACAACACACCTGTATGTTAAAACATTTCGTTATATGTTTGTTTGTGCACCCACATCTCCGTTAGTTTTGCATGTATCGGGCTGAAATATATATGTATATATAATATATATATATACATATATATATATATAAATATATATATATATATATAGTGCAAATATTCATTCAATTGTTACTGGGCTCTCATTTGTATCTTTATCTTTTAATTCACTATGAGACGTTGTTGCTGTAGCATGTGATTCCGAAGAGATTCAACGGTGAAGTTGATTTCTACCACGGTTGGAACGACTACAATAACGGCTTTAGATGCGTGTTCATGGAATATTGGTGGGGGGAGTACCATTGCCTTGCTTTTCACTGTTAGGAACCCATTGGGGTAGCGTAAAAATTATACAATATTATGTCAATATCGGCGAACTATGCATGGCCACTCAACAAAATGTACTTGTTCATTGAAGGAAACGACAAACTTCACCAAGTCACCTCGCAATAATCTTAACACCTTCGGGTTGACCTCAGCGACTTCGGTGAGAAGTCTCGTTACGCGAAATATTCAAACTTCGGTATCGCCGACGATGCGGGGAAATATAGGGCTTCCATCGGAGGGTATTCAGGGAACGCAGGTTGGCTTATTTCGCTGACAAACTTGTTGCAAATGTACATTAGAGTTTACCAAGGGATCTGCTGCTGGATCCTGAAAAGATGATTTTGAAACCGACAGTGGCGTCGGAGTGAAGCGTAATTCCAGTTGAGGTTTGACAGTGACAGTATCTCTGCGTATAATTCAATGCAATGCATCTAAAATGAAAGTGAAACTGAACACACAATGGAGACATTTAACAAACATATTCAAAGGGATTGTTTTGGCTATAGCACTTTCGATAGTATTGGAAACTAACAGTACGACTGTTGTACTAATAAATATAATTATACAAGTATCACACCATCAACATATTAGTTATTGTTTTGGTTTTATAAATCACGCTTAATTATCATAGCTACGATAACAACTATGGTATGTTGTAGGCGACTCTTTTGGTTTTATTATTGGTATCCGGTTCTCAACATAGGATGCCGACCATGATACGAACATTGGGTCTCATGCACTTATCTTCATACGGCAACAACCTGAACGGGCTAATACAAACACGGAGTCACCACCACCTACCACCTTGCATGTGTTGGCAAACCTGGCGCGGTTACTACTACTTACTGAAGACGAGCGAGATGAAGATCAGACCGGCGAACTTCTAAGAGGACGCAACGAATTAACACAATTTAACGCCTGGAAAGGAACGTATATATTACGTGTTAAACAAGATAATATTTCTTGCTTGATCAGGAAGTTTTGTTTTGTTTGGCCTACAAAACTTAAATAGTGCCGGAAATGTTACCAGCAAAGTCGCTGTCAGGAATACGAATAAAATTATTCTTGTTAACAAGATTTGACGAGATTGCCACCCAGAGAATTAACTCTAGATGGCCGATGGACAAGGAAGCCTTTTGGCTGATCGAGAATCCAACCCTTTTTATCTACGTGTATCCCGCCAATCTGAGATATGTGCCGATTTTATTTTTAAACATTCACACTACTAGCACCCACACAATCAGCAGATAATCTATTCCATTCATTTATAGTCCTTTGTGAAAATGAAAACTTTCTTATATCTAATATACACTGCTCCTGTACTAATGTAACTTCATGTCCTCTAGTCTTTCTATCTTTCTTAACTGAAACATGACCTTTCAATATTTTAAACACTTCTATCTGATCTCCTCTCAATCTCCTGATCCACATTCTTTTAGGCGAATTTCATAACTAAGATCCCTCAGTGTTGGTATCATTTTAATCGCTCTCCTCTGTACTCTTTCTAGTATATCTATGTCCTTCTTGCGATATGGCCTCCACGCTTGTAATAATAATAGTATTTTACTTTTTTAAGCGCCACTTCCAATGTTGTTCACAGCGCTTTACAACAATATACAAACGGACGTTAAAAATAATGCATTTGAATAAAAACAATAGTTGTTATCTCACAGATAAAATGAACTAATAATAATAGTAATTAAGACAATAAATATAGTAGAAGCAGAAAAGGAATGTGATATAAAATATCATAAACTAAAATAGTTAAGATTATATTATTATTATTTTAATAAATAAACTAAGATCATGCATGTTAATTTAACTCCAATGCAGGAGATTTTTACGTAAATCAGAGGGTCTCGACAAATTTGGCATTTATACGTAAATTAGAGGGTCTCGAAAATTCGGGCATTTATACGTAAATCGGATTAAAATGTAACAAAAAAGAATACTTTCCATATACATTAATAACCATGTTTTAATGAAACGTTAAGTTTCTGAAATGTCAGTGCATGCGATTTATGCGTAAATTAGAGGGTCTTGTAATATCAGTAAGTTGTGCGTGAACTGGGCGTCTCAGGGTATTATGGAATTGTGTATAAATATGAATATTTCTGAGTTATGAAAATGGTTACAGATCAGCTTTATTTTCAAATGCATTGCACATGTGCTCGTAAATCAATGACACATAATAGTATGTTATTAATATATATTTAATGTGTATTAAACTCAAATGTTTGTGGTTTTATAGGTATGGTAAATAGAAGAAAAGGCTTACTAATTTGTTGTTCTTGACGTAATATTATGTGGTCATACAATATATATTTTTATGGTGCAAAGAACCTTGCATATAGGCAGTAAATACATCTTCTTTTATTACAAATATTTCATTATATTAATACAAACGGACACAATATTCACAAGTATAAGAACCAGAACTTAGCATTGTATTTTCTTCAAATGTCCTGGGTGACGGAGGCATTCGTGATGAATTTACTATTTGTGACCTTCGGCCTTGCTGGTGGAGCATTTAATATTATAAATAAAATACATATTTTTATTTATAATGTGTTCCAGTTCTAACATCTACAGATACACATGGATTAAATAAAACGTGTACATTGTGTAGATGGATTGACTGACAATATTTGAGTACACTGCTGGTGTCGCTCGTGTCGCTGCTGCCGCCGCTGGTAATAATGCTTCTATAATACATATAACATTTACAAACATTTTTATAACAAACAGCGTTGTGTGAGATCTGTCAAGTTGGAGTGGGTTAGTTAAAATACATTATATATACATATATATATAATTATATATATACACATTATACAACAGTCCTCCATTCGCTAATCGGAAATATGACAGCTGATCCTTTGCGCAATAACTTTCTCTGTGACTTTTGACAGATGGCTAAGGTTGCTTAATGCTTCTATTATTACATATAGCATTTACAAACATTTTTTATAACAAACAATGTTGTGTGACATCTGTTAAGTTGGAGTGGGTTAGTTAGAATACATGATATGAATATATATATATATATTCATATAATTTATTATATGTATACATAATATATATATATATGTGTGTGCATATATATGTATATATATACATATATATATATATATATACACACACATATATATATATGTGTGTGTATATAATTATTATTATATATATATATATGCATACATATATATATACATACATATATATATATATATACATACACACATCTGTCAAAAGTCATAGGGAAAGTTATTGCGGGAAGGATCAACTCTCATATTTCCGTTCAGCGAATGGATGACTGTTTCCAATCAGCCTACTGGAAGAATCATTCAACTGAAACCGTACTTTTGTGTGTAACAAATGCCATGAAAGCCGCTATAGACAAGGCACGGCATTAGTTCTTATTGACTTTAGTGCGGCCTTTGACACAATAAATCACAAGATAATGACCCAGCGGCTTCGATAGCGTTACGGCATTGTTGGCAAGGCGCTTGGCTGGCTGCAATCCTATCTGAGGGCCGGACCCAGTGTGCGGTCATTCGTGATGCGTCATCGAACACAACATGCGTGACATCGGGTGTTCCGCAGGGTTTGGTGCTGGGACAGTTTTTATTCTCGATGTATGTACAACCCACTGGCGACATAATCAGGGCGCACGGACTTTGTTTTCATCATTATGCAGATGATCTGCAATTGTACTGCCATTTTGACCTCACTGCGACTGCGTTGGCTGCTATTCGGCGACGTATGGAGGAGTGTCCAGATATTGTCAATCAGTGGATGACATCAAACTACATGTGCATGAACAACAATAAAGCGGAATATCTTTCCGTAGTACCAAAGACCGCCGCTGCGCTTATTGACGGCAGTGTGATACGCGTAGGAGATATTACGATTATTGCCTCAAGATGTGTTCGTCACCTTGGTGTCGTTATGGATCGTTACCTCGATTTTAAGAAACAAGTTTCAAGCATCATCAGTGTGTGCTCATTTCACCTGCGTCATATCAACCAGATGAGTCGTTATCTCCCAACGACGACAAAGGAACGTGTCGTCAACGCCATTATTACATCACGGCTTGATTACTGCAATTCGCTTCTATACGGCACTTGTGTTAACAACTTCGCTCGACTGCAGAGAATGCACAACTCTGCTGCTTGGTTGATCATACGTCGTCCACGGAGTGACAGCGCCATGCCTCTGTTGTGCATTCTTCAGTGGTTACCTGTAGCATACATAATCGACTTAAGTGTGTACATATAAAGCTGTGCATGGCGACGTCCCGAAATATTTATGTGACTTTGCATGCCCATACAAACCAACAAGAGCCCTGCGCTCTGCCAACAATAACATGTTAACGGTCCTGCGGACTCATGTCAAAGCTGGGGACAATTCGTTTGCGGTCGCTGCGGCGACTTTGTGGAACACTTTGTCTAATGACATTAAAACGTCTGATTGTTTCTCTACTGTCATGGCACGCTTAGACTCATTTTTGTCGACTCTCTTTCTTGTCCAATGTGGCATAGTTTAGTATGTGTATTTATTAGTTTTATATCTCTTATGTATTAATTATCCTATTTATATATTTATTTTATACCTACATGTACATTAGTTCAATTAAATGAATTTACAATGTCTTTTTTATTCATATAATTGTAGCTAAGATCATTATTTTAGTATATTTATTGAATTACTGTATTTATTTGTATTTTACTAATATTAATTTTATAAGATTTTATAGGAAATGCATGTTTATTTAGCCATCATCTTTACTGGGTTCTACATGTTGTAAAGCGCCTCGAACAATTTGTAATTGGATCTGGCGCTATATTAAATAAAATATATTATTATTATATATATATATATAGCGGTGCTGTGTCGAGCCAACGCTAAATTCTGGACCTCAAAGCATAATTTATTCGCAATAAGACATGTGGATTGGACATAACTGCTATAGAGACCACTGGCGGTCAGTGTCAACTGCGAGCGGCTAAGCCAATTCCAGTAATAGTAACAACAACGACGAGGATCTCTCTGCTCACCGGGTCAATACGCAGCAACAACACATTCCAAACAAGCGCACCAAGATGCAACATGAACAATCGAGCCGGCCAATAACCAAGTAGCCAGCCGACTTTGTAATCAGGTCTGTTCAGTGTGTAAACAAATTATCTACTCAAGATCCGTCCGCAACAATACAACCAATATGAAATTTGCATTTATTAATGCCAGTTCTATCCGAAAGAAAACCGAACTGATTAGGGACGACAGTGATGAAAACAAGTTGGACATTGTTGCCATAAGGCATAACAGAAACGTGGCCTGAGTCCCGACGACGAAGCCGAGATGAATGTACTAGCGGCTGGTGGATACAGGCTGTGTTACACTGTCTGTCTCTATTGCACGACGTACAATCAAAGACAGCTAGCTAAACTCAATAGAAGAGGTAACAAGCAATGCTTTTGCTGGATAACACGAGACAAACGATTAATGCAACTGTCCACTCCACATGTAACACAAAATGGCAGACGACATCCGGCCGCTTGTGGTGACATCCATAATTTTAAAAACGATTAGTCAGAACGAACACATCAGTCCGTTAGATGGAGCCACTTATTTTACAAACCCCATTAGCTCTGACCAAAGAGATCTTTGTTGGTGAAGTCTCCCGGAGGAGGACGGGACGCACCAATCTTCTGTGTTAGTAGCATCGCAGGAGTCAGGATGAATGGCGAGTCAGGGTCTGTAGAAACTGAAACGAGAGGTATGGCGTTCATGATAGCTGTTACCTCGGCCATAGGGGTACACATGACTTCGTGGGAGAGGTGAGTGGTCTCCTGTAGGAGCACAGAGTCAAAGATTCGGCGTGCCACTCCAATCATACACTACCAGACACCTCCCATACGCGAGAGTAAGGAGAGTTGAATTCCCATGTGCAGCCTTGTTCACCCAGATACCCCTGAATGTTGGGTTGTTACTCCTTTCTTAGTATCAGCTCCTTGCATGCTCCACTGAAGTTTGTTCTACGATCCGATCTGGGTTGTTATGCGAATCATCATGTAGTCGAATGCAACCTGCACACTGCGGATCATCATGTAGTCAAATGCAACCTGCACACTGCGGATCATCATGTAGTCGAATGCAACCTGCACACTTGCGGATCATCATGTAGTCGAATGCAACCTGCACACTGCGGATCATCAGGTAGTCGAATGCAACCTGCACACTGCGGATCATCATGTAGTCGAATGCAACCTGCACACTGCGGATCATCATGTAGTCGAATGCAACATGCACACTGCGGATCGTCATGTAGTCGAATGCAACCTACACATCGACAAACCTGCTCCTCCGAAATGCTGTGTGCAGTATCGCAAGTATGCGTCGATCGAGAAGCAAGCTTTCGCCAATGACATCCGTGAAGCTTTACTACAAATCTACCAACGACCTGGTTGACATCTACAACACCGTAATCGAGAGAATTATCAACAAACACGCGCCAATTATCAAACGAGTCATCACGGTTCGCCCGAAAACTCCGTGGTTGTGTACGATGGGTACAACACGTGCTAATCTGCACACAAGCACACACACACACACACACACACACACACACACACACACACACACACACACACACACACACACACACACACACACACACACACACACACACACACACACGCAACATTACTACATGAATACCATATAGGATACAACGTTTTACATGCACCCAATATCATATGTAATTCACCGTAATGGTGAACTGATAATATACAATGATAATAATAATAATACACAAATATTCCAATCAAGTAGATTCCTCGGTACTACGGTATTCTTATAATGCACTATTAAAGGTACTCAACCAATTCAATTGTTTTGTTCCTCGCGTTTCTTAGTAATTTCACACAAAAAACAGAGGCATCAAGTACTCCCAATGATATCCTAGTTCGTTTGTGCATACATGTTAGTTCGTTTGTTTTTTAATTACTAGTTAAACTGCGAACTCTTTCGTTTTTAGTAAAATCCGGATCCGGTTTTTAATTCGATTTTTCCTGAGTATGGACATTGAACTTTGCGTGGAATCGCGTTCTTGTCTTCTCGTGGTCGCGAATTGTGGGTGATATTGACCTTTGACCCCAACCTTTGGTGTTATGGAATTCCGAG
The DNA here is from genome assembly GCA_020002185.1 of Paraescarpia echinospica. Lineage (NCBI taxonomy): Eukaryota > Metazoa > Annelida > Polychaeta > Sabellida > Siboglinidae > Paraescarpia > Paraescarpia echinospica. The sequence goes on from CM034532.1 coordinate 26,432,262, forward strand.
TTTAGGCAATGAGTGGACGTCCGCGAACATATATGTCACCGACATGAGCTAAATTAGACAGACAAAGACAGTACCCACGCATAAAGGTGTATTTCTGTATGGGAACGACTATGGAACAAAACAAAGTAAACAGAAGGAGTTGGCGACAGTGCCAGCCGTGGGCCGTTGCCTGTGCCGTGGGGTCAGTCACAATGTCAACAGATGAGATGCAGCGTTTGCAAAGGTTCTTCCAGACAGGTTAGTAATTTCGAATTAGTCAGCTATAATCACGTATATTTAGCCGTATGAGTATACATATTAATGTTGCTTGTACTACATTTATCTGTTTTTTTAGTCCTGTAAATTCAAACTACGAGGTAAACAATAGCATTAAAATAAATAATGAAGTCATCAACCAGGTTGGCAAGTATAAAAATGACGAATCTGTAAAATTCCTGGGATTGTATATAGATAAGCACCTAACATGGAAAGAACACATCAACATAATTAGTTCCAAAATATCTAGAGCTATTTTTGCAATAAATAGAGTGAAATATTTCTTACCATATAAGTCATTAAAATCATTATATTACACTTTAATTCACAGTCATATAACATATGGTATACAAGCATGGGGCAATGGAAACACACACAAAATAGAAATTTTACAAAAACGTGCTTTAAGAATAATTAATAAAAAAGGATATAGGAGTCATACTGATCCTTTATTTAAGTCTGACAAAATACTAAAAATGTCAGATGTATATAAACTACAGGTCTCACTATTTATGTGACTTTAAACATGATTTATTACCCAAGTCATTTACAAATTTTGCGATCAAAAAGACTTTAGACAAAAGTATAAGAATAAACAGACAATGCAATCTTCTTGTTAAAGAGACACCTAGAACACATTTTTTGTATAAGCTACCAAAACATAATTTCAGAAGAATCTGGAACAATATAAACGAAAAAATAAGAAACACTAAACACAGGTTAAAGTTTAGACGCGTGTTGTGTGACTTCTACTTAAACGCATATCTTCGTCAAGTGAATTGTATAAATCCTAGATGTTCATAATGTAATGAAACTAATTAAATGAAACTCTACCTTTGTTTGTAAGTCTATTACCGTTCTTACACTACGTTGTTAACCAAGTACAAATGTTTGGATCGCCTTTCACTTACATATACTTCAATTGATCATACTTCTCAGTTCGTTGTCATATATCACCAACAACAGCACATCCTATATGTTAAATAATACTCCGGTTTAATATTATCTAGTACGGAGGTGGGTTGGTGATGAATTTGAGTGAGTTGTTTAACATGATTTTGATGATTGTTATGATTGTAATCATAGAGTAATGACAATCAAATGGTGTCACTGGAAGACGGCTTTTAGCCAAGTGACATCCATGCAATGTAACACATTTCCATTTGTATGACATATATATGTTAACTGTATGTTACGTTGTTACGTTGTAAATAAAGTTACTTGATTGTTTACGTTTTAGTCATAGCCAATGGCAATGGCGGCCTGGCTGGACCCTGTTTTAGTGTTTACTATATATATATATCAGCTAATAGTTACTATATTATGTCTATGTCGTACTTATGGTAATAAGCTAGTAGCTTAAGTAGGCTTGGTATAATAGTAATAGTGTAAATGCATTATAAATGATCCGTAACAATTATAATTATTGAACCAATAGTAATAGCTAGATTGAACAAAAACAATGTGTACATAATTTACTAATAACAGTAATGTAATAGTAATTTAACTAATCTATTACTTTTATATTAAAAATTACTATTATTGGACATTTAAAAGTTAAATTTTAATTCAATTGTATGATGTCTTGGTATTTATTATTTACAAGGAAAAGAATAGTCCAGTAGTTTCACCAGGTTTTTTGATTGCCCCTTCTGTGAGTTTTTGTTATGTTCAGAAAACCAGCGCCCCTCAATACCGTGAAAATTAATGCCCATAGCATGTATATAATTTATATAGATATATAGCTTTTGACCGTTGGCATTGGTTACATTTGGCAGGTGGTCGTTCATTGCATTGCAACTTTTGCAAGTACATTAACATGCTTATTGTTAGAAACAATCAGTGGTGACTATTAATACATGTACCATATTTTCAGAACTCGAGGTGTGTCAACACCACATGCAGATGTATGCGTCAAAGCTATTCACCTTCAGGTAAACGAGTTTTGTCAAATGTGGTTACTCTGTCAGAAACCGGTTATAAAAATTATAAATACAAGCAATAAACAAGTATGTCATAGGCGGATCTTTGAGATGGTGTTCGATTTAACAGGTCTGCACAGGTAAAGCACTTTGAGCAATCCTAAGGATTGGATACTACACCATATCATAAGTAACTTTGCTCAAGTGTTGTTTGTAACATAATTAGTACAATGTGTACAGGTGTATAATCATCATGCGAAGTGAAAATGTAATGTAAATTATTTGTGAAAATATAAATCAGTGATAAAAAAGAATAATTTAGAAATATAAAACGTGGCATGAAAAGTATAATAACAGTCCTCATGATACATAGAGAACTTAAACAAGTAAAATGCTGCTGTCAGTGTATCAACAGATTGTTGTTGAAAAATGTGAAAAGGCTTTCAATACCATTACTTCCTCACAAACTTGTGTTGTACATAACAAGTACCTTGTGTATGTTGTAAGAACTCAGCTCTGGCTGCCACTGACTATCAGCAACACAAAGACAATGAAACCCTACCATTGTAACAATGCTGGATAATTTATGTATTTTTTCATGGACACTGCTAAAAGTAAAAGTTGAATTGAATACAAATACTGTGTACTATTGACTTTTGATAAATGTGTCATCACATATTAAATATCATACATGTCAGAGCTATACTAACTGTCATTTTGTCTCCGGTATAGGTAGATGCGGATGTACAGCAAAATGTAAAGAAGCTGGCATGCAGTACCATCGAAGACAGCGAACACATACAGTGATGTCATCGATATCCAAACCGATGTAGTTCACCGAAGAATGCTCGACACTGAACCTGTCTCACAGTGTCAAGAGTTGTTACCTCATGCTATATCTGCCAGATCCTGGCACTCACCGTTCCATCACCAACTGCAGAGCTAATCAGGCATCACCATATTCGTATGTCGAGCAACCTGCATTCTACATTGGTTTTAGTCAGTCAAGCTAACTGACTGACTTAGAAACCAGTGTACACCCCATCGGCACTGGGGGATCTGTCACACGACACAATTGGGATCACTCAGTGGACATTCACATGACAAACCATTAATATGCAGCATGCTGCAAGGCTGTAGAATCTTGTCCGAGATCCTGGACAAATACACCTGCCCAGTATGTCATATTAACTTGGAGAACTAGTGGTACTAAGCACACTAGTCCAATCTCCTGCAAAGAAAAGCATATATTCAGTAAACAAAAACAGGTATCATTGTAGTGTTGGGAGTAAATAATTATGGAGTGTTCATTGTCATAATCAGTAAATATAAACAATGTTTCATGTGTGACCTGCAGCATTTCACAAGAAAAAAGGCAGCAAGAAATGTGCTACTACAGCTGCATCTATACATGTTGATATCTTAGGAACAGTCAGTGTTTACTGGGGTTGTTCCGGAGAAGAGAGAGGGTGGCTTGATACAGCATGCAGACATTAGTAGAATATGCTCTTTTTAAAACGGTGAAAAATGTTAACTATTTTTTCTTTACAAGGTGTTCATTGTCATCACATGAATTTAAAATTGTTCAATTTCATTACAGTGATGCCTGATCTTTGTCAATATTATACACTGATTTGAATTCTGCTATTAGTAAAGCATCAGTAAAGCGCATTTATATGTTTTGTTTTGTTTTCAGTATTCAAATTCATGTCAGTGTCTGCCATGTGTAACTACTACACATATCCATGTTTGACATTTTAAGGTTCTGCCTGAGGTTGAATGGTCAAGGTGAATGTTGGAAATAACAAAATAAGGTGTTATTGTGATGCTAACCGTATATTTTCCTCGCCAAGTATTGAAAGGTTCATAATATGTATGTCTACCTTCTTAAAAAATGAATAGTTTATTTTATAAACTTATTTCTGAGTCACCGCCATGTGCAAAATACTTCTTAAAGGTGTATTAATATGTATGTGTTGATACACTGTGGGTAAAATATAAGTGTAGAAGTCAAATTAGTTTTCCATGTCCAAAATGTTATTATTAAAATGTGTATGAAAACAAATATATATTTAAATGTGCACATTAAAATTTGTTGATAACTTATACGTGATTGATTGTTAGAAATTAGAAATTACCTGGATTGATCATATGTGGGCCTCTCGCTGACTATATATCCTCCCTGTGTCTGCCTGACCCAGGTGACCGCCTTAGTCCGTCTTCTGCATCCTTTCATTCCCATTCAGGGGTTGCAGTGTGGCCTCTAGCAACATCATAATTCAAGTTTATGCATTCATATATTGCTGTGGTGAGAATATATACACATATTAGTAAATACATAAGAATAGCTTGCATGTGTCGGTTAAAAGGCATCACAAGATACCAATTACATAGACTTACAGCCAGGCATGAAGGACTACAATGGAAACAAGGGCGAGCATTTACTTGTGTAATCCTTATATATGGTGTACTCTAGCTGTATTTATGTTTTATGCATTTACACGTTTACCTTTTTATATTGAATAAAATCATCATCATCAAGGTTGTCGTATAACAACATATTTTAAAACTACAATGCAAATCAATAACATTCTGCAGTAATAGTATCCAAATGTAAGTCACAAAACACTGTTTTAATAAATATGATCACCAATATAATACTCCCGTGTTTGACGTTCTCTTGCACAAAATGACGGACGCTCCCTGACTAAGTTACTTGCACGATCAACAGGGGCCTACTGCCAAACCAATGTTACTTGTCATTTCACACCCTCACGTCGTCTACTCTCTATATGTATTGTCGCAATAACATAGCTTATTAACAAGAACCTACGTAACCAAATACAATACATATCAAATAGTATGCTCGTTGTCACAGCTTCTGACTGAAACTCTGGCTGATAATATGGTCATGGACATGGTGACTGGCTTAGACTTAGAGTCTTAGTTAGAGTCGAGTGTAGACGTTCGCAAGTTGTAATTCTCGTTGAATTAATACAAGGCTACGTGTTCTTGTTGCAAACTTCGTACAACCACTTTGGAATCTTCAACTTGATACACCAAAAGCACGTGTGTGTTGTTATTGTTTTCGAATGCGTGAGATGCCAATCTCGCGTAAAGCACGTGACCGAAATGGCTCAGTAGATCGACAGCGCAATTGGCTTTCGCCAGCTATACCCGGTGTAACGACAAATCTTTTTATTGACGATTAAAAAACAAGTACGCACTTTTTTATTAAACCGACTGTGCACACTAGTTAAACTATTCACACATTACACATCTGGACCTAAAAGAACCGGATTGGCGATGGGCAAACGAATTGGTTGAGGACCTTTAAATAATTAATTAGTTTGTTATAAAGATATTTCATGTTCTTTTGCACGAATAATGGTTTACATTTCAATTACGACATGAACAAGGAACACAAGCAATGTGTTGCTTCGTTCCCATTGTTACATAATGTATTTACATGTTTTATATTACCACATCTGTACTGTACTGTATTGAACATTTTGTGTCAATAAAGATTGTTAATAATAATAATAATAACGAGTCAACTTGTAGAACCACATAAGTCCATTCAGAGGCGCTAAAATAGATTAATACATGAATATTAAAACTAGCTGGTTAAATAAATGATAATAAAAATAAATAAATAAAATAAATTGCTAAAACCGTGATGCATAATGCATAGGCAATAAGACTACGTGTTAAAAGGATAAAGCATTAATTAAAACGTGACATAATATGTGCATCATAAGACATAAATAAGTTAGTTAAATTATCATAAATTAATTTAAAAACACTATGTCATGTACGAGATCACAGACTAAACTAAACATGGAATGCTATACGGAACAGGTGAGTTTTTAAAAGTAGCTTGAATGTGGCAAACACTGTGACTGTCTTTAATTCTAACGGAAGAAGGTTCCACACGCGTGGGGCCGAAACTGAGAAGGAGCGGTCGCCGTATCTGCTGTTGGATGGCGGTGTACCGGTCTGGAACGAGGTTCCGGTCTGAGAGTAAGTTCCGGTTCCGTTTTGCGTATTGCGCATGCTCGCGCAAGCACAGTACATCAAATGCGACCCGCGGTGAGCAACGTGAAATCAGATGACCGATCAACTTTCACCCCATGCCAGATGTATGCGGTGACTGAGTTACATCGCGGTGAGCAACGTGTCCTCAGGTGACCGATCAACTTTGACCCTAGCTCGACGAACGCGGTGACTGAGTTACATAATTAATAATTTGTGCTTGCTGTAGCGACCGTTACTCTACTACGGTGCTTCATACATGCCAAATTTGTCAGAGATATGTGTTATTTATAAATTGTTACCCAGGATGCCCACCCCCAACGAATTAAAAAAATATATATCTGCGAACCACCCCCAATGGGCATGCTACATCATACACACAATTTCAGCTTCATACATGCCAAACTGACAGAGATATGTGTCATTTGTGTTTACCACAAAACTCGCTGTGCGTGTAAAATTAACAGCGCTGAAAACTACAGCACTGTGTGACGAAGTCGTAAGATACACAACGCTCTGAGACAATGACATCAACATAAAACAAAGTTTTTGGCAAATAATTACACGTTATGTTAATTATGAGAGTTTGTTATGTATATTAACAATTACAAAAGTGACCGTATCATTAACGTAAACTATAATATAATTGGGTCACGCATAGTTTCAGCAAACACCGTGTTTAAGCTGGCCAAAAATAGATGTTAACCTTTGACATGTACAGTGTGTACGCAAAACGGAACCGGAACTTACTCTTAGACCGGAACTGTACAGCTGCGGGCCGAAAGTAGGCGCTAACCTTTGACATGTACAATCGCATGCGCAATACACAAAACGGCACGCGTATGGCAGGCCGATAGGGCAATAAACGCGGTACAGTTAATAAGAAGTTAACGCGTTGAATTAGCAACCAATGGGAACGCAAAGAAGTTAACGCGCTAACTTAGCAACCAATGAGAACGCGAACACGTTAACGCGCTAACTTAACAACCAATGAGAACGCGGTATAACTTAACGCGCTAACGTAGCAACCAATGAGAACGCGAATAACTTAACGCGCTAACGTAGCAACCAATGAGAACGCGAATAACTTAACGCGTTAACCTAGCAATCAATGAGAACGCGAATAACTTAGCAACCAATGAGAACGCGAATAGCTTAACGCGTTAAATAAGAAGTTAACGCGTTGAATTAGCAACCAATGAGAACGCGAAGAAGTTAACGCGCTAACTTAACAACCAATGAGAACGCGAATAACTTAGCAACCAATGAGAACGCGAATAGCTTAACGCGTTAACTTGGCAACCAATGAGAACGCGAATAAGTTAACGCGCTAACTTAGCAACCAATGAAGACTCGAAGAAGTTAACGCGTTAACGTATCAACCAATAAGGAATCGGAGAACTTAACGCGTTAACTTAGCAACCACTAAAGACTGGGATAAGTGGACCGAGCAGGCATATTTGGTGTAAAAAGCTAGCTCTCAAAATTGGGGATTGTGTATCACTCGTGACTCGGTGATCACATTAATCACCATTACATTGTAACCACAATAATACAGACTAGTCAGTTAATAGAACATTGCCAAGCGCTGGAAACAACTAGAACTACAAAATATGAAAACAAATATTAAGATACAAATTTTACAATAACAATTTACATAATGTCAACAAAATACAAAACAAAAGTTTAAAATAATATTCACTTAAAACAGCCTCCCCCATTCATAACATAGACGCTCACGCTTCATAGATGAGACTGGCTGCACTGACCGTTTCATACACATATTAGATGGATGTATATGTTGCTTTCACTGAATTGTACACGTTATAGTACGAATAAATATTATTATTGATAGTTTACGAAACATCATGAATTATCGCTCACAAACTGTACCAACCTACCTGACAATCAATTCGCGTTTTCTGCCAGACTGCTTGGCACTTCGTTTCTTCCGTTCATCTTTGAGTTCTTTTAAACTCCAACTTTGATAAAACAGCTCATAACGTGGGTAAAAAATGCTCGATATAAGTATTTTGTACACTACGTCGTGAAGTTGGTGACCGACAGCGCAAGGCCTGACTTGCAAGAGATACTTCAGTATTTGCAAGTTGGTGTAGTTCGCTAGGGGGCAGCACATATGTCAAAGGTCAAAGAGTACATATTTTACTAGAAAAATTGTTGCAAAACGTATTCGGGTAGATTTTTGTGTGTCAACTTATTTGACCAAACATATTTAACCAAACGGCATTGTAGTGACTTATTTGACAAAAAGCTTGCACAATGACAGCGTAAATGGATAATCGAAAGTCAGAATTCGACAATGTAGCGTTGTGGAATTATGGTCCTAATATCGTTCCATATGTAACAACAAAGTGGTTGCGTAGCCGAGCATCGGTGCTTGCCGCTCCGCATCCGAGCACCGGAAAGAAGCCACAATAGGCACATGCGCCTTGAGTGCTCGGACCTTTATCGCTGAGACACGCACGGTTCCGATGGTCGGCTACCATACAAGTCGACTAGGTTTCGCCGAGCTTGGGCTCGGTTTTAGAATAATTATATCGGATGCAACCAACGGGAGATAATCTACACCAATAAACATACATAGCAAACATCTATTGTATCCAGCTACAGAAAGTAACGTGTACAATCTCATAATATCACTAGAATATCGACGTATGAAGGAGGAGTTTATCATAACAACTTAAATCAGTCAGCGAATTTCTGTCGATCCTGCTAGCTCAGTTGGTAAACGCGTTGGTTCCTTAGCATTTATTTTGCAATCGGGCGACGCCGGTTCAATCCCGACACCAAACCATTGATTTTCTTTACACTTTTTTGGTTTATTTTTTCACCAAGTAATATAAACCAAATCATTTTTATACTACGATGCACTGTTTGTAAATATTTTTTTAATTGTAATTATTTGTTCGCCTCCAAAATTTTAATATGGGAATTATATAACGATGTTTCTAAATTTTATTTATCCAAACAAATATAATGTAATGGATATATAATTTATTAATTGTATATATACACGGTATATTGTACGGTAATATATTGTAATTATATATGTGAAAACAAATGGTGATCTGTCTTGATAAATAACATTTAGAAACATCGTTCTATATAATTACCATATTTTCATTTTTGTGGCGAATAAATAATTACTACAAAAATATTTGTTTGGTATGTATGTATATTGGTGTAGGTTATCTCCCGTTGGTTGCATTCGATATAATAATTCTGAAAACGGGTCCAAGCTCGGCGTCGCCGTCGGCGATACCTAGTGACTAGACGACTTGTAGGCTCAGTCGCATTCATTGCATGTTTTGAATAAAATTGGATTCATGTGGAACCGTAAGATAACTACTTGTTCCTCTATGATGACTAGTGTTTGCATTACATCGGGATATTGCACAATAACTCATACTGACGCTCGTTTCGACCCAAAAACTATCCTTGTAAACATGCTCAGAATGCATGGAAAGGGTCGGCCTGCTGCGGGTGTGGGTCATATGTGACGTTACTATACCACGTGATCGCCTAGCTCATTAAAAAAAAAATTTCCGCGGGAATCGCTACACAGACAGGTTTAAAATCGAATTGATGCTACAAATGTATTTTTCTGTATTGTTTTAATGTTCTCGAATGTTACATACAATGTTAAACTTTGTGTACACATGGAAAACGGATTTTAGCTAATGCCTTGTTTTTATTTCCTTTAATGCTGCTGGATATGTACGCGACCCAGGTAATGTCAGTACTGTTGGAGTTAACTACCTAGGTGCTCCATGATGTGAGGGAAGAGTTTCTTCTCTGAAAAATGCACACATGTAAAAGTTCTTTGCTGCAAAACGATGTATAACCGAGAGAAGAGGGTCAATCAAGTATTCACCTTGGAAATCTTTCCAGCCTGCTTGGGTTTGGAATGTTGCATTTGCAAAGGACGAGTGAGCTCTTTATGGACATGGATAGAATGCGTGATGTCAACGATCACCGATTTAGCATTGTTGTTGTACTAATATTGAAAGAAAGAAAGTTTATTTGGTTACTCGGTTACAGTGATATTAATTTTTTTCTCACATTTGACGTAAATAAAAAATGACACAAGTCGTCGCAATCCAATATAAACTTATACAGTCTAACACCATGAGGAAAAGTGATAATTGAATGGTATTGTGTGCATTAAAAAATACTAGTCAAATGAGTATCTGTGATAAAATGGAAGTATGAAGACATATAACACGAATTACATTATACAGTATAAATATATAGTATAACGCATAGACACAGTTTCATGCAAATCATAAAATGGATTTAGTGCTAGGTATAAGGTAATTATATATATATTTTTCTTTTCCTATTTTCTACATTTAAAAACATGACAGCAAGGTGTTGATAACAACAGTATCAGTAGATATAATAAATATCAAGGTAAATTAAATTACATGTGTCATACAACGTCGTATGTATGAACTGTGAACATACAGGTATATATCACATATGTGTGTACGTATTTATGCACACACTCACCCATGTAGAGTCAGGCTTTATAATTAATGTTAATGAGTACATATGTGAATTAGACTGCAGTATGCACTTACTTTAATACAGGATAAGGCCAATTCAAGTCTAAATGGGACTCTTGCCCAGTGCTTCGATCGTACGGGTGGTGCTTACCATAATGAAGTTTTTCTCGTGATGCTGGCTTTCATCAACTTCGGCAAGGTATGCTTTCTCAAACTCTGATAATTTGGGCCCATGGAAGCACCCAAAATGTGCTGATTTCGATTCAAAAGTGAAAGCGTATTGTTCAAGAAAATAGCAAAATGTGGTGTTTTTTTCCGGTTTCTTACACATCCCATGAAACAAATTAAGTAAAACGGCATTATCATTTCAGTTGGAGTGAACAATTGTGGACCCCCAAATGTATACTTACCCCGATCAACAAGTGCAATGCTATCGTTGAAGGAGCAACAAAACTGTGGTGCTTTACATTTAGCAGGCTTTTCCCTTCCCTTGAAAGAAATTATTTAAACGGCATAAATCGGTTCTATGGGGGTTGAAAATGTATGGACCCATCTAAAAATGTGCGGACGCCAATAAAAAATTAAATATCAGTGTTACGGAGAACAAGTTGGGGCTTTTATTTGGTATGCCCCATATAATCCCATGAAAAATGTAGTAAAACAGCTTCTTTCGGTCCAATAAGGCATACAAATGATGGACCCACCAAAACAATTTACTAACTCCGATCTAAAAGCGAAATATTATTGTTTAATGAAGCAACACAAAACATTTGGCACATTATTTGGTCTGTACAACACACCCTAGAAAATATAGTGACCCGGCATATATATGGTTTTTTTTGGGGGGTCGAACTTATGGACCTACCCAAAGAAATTGCTGACTCAGATCAAAAAGGGAATTCGTATTGTTCAAGGAAGTACAAAACAGATGTGCTTTTATCCGGTCTGTCATCATCAAGTTGGTAAGGTCCTTGACTAATCTAGACTTGAGCCAGCTAGTTACGGGAATCTCGCCAACCTGTGACAACAAGGTCGATGTTTAGCAGAGAGTCTAAAACTTGGATCAACGATTGTTTCACCTATACTGGGATCAATCAAACGTCCACTTCATTAAAAAAACTTACACAAATTCTACAGCAAACGAGCCACAACCCAGCACGAGTGGAACCACACGGGGAAGGATTTCTCGCCATGCCACTGCGATGCCTCAAAACTTCGAAACCACTGCAGAAACAATAATACACCAACTGTTTTCGGATTACTGGGATGGGGAAGGAAACATGTGAATAATGTGCGGCGTGGGCGCACCTCGACTGGTCAGCGTCCGACTGGGCACAATGCGATTGCGAAATGAGTGATAGTAGCTAAATGATACAAGTGGATGTGCACGGGACCCGTTTTGGAGGCACTTTTCAAAAGAGACAAACATCCGGTGGTGTTCTAAAACAGCCTTTAATTAGGTAAGTAATTTTACTGGAAATGCGCTAAAGTATATCATAGACGTAGTCAGATATATGGTGAAGATGATTCCGTAGTGGCATATTTATAAGAATGAAATATGTCAGGTGGGCTGAAAAATGTTAACGGGCCCGTTTTGCACGTCCTTCCCCTATATCTCTATACTTTTATGACATATTCACGGATTTTTGTGGTAAATGGCAAACAAATGCATGGGCGGGTGTTTGTGAGTGTGCGTGCTTGCGCGCTCTAGTGCGTAAGTGCGTGTGCGCATGTGGTTCTTCAAAAACAATGTCCTGTTCTACCACTGAATGTGCCCTTTTGTGGCATTGCCCGCCCCACCAGTTGAAATAATCGATAACAATAAACGTCCTTGGTCGGGTCAAGGGGATTCAAGAGTGGTTCTTTTTTATACGTGTCCATTTCGGTTTGCTTGAGTTGTACTTTCTGCCCATCTAATTTGTGCTGTAAAATACGACATTGAGTAGATGGTGGCCTGAGAGTTCCCTTATCGGTTCACTCGTCCTTCTCCGAGTCGTACTGCTCCACACCAGATGTCGCCAGGTGTTCGGAGTCCTCGCCACCTGCCGGTAGATCACAGTTTAACTTCCTAGTTCACTATTGTAATATTGGCGAGTTTTAGGCGCTATTCAATTTGGGATTGCTTACCACATAACATTAATTTATTGCAATATTTCAGTGTTATACACATGTTTAGAGCGTGTCCATTTGTGTGCGAAGTCTTCGCGCAGTAAATGCAGCGTGGCTGAAAGCTTCCCAGATATGTCGAAATTGTGTTCGTTTGAACAGGTCTGCCGGGGAGTAAAGTGTGTTTTTAAAAGCGCTTTGAGCAGTCGTGAGGATGAATATATAAGAACTTACGTTTACTTTAATATACATATGTAGGGCCTATTCATTATTGGTTGGCATACATGTGTCATAGAAATCCCTCGATCATGGATGAAATCACAATGTCGAACAATAATAATCGTACTCGATCAACCTCTATGTTGATGTTTCAGAAAACGAAATTGAACAATTTTAACACAGTTTTATTGTTATTTAATAAAACCTTAACATAATTTCTATGCGCACCATGGAATTAGCTCTTCAGCGCTGCATTTTAATTGTAAACAGAAAACTATTTTGCGTCTACCTGCAAGCAGTATGCGGTTGTTCCACCCGACTGCTGGAGCGTAGCTGTGTACGTTGCACGGTCTGCTCAGTTTCGTCCACGTGTCTGTGGTCGGCTTGAAGAGCATGTACACCAGTGTGTGTGGTGTGTAGTGTGTACTGTGTGGTGTGTAGTGTGTGTAGTGTGTGGTGTGTAGTGTGTAGTGTGTAGTGTGTGTAGTGTGTAGTGTGGACCCTCAAAAACACAAATATGCAACCGCTGAACCGACTACAGCGCTGAGTCTGCATTCCTCTTGCATATCCGCCAGAGTGCGTCACTTGTCACACGCCGTGTCGTAGTGCCGAGAGCAGCGAAACGTCGCGTTGTCTGCCTTGGTATGGAGTGTGGAGTGGGGGGACAGCTGCGGCATGCCAGCCACGAACTTGTACTTTACCTCATCCAGTCGCTCGACAGATTTGAGGACCGTGAGGTTGTCATTGCTGCCCAATTATCATGTAAATTAATTAATTATTAACAAATCTAACTTTGTAATATTTAAGGGTGGCTCTCACGATTATACCGACTTTGTGGTCTTACTGTTAGTCTCCATGGTCAATACAGCAAAGTCGTACCAACTACACCGTATGCATAACATATTACACTATCTATTAGTTATCATATGTTAACAACTGACACCATGAATGTCTTTACGTATACGTATAATATGTCACAACATGTAATTTACTATAAGTTAATTGTTTTCGCTATTGGTTATTTGTACCAACGTATACGCGTTGGCCATTGACAAAAAAACTATATTCATTGTCATTGCCGCCGAGTATGTACACGGCGTTATCCATCTCTATACTGTCACTGGCATGGTGGACGCGCCGTGTCGGTAGCCGCCGAGTATGTAGACGGCGTTATCCATCTCTATACTGTCACTGGCATGGTGGACGCAGTGTGTCTGTAGCCGCCGAGTATGTAGACTGCGTTATCCACCTCTATACTGTCACTGGCATGGTGGACGCACCGTGTCGGTAGCCGCCGGGTATGTACACGGCGTTATCCACCTCTATACTGTCACTGGCATGGTGGACGCACTGTGTCTGTAGCCGCCGAGTATATAGACTGCGTTATCCACCTCTATACTGTCACTGGCATGGTGGACGCACCGTGTCGGTAGCCGCCGAGTATGTAAACGGCGTTATTCACCTCTATACTGTCACTGGCATGGTGGACGCACCGTGTCGGTAGTGTCCCTCTAAACACGCACTTCTCTGCGAGCATGTTGTATAACCAGATACGTCCTGCCTCCGTAAGCATCAGGCCACCGGTCGTTGGGCAAACGCTGCAGAACATCCCTGACCGGTCGGGCAGCTGTGATAACGTCTCCCGCGACGTCTCCGGGGATGCGCTGTTTTTGTTGAACTTGAGATAATCCCGGCTCTTTGTAGAGTCAATCAATCAGTCAGTAGGTCGGTCGGTCGGTCGGTTGGTCGGTCGGTCGGTCGGTCGGTCGGTCGGTCGGTCGGTCAGTCAGTCAGTCAGTCACTGAATCAATCGACCAATCAATTAGTATTTAATTTTCAACAACCAACATCACAGATTATATCATTACATAACACAATACCATTTCCAACATGATTGTTATGATTTCGATATCCATGTTGATTTACCTATCCTTAATACTAGGTTATTCATGGACGCACTTCAAACATTTGACTTACAACAGCATGCCACATTCCCTACTCATATCCATGGGCATTGGCTCGACTTGTTTATCACTAAATCAAACTGCAACAACATCAAGGCGGTATCTGTTACTGACGGATTATCTGCAATTATTGATCTTTGTTTCAAAGTCGATTCAAGGCCAGCACAACAATGTATTACATTCCGACCAATACATAATAATAATATAGACGTTCTTCGTGAGGACCTTGCACATTCAACCAACAACTACACTGTGTGAGCTAGTTAACCAATACTACGTTACATTAAGTAGACTTCTTGATAAACATGTCCCCAACAAAATAAAAAAGGAAAAATATTCGTCCACTGTCACCATGGATGTCACTAGACATAGTATAAGCAAAACGTCGCCGTCGATATCTTGAAAGAATTTGGCGATGTACCCGTTCACAAATTGATCCAAATATGAAAATACATCAATTGTGGGCTTCCTCGGGAGAAACCAAACGTATTGTCTGATACCTCTTCATTGGATACATTATCCAGTATTATTTCAAGATACTTCACGGATAAGATTGCTCACATCCGATCACGTTTTGTTGTTAATGACGTTGATTACAAGTTTATTGGTAATACACTGCAATATTTTACACCTGCAACTATAAGTGAATTTCGCACTATCATACAAAAGTGTCCTAACAAATCGTGTGGTCTTGACCCTTTTCCAACATTTCTACTGAAAAGTTGCATTGATCAACTGGTTTATCCTATTAGAAATATTATAAATATGTCAATGCAGAATGGTGTTGTTCTACATGGGTTCAGGCAAACTCTTGTCAGTCCTCTTATTAAAATCCGAAATGTATGCAAACAATACCTTATGAATGACCGTCCTAGCTCTAATCTTAGTTTTTTGTCGAAGGTTTTAGAAAAGGTTGTTCCAAATCGACTCCATGAACCTATTTATTCGCAGTACTTATCAACTGATCTACACTCTGCATATAAGCAATTTAATTCAACTGAGACGGCTCTTCTTAAAATACACAATGACATTGTATGCAAACATGGGTAATAGCAAATTTACTGCTCTCACCTTACTACAGTGTAGAACTATCGGCTGCTTTTGATACAATAAATCACAACATTTTTTACATTGCTTTCATATAAATTTTGGGATTTCTGGCACAGTTCTTCAGTGGTTTAGTTTGTATTTTTCAGACCGATACCAATATATCTGGTTCACTGTCTTGTCCAGAACATGTTCCATTTGGTGTTCCACAGGGTTCCGTCCTTTGCGCTGTTCTGGTTAGCTTATACACTACATCCCTTAGTCGAGTCATAATTAATCAGAATATAAATATAACTTTAAATGACTGACTCACTGACATCTTGCTGGCACAAAACAACAACGAAACAATGTTGTTTTTAATTATTGTATAGTTAAATTACTTGGTAATGATACCACACCGTCAGATACCGTTCGTAATCTAGGTGTTGTCTTTGACAGTTATTTCAGTTGTCACGAGAACATTTCTCAAGTATGTAAATCTTGTTTCTACCATATACGTGATTTCTGCCGAATTCGACTTCATTTGTCTTTATCTACTGCTAAAACAATAGCATTATCTCTAATTAGCAGTCGCTTTGACTACTACAACTCTCTCCTAAACAGATTTGCTGAAAGGACTCAGCTAAACTCCAACGTGTACAAAATTGTTTAGCACGTGTGATACTAAAGGCACCTAATTTCTCACTATCACTGACCCTACTTGAACAGTTACACTGGCTTCCAATTCCATATCGAATACAATTCACGTTCGCTACTATCACATATCGTGCCCTTTACAAGTCCTATCCTATTTGTTTAGTCTCCTTCGGTTTTCCGATATCCCCAGAAATCTCAGATCACCTGTTTCACAACAACTTTTTGTTCCGACAACCAAAGTTAGTATTGGGAAACGTACTTTTTTGTAGCTGCACCCACAATCTGGAATTAACTCCCTATCGCTTTAAATCATCTGACACTATAGCTACCTTTCGTAAACAAACTTAAACTTATTTATTTGACATTGTATTCCCACCTTAACGTTCGGCTCTTGCTCTAATGACGACTCTAGCTTGTCCATATTAATGATTTTGCCCACATTTTTTCTGAGCTCATATTCATGGGGATATAGGCGCTATAGAAATGTATTATTATTTTTATTTTTATTTTTTTACACCTATTACATAGATAGAAGAACAGTCCGCCGACCACCACCAGGAGCCGATGAATGATTAATCCATATATACGCTCTGCCGCACTGGTGTTGATCAGCCGATGGTCACGCGCTCCTACAATGCCAGTCCACGCCAGAGTCTCCTCCAGATAGCTTCGCCACTGCGCTGTGACGGATGGCAGGGGTAGTAGCTCGTGTAGTAATGCAGGCAGATGTATTCTTTCTTTTCGGCCCACTTCATTTTTGTCCCCCAAGTAATGCTATCAATGCGGCACTGCCTTACAACTGAAGCTGCGAAATGTGCTGTCAACGCATTCGTCACCTCTCGACTATTGTAACTCACTCTTCCTCAACCTTCCTTCATCTCAGACACCCCATTTGTAGCGAGTACAGAACAATGCCGCCAGGTGAGTGACACGCAACTGTAGACATGAGCACCTCACACCTGTGCTGAAAGGATTGCACTGGCTGCCGGAAGGGAGCCGCGGATAGGAGCCGCGTCATTTTCAAGGTGTTGATGTTGACGTACAGATGTCTCCATGGTTTGGCGCCGTCTTATTTGGCAGAACTTGTGCAGCCACAAAATATATTTAATATATATTTAATTATTTATTTATTTGTGCTTTTTTAATATAAATTTACTTTATTGATTTTACTAAACCTTCTAAACGAAGACACTTGGGTGTGCTGTCAATTTGTTTATGTATGGTTTCTCTGAAATGGTTGATGTAATTGAAATGTCACCTCACTGGACCGCTATTCCTAACTAGCTTACACCCGTTCACGAAGCAGAAAATCAGACACTCAAAGACAATAAATAGCAAAATACACTATAATTACTTCTTTTTAGTACCCCAAGACCGATCCCAAATGTTTCCAGCCTACCCGCATTAATAAATGGTAACTGGTCATTAGTCAAGTTGTTAGGACAACCTTCTACCAGAAATCTCAATCTCAATCGCTCACCCGTATAACTCACGTAACCAGCAACAGCGGATGCTGGGTTGAAATTTCAGCCCGATACACGCAAAACTAATGGAGATGTGGGTGCACCAAAAAACAGAGAATGAATTGTTTTATAATATAGATATCCAATAAAACTGTT
Source organism: Paraescarpia echinospica (assembly GCA_020002185.1). NCBI lineage: Eukaryota > Metazoa > Annelida > Polychaeta > Sabellida > Siboglinidae > Paraescarpia > Paraescarpia echinospica. Next base: position 26,450,594 of record CM034532.1, read on the forward strand.
GTCACTCACTTGTTATAATACACTAACTTGACGGGCGATAATTTCAACGATAAATGACAAAATGACACATAGCTCCATATGTAGGAAATATATGAAATGCGAAAGAGGGCGCTACTTGTAAGCGTGCGGACGTGACCAACGACAGGTAGACGTGGTGCATGTTAAGCGCTGAGGATTTTCAAATGTCAATAACTTAAAAATGGGCCAAGAGGCCCTGAAGTCCTTTGGACTATAATGTGAGTTTGTAAGTATTAATGAAATTATTTTTGGTGAATCATAGTTGCAGATCATTAAGGGTTATGATGGAAGTAAAATGTTGACATGTGTAGTGGAGACTATATCAATGCCAGGGAAGATACACCTGGAAATAAACTACTCGAGTAGACCGTTTCGTAAAGATTGTATATATTAGTTAATGTGTTATTACAAATACTGTAGAATTTTATCCAGATACTCTGCTATTTACGGCGATTTCCAGTGGTTGTAGAAACCTTGCAGGGGAGTTGGTGAGCTGCAATCTCGCATATAGCACAGTTAAAAGTTGTTTAAGAAAATGTGCACATATTTTCTGTTCTCATTTTGCCTACCACCCTCCCCCAGAATGGAATGAAGAAAGATACGAACTATGAAAAAACTTTATTTGTTCACAAGGTACATATACATAGCATGCATTTTGACTTAAAATAGTAGCAATTAATTACATAATACTGATTGAATTGGAGTGAAGTAATAGCTGCAACATGTATATTAAACATCTGAATAATATTCCTTATAATTTTTGGCTAAATATGCTTTAACCTTTTCGAGTATACTTAAGTTATTTTATTTTATATCTTATTTTATACATAAGTTATTTTGTTTTAATCCTAGATCATATCTTTATTATAGATCATATCTTTATATTGCATTGTCTATTGCTGTTTTAAAGTTTCTCAGTTTCTGCCAGTGCAGTAGGGATTCCCATTACACATTATAGTTACAGCCCACATGGAGGTATTCTGTTTGAAACTGGGACAATGGCAGGCAGTGAGCCTAGGTAAGTCCAATACACAGGGTTATAGCATAATCTCTCCAGTCAGCTGTCCCAGTGATCAGAGATAGGGCAAAGTCCACCATCCAGTTATACATAGAGCTCAGTGAAGAAGGCTTACAACAGAAGGCAAACAGTATGAAAATTGAGCATTTTGGGGGCCCTTAGAATGATTCAATCAAATACAGATTTCTTGTGTTTATTGGCAATACACTAAGATATGTCTTTGTAAAATTAGCGAAAAAGTTGCTGAAGAGTTTTTAAAAAAATAGGCAAAATGTGAAAATTTACCAGTTTCGGGGGCTCGGGAGGGGCTTAGAATGATTCATTCAAATACAGATTTCTGGTACATAGTGACAGTACCATAAGATACGTCTATGAAAAATTAAAGAAAAAGTTGTTGAACGGTTTCTGAGATATGGCGGGTAACGGCGCACGGCGGATGGCGAAATGATGACATACGTCTGTTGGACCTTCGACCCAAAGGACTAAAAACTATTCTAAATTTCTGCATACATCCAGCGACACATTTGTAGATGGCATAATTATCTTTATGATGATATAGAAACACATTAAATGCCCCCAAGTTCACCACCCCCCGGACGAATTTATAAAATGTCTAAATCTACGAACCATCTCAATGGGCCCGGTAGATCACATTCACAATTTCAGCCTGATACATATAAAACTGACGGAGATGTGGGGGCACACACAAACAGAGGACGAACTGTTTTATAATATAGATAAATAATAAGTTATCTATAGAAACTGACCGGCAGTTTGTGGCGGGGATTGCGGGTTCCTTGGAGGGCGTGTTAATACCCTCAGCCTCTATGCAGTCACTCTTCTTCTTCGACCTCTTCTCCTTCTTCTCTCGTTTCTCCTTCTTTGATTTCCGCCTCGAAGGCTGCAAAGAAAGAGGGCAGTAAATGGGCAGTTAATAACCATCCTGTGAAGGTGTCAAAAGCATTTTTTTCAGTTTAAAAAAGCAAGGCGTTGAAATGTTGTGATACTAATTAAATATACGCCATTCTGACTTGAAATCGATTTTAACGCCTCATATATGTGGTGCCATCTACTGGATAATTGCATGCTACATGTCATTTTAAAACTTAGTCTATTATGTTGAATTAGCTCCATTTGAAAACATTACTTGCTGAATGTGTATGAGTGCTATGGGGAATCAAATTATATTTCATTAAACGTCATGGGGTCTAAAGGGTTATAAAAAAAATGTCATGGGGTCTAAAGGGTTAAACAATTAAATGGCATGGGGTATAAAGGGTTAAACAATTAAATGTCATGGGGTTTAAAGGATTAAACAATTAAATGTCATGGGGGTCTAAAGGGTTAAACAATTAATTGTCATGGGGTCTAAAGGGTTAAACAAAACAACAACTAAAATGACAGTGATAGAGACACGAGATGACTCAACCCCACTGACATCTTCTTCTTCGTCGACGCCAACGTGTTTCTCGGGAGTGCGGGGGGGGGCAGTTGGGGTCGCGAAGGCAGGGGGTGAGAGTTCACCGCCTGCGGAGGAAGCTGAGTGGACATCTTGGGCGGATCCTGACAGCCAGAAGTTCATGTCATCCGTCTGGGAAAACAACATCTCTTCATCATCATCATCATTGTGCAGCCGTAGTGTCCCGTGGTTGGGCGAATGCCTCAGCATGTCTTTCCAAATCTGCCTGTCTTACGCTATCCTCTGCCAGATGGTGCCCTTCCAGTACTCGTCTAGTTCGTCTCTCCATCGTCTCGCTGGTCTTCCTCTAGATCGTTTCCCTTCGTAAGGTCTCCAGGTTGTGTTACGCGATGTCCATCGGTTATCTCGTAGTCTGCTAATGTGCCCTGCCCAGGTCCACTTCTGTCTTCTGATTTGTTTTATTACGTCTATGACCTTTGTCTTCTGTCTTACTCAGATGTTTGTTTTTCTCTCCCGATATGTGATGTTTAACATACTTCTTTCCATCTTTGTTTGGTACATTTTAATATGAACATAATATTAATAATAATCTGAACATTTAGACAGCGGCCTTTCAGGTTAAACTCTCAAAGGCGTTTTACAACTTCATTAAAACAGTTTCTCACACTTATGTGACTGATGGGAGGTTCACTTTCGAAAAAAGTGTAGAATATGGTAAAAAAGACCAGGCATGACCTAATGTTAAAACATGTCTATCTAATTCATCAAAGCATAATCCAAAATATAGCACTGAAGAGAAAAACAGCAGGCATGGGTGCTCACAAAGGGGACTGGAAGTTTGGAACAATGTCAAATGTCAATAAAACTACTACATCAGTACAGTTCAAAGTTCATGCCAATAGCAAAAAGGCACAAGTGTCATATAACTGAAGTTTTCTACCGTAACAATAGGACTGAGTAAAAAGTTTATCCTAAATTTATAAAGAGAGAACCTACTGCCATGTTCGTGCAAGAAAAAAAAGTATAGTTTGTAGTACTTTCAAGATTACCTTTTCGGCAACGTGATTCATGTCAGAGGTCACGGGCATGTCATCAGGGATCATAGGCTTGTCAGTACCATTGGCCGTGGCGATTAGGAGACCGGGACTATCATCACCACTTCTCTTCTTCTCATGCCTCATCATGGTCTTCTCTCACTCTCTCTCACCTCCCTCCCCCTCTCTCTCTCACTCTCGCTCTCTCTCTCAATCTCTGTCGCACCGATGCAGCTACAAACCACTAATTTACATTGGTGTCATCTGGTGAATCACCACTCAACTGAATGAAAAAGACTATCCAGAAAGTCACGAATATAAAAAACATGAAAGTAAATAACTATAAAGAAACCTATCGTTGTGTTTTCTAAAATGCATCGTCAATTGGTGGACCAGAGGCCAATGGTCTAAACAAGCCATTCAAGCCAACATATGAACATAGCAAGATGCGAGTAGACCTTGATGTCTCAAAGGAGATACACTTACAATACTCCAATGTTAGCATGTTAATACATATATAACTCACCAACTTCTAAGGGTGGTCCTGTAAGTTTACAGTATGAAAATGTATAGCATTTTACATTTGTTCAAGCCACCTCCCTTAGATTCCCACTACATTGGCTAGCTGCTAAATTTGAAAAACATGAATATTTCTCCCCAACAAACACTGAACTGAATCGTCCCTCCTACCTTCCTCTCCTTCTTTTCTTTCCTGTGTTTCTTCTCTCGGTCCTTCCTATGTTTTTCTCCGGTGCTGTGGTGGCGGCCGACTCTGGTGGGGCCTTCACGCTGAGTGGAGACGGCAGAGTCTGGTACGTGTGGACAGGCAACACCTCCTCATCTCGCAGTGGTCTACCAGGGAGCAGGGGACAGGAGGCTCAACATTGGTATGTGTGTATGTGCACGCGAGCTTGTGCATGAATGTGCATGTGTGTGTGTCTGTGTGTGTGCACGCGAGCTTGTACATGAGTATGCATGTGTGTGTGTGTGTGTGTGTGTGTGTGTGTGTGTGTGTGTGTGTGTGTGTGTGTGTGTGTGTGTGTGTGTGTGTGTGTGTGTGTGTGTGTGTGTTTGCAGGGCATGCATGAATGCGCGCATGCATACATGCTTTGCATATGTATGAATACATGTGTGCATCGTAGTGTTTCATGTGTATGTCACTTTGTGTGAGACATGTGTGTCACATGTCTGTGATTCCCCGTCGATTCCAACTAATACAAACTTTTAACAATAAAATATGCATTGTCTCTATAAATCATATTTTTAGTACAAATTAGCTATCACCAATTGGTACATTAGAGGCCAATGGTCTAAAGAAGCAAGTGAACACAGCGTGAGGCAACTATATGTTAATATTCAGATTATTACTACAACCTTATCCAGACACAAACACAAATTAACGTTTTAAAGAATGGTCCATCATTGTAAAGCAATATGACCCAAACCTGTGACGGGCCCTTGACGGGAGAATAGAATAAAATAACACACTCCCTCATCTAGGTTAATGTTGAGAAGTCTATGTTGGTCATCTTTAGAACCCTTCAAGTCGTCATCATCTGACAAATTGGCTCCCTATAAACACAGAGAACATCCATCCATGTACGTATACATATTTAACAAGATTTTCACCCAGAGAATTAACTCCAGATGGCAAACGAACTGTTGCAAATGGCTTCCGTGCAACCCATTCATGCGCTAACGGACACACTTTTTATTAATTCAACATTGGCAAAAAATAAGAGCCTTGTCCTCTCCTCTGGTACGTCGTAATCGATGTTGACAGAGATGACGGCGGAGGGATCATCGTCCGAGTCAGAGCTCATGTCTTACTTCTTCTTCTGGTCCTTCTTCTTCCTCGACTTCTTCTCCTTCCGTCCCAGTCTCTCCGCCTCTTGCTGACGCTGCAGCTGCAGGTACTTGTCCGACATCGACATACCTGAGATAGGTTCATGACGTACCTGAGACAGGTTCATGACACACCTGAGACAGGTGTTGGGTCATGACACACCTGAGACAGATGTTGGGTTCATGACACACCTGAGACAGGTGTTGGGTTCATGACACATCTGATACAGGTGTTGGGTTCATGATACACCTGATACAGATGTTGGGTTCATGACACACCTGAGACAGGTGCTACATTCATGACACACAAGAGGCAGGTGTTTGTACACATATATATATATATATATTTGTATACATATAAATATATATATATTATTTAGATTTGCAATGGGTAGTATATTAGGTAGATATTATGGTACAGGTGAGAACTATTGGCAAGTGAAAATTACAATATAATTGAGACATTTGGCTCTTCTTCAAACATGACAGGTCAGAATTCTTACCGTCTTGTAATTAGTCCAGCAAGTTTCTGATAAGATATGGAAAATATTGTTCATGGCTCCAAGATTTGAATGGGCAGCAAGAATCACCATTTACTTTGGAGTGTTCAGTGGAAACTTGCAACGTTTCGATCCACCACCTGTGGATCTTGATCACGCATTGATGTCATGTGACGTGGCTCAGATTTTGGTGGAATGATCGGGTGGTGGCAACCAGTCGGGGAGGGGTTTGGGCATGCATGCTATCAAGGCATGTACGTTTGGAACTGAGTGTACAAGGGCTTGTTTAAATTGAGTGGATTTCCAGCCCCTTCAAAGATAACTACCATCAAACATAAAATAAAAAACATGGTGAAAAATGATTGACTATACTTTCTTTACAAAAATTGAGTTCATTGGTTGTCTCCCTTTATACAACATCCACACTCAACAATATGACCATAAACCAGATTTCATGATAAACATCTACATGTTACAACAAAACTGATTTTAGTGCAATAAAATAATGTATTCATAGTTTACTCAAGCTGGACAAACACGCCAACAGTTTCAAGGCAATCCACCATTAAAAAAATCACTTGGCAAGTTTCTGCTCGCGAAATAACATTAACATTTGCTGGATATAATCAAATTTCAATATCTGAAGCTGGGAAGAGGAGTGGCCAGTGTCTTGAAGCATACGATCCTTCATATGAAAGGTAGTTAGACATGTTTCTATGGCTGTTATGAGCAACAAAATCTATGTCAAACGTCCCCGTAAGTTCCTGCAAACGAAGGTTTATATGTACGAATGTTTCATGAAACTGGTCCCAAGTGTAGGAGCTGGTTACAAAGAACTCAGGTGAGAATTACCTTGGGTCTTGCACCCTTCAGGTAGTTCGGGATGTTCAAATTCCCTCTGCTACCGCATCTGTTAAAGAAAAAACACACTTACTATTAGAAAAGGTGTTACCGCCAAGTAAAAAAAGTTACTTGGCGGCTTTCACTGGAGTTGTTTGGAGTAACTTCAAACCAAATTTAGTTATCTAAGTCCAGTGCTTACTGCTATATTTGTATATGTAATTTACATTATAAACAATGGAATAAACAAAAGAAACATATTTCTATTAAATCACTAGTCATTTGAGTGAAGAGGTTCATCGGACTGCAAGGTTCAAATTGATAATATGTTTTGCTTATTTTCTAGTCAATTTACTTTTTTTGCTGTGTCTGCTATCAACAATCTTCATCAGACCTTTACATGGCAATGCTTGTCATGTGTTAGTTTGCTTAAAACAAAGATTGTGAACATGTCACACATGCATGTACATAACTTCTGTAGTTCTGCCTCTGATGGTGCAGGAGTATTTACCTCATTTTAATTTGTTCTGGTTCTGCAAAATGTGTATAATCATACAAGTACATGCAAGTTCAAAGACAACTACAATTAAAATTAACTATCCTCTGGAAGCAATATCTTGGTAGTTTGTATGGTAAAAACACAAGCAACAAAGTCGTTAGTTTGACATTACGTGCCAGAAGACACTACACACACAGAGAACATTTTCACAAAATATTCCTAACAAATATCTGATCAACATAATGCAACTTTGAACTTGCCATGAAAGTTATGTAAACCGTCCTCATCTGATCAGTGGACAATTTACATTACTACAAACAGTCCTTTACCATTTCGAACTTACATCACTCGCCAGCGAAGCTATTGGTATAACTGGTATCGAGGGATTTTGTAGAGACACAGCTGACCGGCTGATCCAGCTAGTGGGACAAAGTACAAGTAAAATGGATTGACTGAATTAATTGAACATTTGTTTGCTACTTGTACAAATAGTCCTACACCGGAGTTTTAAAAATATGCAAATTGTTTTCTTACATTTATTTCCAGTTTGACAACTCAAAATAAGACCATGAGAAATGATTAAGATCGAGGGATGCTCTCACCTGTCATCACCCATTGTGTGGAAGATGCTGGTCTTGGCGAAGACTTCATCATCCTCGGGTGGTGGTTCGTTGATCCATGCGTCAAGTTCAAGGCTACAGACACAGACGAACACTTCGTGCATTCGTTCTTCAACTATTTTTTTCATTCATAAATTCACAAAGTCCAAAAAACATAGTTTTTGTATTTGTTCAAACAAACAAACCACCACACCACCTATATGTTGAGTGAGACTTAAGATTCTCAGCGATGCAACATGGCTTCCAAATCATACCAACAGCTGCTGGTGATCAACCAACGTGACAGTTGCCACGACACGACCCGCCACGATGCCCGGTTCTCATATCAACATTGGGTGTATCAATACAAGTTCCATTTGATATGTGATGACGACTAAACCATTACACACCCATATGTAATGTTATATTTTCTTTGGGCCTTCTACGACCACCTTTTATGAGATGAAAATGCATGAAATGTATTCCAGGGATATCCTTGAGACAGAGAACACACATGGTGCAAAGATAAGGAAGAAGATCAATTGTCAAGTTATTAGAAACTATTAAAACCAGTCACATTAAAACCATTACAGATCTCACTACATTTCAATTTTGTGGACTTCAAGGCCGCATTTGACGCCATTTGGAGGGATGCATTGTGGAAGATGTTGAGATATGTTGGGGTGTACCCCAAAATGACATCACTGATTGAGGCCATGTACGAGAATGTCGAATATGCTGTTACCATCAATGGTCAGTTGACAGATTGGTTCAAAGTTGAAATAGGAGTGAGGCTTTCTTTCTCATCATCATTATTGCAACTCCATGTCTGTGTAGGTTGTCGTCTCTCCCAGAGAAAATACTTACCATGTATCTGATGTCCTTAGGTATATGGAGCGTTGCCTCGTCATAACCGTTTCCAGCATGTGCTGGCGAAGTCTCACATTTAGTTTCCGTAACAATTATTGAACTGGTGAGGTTGTTGGCCCTCTGCAGTAGGCTTAATTTTGGGGTTTTCCTTCCCCTAGTCAGAGCTTTGTTTGCCCAAAACCGCAAGGTAGTGGTTTCCCAGGGTTAGCCAGCCCCAACGCCACTGGCTGTGGCGATGGGCGCTTGAACACCCCTTTCCCAACGATTACAATATTTACATTGCATATTTAGTAGGGCGGGACCGTTAGGCAATGCCACTTTGTCTTAACTGTAGGTGAATCACGACTAAATGATAGCAGGATTAACTAACGGGTGAGGTTGTTGGCCCCAACCCCGACAGTCAACGTATATAACTGTGGTGTAAAAGCAATTGCAGAGACGGTTGGGGGCCTACCATAAACGATATCACGCTATTTTGCTAATTTTAGATCCCCCCAATTCCATTGCCATGCTTAACAATGAAGCTTACTGAGTGATGCATGCAGCTCGAATTGAAGCCCGTAGGTGGTCTGTTGTGGGAACGCGGAGGCAGTCATCGACGGTACGTTTAAATCGTGCCAAAAACAAAGTGGAATTAGAACTACACTGTAGTCGCTACTGTGCTCGCTGAATGCGGTGAGGAGGCATTTCGTAATGCACATTGAACAGGATGTTGCCAGGGTCTTCTTCGAATCCTTATTGGTTGCTAGGTTAACGCGTTAAGTTATTCGCGTTCTCATTGGTTGCTACGTTAACGCGTTAAGTTATTCGCGTTCTCATTGGTTGTTAAGTTAGCGCGTTAACTTGGTCGCGTTCTCATTGGTTGCTACGTTAACGCGTTAAGTTATTCGCGTTCTCATTGGTTGCTAAGTTAACGCGTTAACTTTTCGCGTTCTCATTGGTTGCTAAGTTATTCGCGTTCTCATTGGTTGTTAAGTTAGCGCGTTAACTTCTTCGCGTTCTCATTGGTTGCTAATTCAACGCGTTAACTTCTTATTTAACGCGTTAAGTGTACCACGTTTATGGCCCTATCGGCCTGCCATACACGTGCCGCGCCGCGCCGCGCCGCGCCCTACGAACTGCCGATCGCGCGCTGCTAGCCGTTCCGCGCCACAACCACGAACGATATGGCCGCCGTTCATTCTCTCGCGCGGGGCCGACTCTGCGGAATGCGCTACCTGAGGATCTGCGTCTGACCGAGTCAGTAGTGCATAAACACATTTAAAGCGCGTCTTAAGACTCATTATTTTAAACTTGCTTTTAATATCTAGTTCTCTATACCATTCATTCTCCACATCATAGTATTTATTATTACATGTACTATCATTTGTACTATTATACTAACTTATTATTTTTATTATTTATTAATTAATATTGTATTGTCAATTTAGTTATTTATTATTATTATTATTTGATGTACGCCTTGATATATTTAGCTTAGGTTTGTTTAGTACATTTTTATTTAACGCAGTTCTAGCCTCTTTTATACGTTTAATTTTATTATCTACATTTAGGAGCTATTAGTAAGTCTTAGCATTTCATTGTTAACACTCTTGAACAGAGTTCTACCCTGGATACGAGTATGTAAATAAAGTATATTATTATTATTAATAATTTGTTGTTATCGTCTTGGGATACAATGGACTACTTTGGTGATGCACATATATAATTATTACTTTATTGCACACATTTTTTTCGATTTCAATAAAAGTATTATTTAACCTTGAGCAGCGCAGGGACTACACGGAACTCACCATTTGTCTCATGTTGTGATCATGTGAAATACATTAAAATGTGCACTGTGCGTACATTCTAGTGACACTTCCCTTAAACTAGCGATTATTGTGAGTAAAGGTAGGCTAAGGTAAGTTCTTATCTAGCGCAGTATCCAGTCCTCAGGACTACTCAAAGCGCTTTACACTTTACTCCCTGGCAGACCTGTTCAATCGAACACCATCTCGACTTCTCTGGGAAGCTTCCAGCCACGCTGCAATTAATGCGCGAAGACCATTCGTACACAAATATCCACCACTGTCTATAGCCAGGTACTCAATCACAGCTGAGTGAACTGGAGCAACGTATAGTGAACGAACTTGCCCATGGTTCGACACCGCCGCACAGGATTCTAACGCGGGTTCTCTCGGTTGAGAGTCCGAAGCTCTAGCCACTGCACCACGGCGCTACACAGTGTGTTCTCACCCACCCCACACGGCACACCACGTAATTCACGGAAGCTGGCGTTGTTGTTAATAAAGTCACACGCAGAGAAAGACGATCATCACTTGACTTGTTGTTGGGTCCTAGCATACCCACGTGCTCTGGTTTTTCTCACTTCCAATGCCCAACGTCATGCATTTCAAGGAAAAACCCAATAGTGCACGTTTTATCAGTACTCATGATAGTTCGGAGGAAATAATGGTACAACAAATATTTTCAGAGAAAATAATGTATACACACTCGTGGAGTCTGCTCAGACCAAACTTTCCAACTAGTAGCTTAAATACCAAGAGGGCAACTGTACGTTGAAGTGTTATAAATGTATGTCCATATATATCCGTCTGTATATCATGTGTTTTGACGTTCAGCCAAGGCCCTGATAGAACCAACTGCGCACTTGTTCTATTACTGAATTATTTAAATCACGGTGTGCTCTAGCGACTGGTACGGAACTTCACCTTGTCACCTTGTGACTCCAAGACGGGCCCGACCTTTGACGACTCTCCAGCACAGCCTCATCTATTCTCGCCTGTCTGGGGTTGCCTGATCGAGTTGTTCTAGCGGCATGAGAACGTTACCGATATTTACTTTTCGTGTGACAAGTTTTATCAAAACTTGTCAATGCTGTGAGAAATCTTTGGCATGAAATAATATGTGATAATCCCATCTGTCGTCCTCAGTTTTGCCTATAATTGTTGTGGTTAAGAGATTGGATATTAACAAAAAGCAGCATGATAAAACGGGAGATAACATGGTGGTAAAGGTAAGATCTTATATAACACATTATCCACTCTCTAGGAATGTTCAAAGATATTTTCTCTACACTCCCTTGCATCTTGAGTTGTATAGAAAGCAGTCACCCACGCTGTAATTAATGCGCGAAGACTATTCTTACACAAATGACGTTTTCCAACCACCTCGGTTCGTAGCCAGGTAGGCTTACTCCTTTATACAAGAGAGTTAATTGGAGCAACGCAGAGTGAACGAATTTGCACAGAGTCAGTAACTTTAAATAACTACTTCTGTGTGCTTAGTGTATCACCAATTGATAGATCAGTGGCCACTGGTCCAAATAAGCAAATTAATATAGAAGGAAGCGAGTGAACCTCGGTGTCTGGGAGGAGACTTACAATATATCAAAGTTAGTATTATTCATATGTAATATTGTCAACGGTTTATCCCAACCGTGTTTTCTACATATGTTCAAAGCTATATAAACGACCCACGGGAATTTGTAAAAATAAAAGCGTTATGGATACTTCATGGGGTCGCTTATGAATCCTTGAACGAAAGGCGCCCTTTAAACATAATACATACCTATGCTAGCTGAATTGCAGTTAGATAACTTCCACCGCATACGAGCTTCCATTTGCATTACCACTACCACCACCACCACCACCACCACCACCACCACCACCACCACCACCAACAACAACAACAACAACAATAACAAAACCACTACTATCACCATCACCACCACCACCACCACCACCACCATCATTATCACCACCACCACCAACAACAACAACACTACCGCCCCAACCATCACCACCAAAACCACCACCACCAAAACCACCACCACCACCACCACCTCTACTATCACCACCACCACCACCACCATCACCACCACCAACACCACCACTACCACCCCTACCACCACCACCACCACCACCATCACCACCACCACCAACAACAACAACAACAAAACCACTACCACTACCACCATCACCACCACCACCACCACCACCACCACCACCACCACCACCTCCACCACCATCACCACCAGCCAAACGTGAAAAAGAGTATGTGAATGATGAAACCTACTTGGCAATAAACCATCTGAATATGAATCTAACCCGTTAACGTTTGACTTGTGTTGCAGTGTTTGGGAAAATTACATGCAACAAGTTTTTGAATCGTAACAGAAATGTACACGATTCTGTACAACTTCTTCTTCTTCCCCTTGCTCCCTTGCGGGGTGGGGTCCATGTCATTTGGTAGCTTCTTTTACTTTTCTTATCAGTTCTTTCCATCGCTCTCTCTCGTCCGCAATGGCCATCCATTCATGGCTGTTAACGCCAGCCCTCCCCATGTCTCGTTTTATACTGTCGTTCCATCTCAGCCTTGGTCTTCCTCTCCTTCGTCTGCCACCCTTTTCTACTTTCGATGCTCTTTTCGCCAGTCTGTCTTCACCCATTCTATGTACATGTCCCTCCCATCTCATTATGTTACCGGCTACTTTCCTCCGTAGGTGTTTTTTCATTCCAGTATCCTCTCTCAATTCCTTCATCTTCCTTCTATCCTCTCGCGTTACTCTACATATTTTTCTGACCCAGTTGTTTTCTGCTACCTGTAGTTTCTCCTCCTATCTCTCTGTCAGTGGCCATATATACAGGCTGGTACAACGCAGGCTTCCAACACTTTTCCTTTCAGTTGTTTCTTCAGTTTTCTGTCCCACATTATGCCTTCTACCCTCTTCCATGCTGCTGCTCCTGCTTGCACCCTCCTTTGTATTTCTTACGACTCATTCCATCCTCACACACTATACCGCCCAGGTATACAAAGCTGTTCAATTGTTTAATGGTCATTCCGTCAACAACAACATGCTGATTTACTGTTCACCTATCCACATTACTTCAGTCTTGCCAAATTCATTCGGAGGCCGTGTTTTCTGAAGGTGTCACTTCATTCTTGCAATGTTTTCTGTAGTTCCTCTTTGTTATCAGTCACCAATGTACATATTCTGGACAACTGCACACGATAAATGTAACTGCGATATCCTTTTAGGCCAGACAAAATTTATGACTCTCTTCGTGGTAATTGTGTCACCAAACTGATCGTGCGGCAAAAAAGAGTTGTTTACGTACTCGTTGATTTATGCCGTTGGAACTGGTACCTGAAAAACACCTATGTGTGTTAATCACACCTGTCGAGTCGTTCTCGAGTGTTCATGTTTACGACATTCGACTTGACTTGGATTTGGTCGTTGATTTGATACAGAACAACCAGAGTGAACAATGCCTCTCTATCGAAAACGACTATCGGACAATGTAGTACACAAACTATATTAATATGTAATATTGTCAACGAGTTTCCAAGGATGTTTTCTACCACTATTCCAAGCTATTTAAACAGCCCACGGGAACTTGTAGAAATAAAAGCGTTATGGATACTTCATGGGGTCGCTTACGAACCCGTGAACGTAAGGCGCCCTTATGATATGATGATACATACCCACGCTAGCGCAATTGCAGTGAGACAACTTCCACCGCATATGAGCTTCCATTTGCATAACCACCACCATCACCACCACCACCACCACCACCACCACCACCACCACAATCTACAGCACCACAACCTACACCACCACCACCACCACCACCACCACCACCACCACCACCACCACCACCACCACCACCACCACCACCACCACCACCACCACCACCACTATCATCACCACCACCACCACCACCACCATCATCATCATCACCACCACCACCACCACCACCATCATCATCATCACCACCACCATCACCAGACAAGCGTGAAAAAGAGTATGTGAATGATGAAACCTACTAAGCAATACACCACATGAATCTAATTCGCGGACGTCTGACTTGTGTTTCAGCGTTTGGGAAAATTACAAGTTTCAATCTCAATAGAAATGTAGATTATTTATTCTGTACAACTGCATGCGATAAATGTAACTGCGTCGTCTTTTTAGGCCAGGTAAGATTTGTGGTTTTTTTCTTGGTAATTGCAGGGCCGTAGCTAGCCTGAAACAAATGGGGGAGCAGCAAACACATTCAGTTAGTCCTGTGTCATCTAGTTACAGTAGGTTGGACGGGAAGAGGCCTTCAGCTGCAGTGAAAATCGAATGATCACCCTGTGCTGTACTGGGTTTACGAATGTCAATAGCTTGAGAGTTGGCCACCAGCCAAACATGGCGCCTTATTTCATCCCACCCTGGTTGGATGGTCCTGCAGTCCCGGATGCATTTACTCATCAACGAAATGTCCTGGTACGCATCGCCCCAGATTGCACTGTTTGGCTTGGAGTTTCTTATTCACTGACCCAAGAAAACTGAACACCATCTGGGCCACCATTAGGGACACGATGAATTGTTGGCGGCCATACGCGGCTGCAAAATTTTGTACGTCGCCGGTACTGACTCATTCGATGCCGTCCAGCGCATCCAATACAGTTATGTATTTTGCGATGAGTGCTGACAGCGTTTCTAGTCTCTGGGATCTAACACATTTACGGGACTGTTACCCCTCGAGCGAGCCAACAAAACCATAATTACTCCTCCATTTTAAACACCAAATTCAAAAAAAGAATTTGTTAAAGAGAACATTTAGCAGTATAATTGTCATGTTTATTAATAACATATACCAGTAGCTATATTTTGGCTTCTTAACCTGTAAGATCAAACGTATGAAAAACAACACGTTGGAGATTATTAAAGTATCTGTGTACGGTTGAAGTTGCATCTTCTTGATAAGCTTTGAGATGCGATGCTTTGTCACAGCTAAAGCACATCGCAGGTCATCAGCAAGATCCAACATATTTCATGTGTTGGTTTTATTGTTGATCCTTGTAGAAATGCGAGTCCTCTACAGCAATACATTGTTAGAACTCAGTCAGATCGAACTGGGTATTCACCACCAGCTTTTTTTTCAGAAAGTTACCCGGTTTGAATCCTGAAATGTTTTGTCAGCATGCTATCTCTCGCAAGCCAAGAAACTCCTCTTTCATCTTTGATGACTCCATCGTCCACTAAACAAGTATGACTATCCATGCATTCTTCTCACAGTGTTCCAGACTAAGGCCTCTTCCATGGGAAGTGTGTGTAGCATGATATCATCAGCAAACGGAGTGCTCTTCGTTCAATATGTGCAATATAGCCCAGCGTTATAATAAATGTGTGGCGTGACATCGTCGCGTGACATTTTGGTCTCTACGGTTCTTCCCCTTCCAACAACGTGATGATTGTTTCTCTTAATTCGAACACACGATGAAATGCTGTCCCCGTGATAACGAGCGATCTTCCACACGGAAGAGGAGAATACTGAAATCGGCTTCCACCTCTTTACATTTCGTGACAATCCTGGGGTTCATTGCACACCATGGTAAAAAGTTCAAATAACAGACAGTACTCTTTTACAGATTCGCCTTTCAGGTGCAAAATATGTAACGGTTGATTCAACATCTAGAGGATTGCTACCAGTTTTGCAAATAAAACGGCCTGATACAAAAAATGGCCTCGTTAGTGTCAGATATTCGGTTTTCACGGTTGTGTCCTGAAGTGATGTAATATACACAGATGGACAAAATAATATGTATTCCTTGTACGTCGCCAGGGATGAGACATGGCTTGATCCGATCATCTCCGATTATAAGGGAGTTCTTACTTTCAGTATAAGGCATTTTAACTTCCTGTAAGTCATTCCACGACTTATCTACAAGCGCGTTGTTGTGATGAATTAATTACCAAAATATCTAACAGGACGAAATTGCCCTTTTAAGAAAAGGTGCCCTTTTCATATCGGGAAAAGAGCACTCAAAGTACGGGGTATCACTCATTGGCAGTATTGCTGTGCTTGAAGGAACTCCCCGCACCCTTCACTACGTCCTTTATCCACGCCTCAAACCTGGGAACGATCGTTTTCAGGCACGGACCCAGGATTTCGGGAAATACAGTGCGGGCCAGTTTATGGACATAAGGCACTTTGACCAATAAGTGGGCATGGACTTACAAAAATAGCAATGACATCAGTAATATAAGCTAGACAAAAAGGAACGTTTAAACTAAAATGGCACTCTTTTGTATTTTCCCGTGCCCCCCCCCCCCGCTAGCTACGGCCCTGAATTGTGTCACCAAACTGATCGTGTGGCAATACAAGTGTTGTCTACGT